>CM076570.1:206999392-207366638 GCA_034641835.2 Pinus albicaulis
TATGGTTTCTCGATAATAAATAGGCCCTCGAGCCTCATTGTAACTCAGTTCAGAGGCCTGTAGCCACCACATCTCTTCTCAGAGATAGCTACCAGTGCCCTAGCTAGTTTTATTTCCATTCTGTCTGTAAGCAAATTTCAGTTCTTTGATATTAATGAAATGAAGTGTTATTTCTGCTGCATCTCTGTATTTATGGTTATGTGTTTATTCTGTTGCGTTCCTGCATAAATCCGGATCAAGTCACCATCTCGATGTCCTCAAATGCTAGCATTCCCGAGATAATTGCTAGAATAGGTTGTATGGTGCTACGGAAAGAAGATAAGGGAATAGAGTCTGTGTGAGGGAAATTTAATAGGCGTGCATCAAAAATAAGATTGAGGAAGCCACTCTGCTTATCCAAGGGTTGATTTGAGAAATGTCAGGAGAGCGTAACTTTGGGAAACTCGACACAGTCCTGGGCAGGAGGATAGAATAGGGCTTTCCTGATGAGTTGGGGAGTAATCTCCAGAATATTTGTTCCCCAAGTGGAAAGGAGGATATCCTTACGCTCGATGTAGGCCTCCCCAAGCCAGATAATGAATTCTGGGAATGGATAGGTCGTCGAGGAAATTTGGTAGTACAGCCCTAACTCGACGACTCTAAACATGTCTTTGTTCCTTCGCTGAAAATCGAAGAGCATGGCTCTGGTGCGGGATACATTGAAGGGATAGACTGGGTCACAGAGTTGGGCGTGAGTATCAGTGAGGGGCTCAGGTCCAGGAGCAGTCCTGACCTCGCGATCTTGGGGGGTTTCGAGGGTAAAGCGCTTCAGTTTTTCCATGGTAATTTGAAAACAAAAGTAAAAGGGAAATAATGAAAAGGAAAACGACAAAAAACCTGAAATAACAGTGAGGTAGCAAGGGAAAACGACGCGAGAGTGAAAAGCAGCCAGTACTCAAGTTTTACCCTACCTAATAGAGTGAAACAGCGATAAATATCCAATAAAATTGCACAGTTGAGAGTAAAACATGCTACAGAAAATAGGCTTTTACTGAGTATTGAGGTGGGGTGACGCTTGTAGGGCTGACGTCGTAAGGACGTCGATAGTGAGACACGTGGTGCCGTGCAGTTGGCTGGCAGCAGCCGGGTAGGTGTGGGCCACGTGCTAGACAAATCAGGTACCAGCCTTCGTACCGCCCACTATACTTACCTTACCGTAAAAACATACGTGCACTGATTGCTTAGCTCTGGTGAGCCTTTTCGATCTTCGGCAGGGTGGACGGAGGCCTTCGCCCCCTTTTCTTTCCCCCACGGAATTACTTTGATTGGCACGGAGGAGGGATGACGTCACCTCCTCCGAGGGGTCGGCTTCAGCCATGTTAGCTCCTTTTGGATGCCGACAGAAAGGTTATCGGCAGTTGATATTTAGTGTGTGGTTCAGCCACGTAATTGTGAGCATGCTACCTTTTGCTGTCAGACTTCCGATTTTCTTTATTCGCTCACCAGACCATGGTGCTTGTTTTTGTGAGCTCTTTCGACCATTTTTCCGCTCCTTATCCTCTGAACCCATGCTTTCTTTGCCCGATAGCTCCTTATATTTTCTCAATGAAATCACAAGCCAACATTGGCTCCACTTGGGGACGACACGCTCGCTCTCGAGGGTGTTGAGAACTTCACAGACCGCCTTCTTGTGCATTTTTTAGTATACCCAGGGCATCTAAAAAAAATTCAGGTACTTCTGGAAAGAGATAAAATGAAAATGCATGCAAAAATTAAAGATGAAATATATACAGTGTGGAGGATATATACAATTGGCCCTTGCAGCCACTGTCAGTACTGAAAATAGAGCTTGAGGAATTACCCGTTCACAGGCATTTCAATCATGTCCCCTTCCAAATTCTCCAATGTGAAGGTTTTATTTCCCTTGGCTTCTGCTACCTTGAATGGTCCGAATCAGAGTGGGTTGAACTTTCCATGTTTACCTTTGTTCGCCCGTCTAATGTCCCACTTCAGAACCAGGTCCCCTGCTTGTATTTATTTATCTTTTTCTCGTTTATCAAATAGGAATTTCATTTTCCCCTGATAGTCGGCCAACCTGATGTTCACCTGAGCTCGTGTTTCATCCAGTTATACAAGCTGATTCATTCTCCTGATGAGATCATTTGGTTCTTCTTCACTGTCTTGTAGAAACCTGGACACGGGTAAAGCGAGTCAAATGGGGAACACCGTTTCTCGGCCATACACCAGCTCGTAGGGAGACTTTCCAGTGGATGTTTTACTGGTAATGCAATTTTCCCAAAGTGAAAACTTAAGCTGGGAGTCCCAGTTCTTCTGATTCTCTCTCATGGTATTTTTTAGGATTCTTACCAAAGTCTTATTTGACGACTCGTCCAGCCCGTTCCCCTGCAGATAATAAGTCGTAGAATGTCCCAGAGTGATATTATACTACTAGAAAAAGTTTATGAACTTGGTAGACTTAAAGACTTAGACGTTATCAGTGATAATTTTAGCCGGGCACCCAAACCTAGCGATTATATTCTCCTCCATAAATTTAATCACCACCCCATATGTGGCATTTCTCGTAGGCACAACTTCGACCCACTTGGTGAAGTAGTCGGTGGCAGTGAGAATCCAACGGTGTTGGTTGTTGGAGGTGGGGTGGATCTCCCCGATAAAATCAATACTCCATTGCCTGAACGACTCTTCAATATGTATTGAGATCAGTGGTAGTGGTGCAATATTTTTCTTTGCTGCAAAGGTCTAGCATTTTCCACAAGCTCGGACACGAGCGTATACATCTCCAAACAATTAGGGTCAGAAAAAACCTGATCTTAGGATTTTGTGAGTCGTAGACTGCCAGCTATAATGTCTGTCACATACACCATCATGAAATTCAGCCATCACCTCATCCACCTCCTACTCTATTAGACATAGTAACAGAACTCTTAACAGATCCCTCCAATATAATAGTCCATTCACCACGACATACTTCTATGACCTTAATCTCAAGGTATGATACTTAGCCTTGTAAAAACTGGGAGGACATCTCAGAGTAAGGAGGTATTCCACCACCTCTTTATACCATGCGGATAAAAGGTATTTTACGTGCGCCTTTTGCACTGAGGTTTCTATTCCAGACTATATGTCTCTTCCTTCTTGTACTTCTCCTCCCTCCGTGGATGGATTTATACTTAAGCCCTGGCAGTTGGAATTTGATAAAATCTTAGCCAATCCTTGTCTCTTAATGAGCTTAGTGGGCCTGATCTCTAATTCATATTCCTGAATCTTGGCGATCCACTTGCCCCTCTTCCCTTCACTATATCCCTATATTAGAATGTTTTTTACTGCTGATGTGGGGACGTAGGCAGTTATGGCCGACTACAACACATATATCCGAAAATCCTTTAACGATTTCACCGGGGCATAGGCCTGCTTTTCCAGGATATTATACTTCAATTATGTGTCCTGCAGGACCTGACTAAAAAATGCAATCAGTTGTTCATGCACGTCATCGTTCTTTTGTAATAGCATTGCATCTACTATGTGAGGGGAGGCAAAATAAAAGATCATGAAATGCTTGTTGTAATCAGGGCCTATTAGTACTTGAGCTTCAACAAAAGCCTGTTTGGTTATGTTGAAAGAAGTCCAACATTGTTACCAATGAAATAGGTAACCGCACTGTTACCTACTTTTTTTTGGTAGCATAAAAAGCACCCGATTTTGAAAAGTGGTGATGCAGAATCACCCCCTTTTTTTTTGTGCACATTTTTTACACTCTAATATTTTTATTTATGAAGTATGAATATTTGTTTTAAAATGTTAGTGATTTTCATGCTAATTTTGAAACGTATTGATGCAGCATCAACCTTTTTTGTTTAGAGAGGTGATTTTCATGCTAATTTTGAAACGTATTGATGCAGCATCAACCTTTTTTTATTAGAGTGGTGATTTTCATGTTGGTAATAAAACACAAAACTTAGATAAAATATATATATATATATATATATATATATATATATATATATATATATATATATATATATATATATATATATATATATATAAAAACAATAAAAAAACCAATAAAAATGTAAAAAAAAACAAAATTAACTCGTAAAAATAAAAAATTTAAACAAAAATAAATAAATAAATAAAATATTCGAAAATTATATCAAAAGAAATGACAAAATTTAAAAAAAAACACACATAATTTAAAGAAAAAAAACAAAAATTAACCAAAAAAATTTAAAAAAAAAAACATCAAAAACATTTTTTTCTAAGTTATTAAAAAAAACCATATAATTAAAAAAAAAAATTTAAATAGAAAATTTAAAAATAATTTAAATTACAAAATTAAAATTTAGATAAAATAAATAAAATACAAAAAAGAAAAAATTAAATTTAAAAATTTAAATTAAAAAAATAATAATAATAATAAGAAAAAAATACAAATTTTAAGATTAAAAAAAAAACAAAATTTAAAATTGAAAAAGAAAATTAAAATAAAAGAATTAAAAAAAAAAAATTATCATAAAAAAAAAATAAATAAATAAATAAATAAAAAATGAAAAAAACCGTGCAAATAATTAAAAAACAAATATCCATAAATTTTTTTTTTTTTTTTAAATGAAACCATTTATAAATTTTAAAAATGAAAAACTAAATAAAATAAAAGATTAAAAAAAAAAGATTAAATTAAATTAAAATTTAATAAATTTAATAAATAAATTTAAAATTTTAAAAAATAATTATTCTAAAATATTAAATTTAAAAAAAAATTTAAAAAAAAAAAAATTAAATTAAATTTAAAAAAAAAAAAATTGAATTAAAAAAAATAATTTTAAATTTTTTGAATTTAAAAATAAAAAATAAAAAAAAAATATTAAAAATAAAAAAACAAAAAAAATAAAAAATAAAAAAGAATTTTTTGATCGTGGTGGCGCCGCCAATCGGCCTCCCACCCATGGCGCGGCGGAGGCCGGCCGCTTGGCGGGCATGGAGGCTGCATTCCGGGAATCGCCTTCCCGCGACGGGAGACCGATACCGGGAATTGCCCGAGGCCGATTCCGGGAATCGCCCTCTCGCGGCGGGAGACCAATTCCGGGAATCGGCTTCCCGCCCTCCTGTGGCGAGAGGCCGATTCCGGGAATCACCCTCCCGCGGCGGGGAGACTCGTTAGAATACCGAGGTCGATTCGAAATCGCCAGGCGATTCCGAGAGAAATCGCCCTCTGCGGCGGGAGGCGATTGGGAATCTCCCAGAGGCCGATTCCATCGTGGAATAAACCACTCCACCGTCAGGAGGGGGGCCCGGTCAGGAATTTGCCTCCCACGGTGGAGGCCGATTCTGGGAATCGCCCTCCCACGCCACTAGGCCAGGAATCACCCTCCCGCCGGCGGAGGGTGATTCCCCGGAATGGAAAACTGCTGTGAGGAGGCGATTCTCGGAATTGGCCTCTCGCCCGGAGTAGGAGTGGAGGCCGGTGCTGGGCTGCTGGGCGAGCGGGGGCTACATGCAACCTCGCGCCCAGGCACGCGTCTCCCGCCATCCCACTGACGGGCCGGTGGCGGTGCCACCACGATGAAAAATTCTTTTTTTTATTTTTAATATATATATATATATATATATATTTTTTAAATTCAAAAAAATTTAAAATTTAATTTTTATATTTGAAATTTAATTTTTTTTTTATTCATTTTTTTGTTTTTAAATTTTTTTTTTCTTAATTTTGTTAATAATTTTTATTAAATTTTGTATTTTTTTTTAATTTAATTGATTTTTTTTTAATAATTTTTTCATATATTTTTTTATTATTAAATTTTATGTTTAGTTTTTTCATTTAATTTTTTAAAATTTAGTAAATTTTGTATTTTTTTTAATTTATTTAAATTTAATATTTTTTTCAAATTTAATATTTTTTTATTATTATTTTTTTAATTACATAAATTTTTTATATATTTTTTTATTTCAATTAAAATTGTGTATTTAAAATTAGATTTTTTTTAATTAAACTTAATATTTTCAAATTAATTTGTTTTTTATTTTATTTTTTATTTAATTTATTTTATTTAATTTATTTTTTTCAATTTCTCATTTTTAATTGATTTTTAAAGTTTTTTAACTTTATATTTTAACAATGTTTTTTTTTCTTTGCTTTATATTTAAAATTTACTTTTTATATTTAAAATTTACTTTTTATTTCAAAATTTATTTGTTTATTCATTTATTTATCAAAATTTAATATTTTTCTTTTTTAAATTTAATTTGTTATTTTAATATTATAACATTTTTTTAAATTTAATAAAATCTAATATATATATTTTTAATTTAAGTTCTTATATATATATATATATATATATATATATATATATATATATATATATATATATATATATATATATATATATATATATATATATATATATATATATATATATTATTTTATTTTTAAAATTTTTTGTTTTTAATATATATATTTTTTAATTTAATATTTTTATTGTATTTTATTTTTTTCATTTTTTTTACTTTTAATTAATTTTTTCATTTTTTTACTTTTAATTTAAATAATGTTGTTTTTTTTCAATTTATTAAAATTTAATATATTTCTTTAAATTTAATTTAATTTTTTTTTTTTTTAATTTTTTTTTAATTTAATAAACTTTTTCTTTTTCTTTTTAAATTTAATTTTCTATATTTTATTTTTTATAATTTCTTTACGTATTTTTTTGATTTAATATTTTTATTTTTATTTTTTATTTCTATATATTTTGAAATTTTAATCTTTTAATTTTTTTAATTTTTAATTTTTAATTTTTTCTATATATTTTTAAATTTTAAGCATTAAAATGTTTTTATTTTTTAAATTTATTTTTTTCTTAAATTTTAGGTTTTTTAATGTTTGAATTTTAAAAATTAAAATATGTTATTTCTATTTTTAAAAATATCAAAAAATATGACACAATTTTTTTGCTATTCCAGCATCAACTGGTTTTGTTTTGAGGGTGTTTTTTCAATCCTTTTTTCAACAAACAATTTTGTTTTTAGCATAATTTTATAAAATGTTGAAATTTGACCTTAAAAAAAACCAAGTGCGTTCTGGAAGACACACTTTTTGTTTTTGGGGTGTTTTTTCATGTTTTTTGAGACTTTTTGGGCTAGAGTTCCCGTTTTGAGGTTAGGTTACCTATTTCATCGGTAACGGTGTTGTCCTTGAGCGGGGGTCATTTTACTTCATTATCCTTCTTGAGCATACGCATAATATGTCGGACGATCTCAACATAATTGGAATGAACCTTCTTAGGGAAATTTATTCTCCCCAAGAAAACATGAATTTCTTTTTATTCCGTGGGATGGAAATGTCGTTGATCGCTTCTACCCTATTTGGTTCAATTTTCACTCCCTCCTTAGTCATTATGTGTCCTAGAAACTTCCCCTCCTCCAGGGCGAACATGGACTTTTGGGGTTCAACAACAGGCCGTACCTACGACACTTCTCAAAGGTCTGGCGAAGATGTTCAATATGTTCAACATCACTCTTTGAGAACCAAGTGATATCATCCAAATAAATCACTATGAACTTATCTTTCTCTCCTACGAAAGTAATGTCCATAGCATGTTGAAATGTGGCACTAACATTGATTAGACCGAACGGCATCCGGGCATACATGAAGGTCCCCGATGGTGTGGTGAATGTTGTTTTCTTCTGATATTCTGGGAGAACTACCACCTAATTATATCCGGAGAAACCATCCATCATAGATATTCGGGAGGATCCCACCAACTTTTGCAAAATGTGGTCCATCTTCGGGAGAGGATAATTGTCTTTGAGTGAGTACCTATTTAGATTTTGGAAGTCCACGCATAGTCATATTTCTCAATTCTTTTTCCTGATCGGGACCAATTTGGCCACCCACTCTGAATATCTTAGGGGAACAGTGATTTTAGCCCACAATAGCTTTTTAATCTCTTTCTCAATTGTTGGGAGCAGCAATGGATTAATCTGCCTCAGTTTCTGCTTGTGAGGTTTGGCTTCTCCTTCGAGAGGAATCTTGTGCTGGATGACCTCAATGTTGAAAGTCTTCAGATCCTGGGAATACATCTTTATATTCTTGGAACAATCAGATGTATTTTTTTGATATTCCTCAAGGACTCCCTTGGAAAGCTTTACCACCTTCGGGTCTCCCTCCGTCCCGATATTTATATCATTCACCTTTTCATTCTGTGTCACCTTACTAGGGTTGACTGGTATATCATTCTTATCGAACAATCTTTCCAAGGGCATGAGGCCTCTAGGAATGACATTCCCTTTAAGTTGCAGCACATGATGTCTGACCAATGTCTCCTCCCACTTGGTCTGTGGTTGATCATTGGGCTCTTCATCCACTGCGTTAATTACCAAATTAGAGAATTCGCCAGCGCTTAAATTGTTCTTCATCCTCGAAGACCTGCCAGTGCTTCACATTATCTGGGATGGAAGGGCGATATCGCACCTCCACCTCATACCTGAGCAGAGGATTCTATGGAGGGTAGAAATTTTTGGCTTCAGCAGCGAGCGAATCGGCCATCCAATTTTTGTCTCTCAGCATGAACTGTATATTAAAATCCAAGAAGAATTTTTCCACCAGGTCCCACATCTCATTTATATAAGCTCTAAGTCACAGATGTTTAGCCTGACACTGATTTCTAACTTTTCTTACTACTAGCTCTGAGTCCTCGAAAAATGTCAGGTTCTGGATATTCATATTCTCTTATGTCTGTAATCCAAGTAGCAGTGCTTCATATTCAGCCACATTTTTTGTGGCTTCATACTCAAGCTTGAAAGAGAGAGGGACCAGACATCCTTTGGGAAAAATCAAGAGCACCCCGGCTCCATTCCCTTCTCTCGAGTTGGCCCTGTCAAAATGTAGAGTCCATATATCGTCCTCATATTTACTCATGGTTTCTTTCTGTTTTAGAGGGCAGACTTTAGCCTCTTGTAGGAAATCTTCATCTTCTTCGAGCATGAGGCAAGAAAATTCACCCTCCTTACCATATACCAGGGAATTCGTTGAGCCATCAGCCTTAGTAACCATCTTTACGAACCTGGACTCCTGACCTTCTTTCCTCCCCTCCAAATACTAGAATAGTGGTGTAGGCGAGATCAAGTTTAATTGACCTGCCAATCTTTGAACCCCAAGATCCGAACAAAAACATTCTGAATCGAGCTAGAATGTCAGCTACTACAATATCCATCACCATGCTCTTGGTTGGGATCTGGGCTAGGTTTACCACCAGATCTTTTATCATGCCCAGACACTTAACCCTCTTGGAGTCAAACGAATATAGATCCTTATATGGACGAGTAATTTGCAACCCCAATTAGTCCATGACAAACAACGGCTTTAGGTTGTGTGAAGCCCCAGAATCTAGCATTCAGTTGTGTAATAGCAGGCAATGAATGACCAGAGAAACGTAGAATGGGGGGGTTGCTGAGTCTAATTCTTCTACGTGGGGGCCAAAGACCACCATGGGTATTTCCTCTTGGAGATTGAGACTGTCAGGGAGAGGAACTATGCCATGGGGGAGCATGAATTGGGATACTTAAGCTTTATATGAAGGTTGTTTTAAAAGCTTGACTAGGGGCACAGGGATTTTAACATTTTCTAACTCTTTCTGGAGGTTGAAGATTGGATTCTTTTCTGTAATGACCTCTTTTTATTTCTCTTTAGGAGGGATGGGTGAGTTTGAGGCTGTAGCAGAAGCCTTATGATTTGTAGGGGAATCAAGAACTAGCTTTGTGGAAGAAGAGGCAGTGGCTTTATGGTGCACAGGCTCTTCTATAGGTTTTTTCCCCTTGCTGGCAGAATTAGGAGGGGCCTGCTCTTTTGGAGTTGACTCTTTCTCTTGCTCTTATACGGTCCACTTTCTAGAGGATCTGATTTCATACTTCTTATGGAGTTGTGCTTGCATAAAATCAACAAATTTCCTACAGTAATAATCAATATCCTGATCTTCTGGAGAAGTTTCTTTCTCGTCTAGCTCCTCCTGCAGAGTGAGCTCACCCTCCTCATCTTCTGAATAAGCCAGGAATTGGTCCTCCTGACAATCAGGATATTCCTTGGTTTGTCCTTCCATTTTCCCTTCTAAGTATAGAGGAGGCTGAATATGATCTTGTTTCTCCTTTCTATTCCGCTGTAATATTTGCAGAGGTGGTTTCCGGTACTGTGGATTGAAACTTCAATTAGGGGCCATCTGGTTGGCTCGTGGAGAGGAATTCTTAGCTTCCAACTCAAGCTTCACCAGCTTATTGGAAATATTTTTGATCGTCTTGTTCATCTCTCTGATCTTGTACTCTTATGCTTCTCTTTCTTGATTAGAGGAAGAAGCCTCCTCCTTACCCCTTCTCCTGGCATCATGCTCTGTTCTTCCTTTGGATTTTCCGGTAGAGGCAAAGTTTGCTTCTACCTCTAGAGTTTCAGTCTAGATCTGATCTAGGGATGCAGACTTTCTCTCTCTCAAAGTGAATCAAAACTCAGACTCAAATTATCCAGCAAAAACCACTTTGGCTGCTGCTTGAGGAGGTTTTATCTCAGTCGGTAGATTTTTGTACAACTTATTAAATATTTTTATAAATTTTGTTACATCTTCATTTTGTTTCTTCTTTAGAATGTTGAACTCTATGAGGATTTAACCATGATCCCTCTTTTCTCCCCATTTCTTAGTAAAATAATTTTCCATTTCCTCCCAAGTGGTGACAACATTGTTAGCAAGAGATTTAAACCACTTTCGAGCTTCACCGTCCAAATACTGGATGAAAAGTCTTAGCACCACATCCAGGTGTTCCACATTGACATTTTCAGCAAAATCACAAAAGTCTTCAATATGCGTCTGGGTAGAGGTACTGTCTTCCCCAGTGAATAGAGGAAAGAGCTTTAGTTAATCCTAAGGCATATCATGTAAAACTTGAGGCAAGGCCAATGGGGCATATTTGTTAAGGAGGAAACTTGGCATGGCCATGAGGGGTGGTAGTGGTGGATTCTGAGGAGGATTCTGATGGATTACGATGGGTATATGTTGAGAGGGAATTTTTACTTTTACCTGAGATGAGTTCTGGAGTATGGTAACTTCCTTGACTTCTTCTGCCTATGGGGTGGGGCACAAAGGAGGCGCAGAGGTATTTACTGACTCGGCTTCATCTTTTATCTCAGAGCTAGCTAGAGTAGAGTTTTATGAGGGATATTCGAGTACTGGGGCTGTAGAGCCATGGCCACAAACTTCAACTTTATAAGACGAGGAAGGAGAGTCTTATAATGAGAATGAGGGTAGCTCTGCTTGAACGGGTTTATTTTCTTTCCAAATTCTCTTGAATATAATTTTTTTAGGATCAGATACAAACAGAGTTCTTAGTTGAGAGGTATCTAACCTTAGATGTGGCTTGGTATAAGCCAGGATTATAGCTGATTTAGATTTAAGTAACAGTGGAGTCGCCAAGGTGAGGTTTGTGCAACTCTCAGCCCTTCGTGCTCACCTAATTGAAGGGTGAAGATAATGTCGTATTCCACGAAAAATATTTTCAACTTCATTCCCCGGAAACAATGCCAAAAATATGTTGTCACTCCTAGAGACAACCTTGAGTTGTGAAAGACCAGTGCCTAAGACATCTTAAAACTAGGAGAACATCTGGGTATTCTTTATGTTCTTTCACAGGAACCTCCTGGATATTACTTTGATGGAGTTATTTGATATGTGGTTTTGGATCACAGGGAGAGCAGAGTAATAACCGTGAACTGTGATTGTGAGGAGTGAGGCTTACTCAGAATGGGCCTGTGGCTGTCTTAAAATGGGATTTGCTACAAATAGGGCCAGATGTGAAACCAAAAAATAGTCTTAAAAATTAATTGGGATAACGACCATGAAGAAAGAGGATGGTAAGTCAAAGTGAGGGCGGCTTATGAGGTATAAGAATCTTCCCTTCAAGGATAAAAGAGGAAAGCGGTAAAGAGAAAGAACTTAGAACATGAATCATGCACCGAGCTTAATTAAGGTAGTATTATAGATCATCCTACGAGTATCATTCAATATAAATTCATACATAACCTATAATCCACCCGCATTCTGAAAGCATGATAATAAGAAGGAAAATATAATGGAAAGGAGCATTAAATTGAACCAAACAAAACAGAGACATACATACTGTTCATAAGTCCAGTAGGAGTCCATTCTTGCAACAAACAGTCGTTATGTTATTTCTTCAAAACGGCTCTTCAGATATACATTAAGAGAAAATCTCAAAACTACAAATTGTGTTATGCAGACTATACACTTCCAACTTTTAGAGAATTCAAAACCTTTACTTAGTCTACAATTTGGCCTTTCATAGTTGTTTACGTGGATAGCATGACCAGATATTTCTTCAGACAAAATATTCCCTACTGATATTACAGTTTACAATATAAATAAAAAATGATGAGGTGTAATGGCATCTCATCCGAAACAGTATGGTTTGACACATACTATAACAAGAACATAACAGAAACATGAAATGCAGAGAGCGCATAGGGTGAAATCGAGATTTCGCCCAATTTTACATTACATAGAAATTGAAAATTAAAAATAAAAACAAAAGCTGCATGAGCCACATCATGATGTCCATTAGTTGGTATGACAAGGAGTGCCTGAGCCTTCTGTGCGGCGTGATCAAACTGAAGACGTGGAGGAGCCATGTTGATGAGGTGGCAGGGGTGGCAGTTGTTGTGAAGTAGAGGAAACTGGAGGATTAGCGTATTCATAACACTTTGCCACAAACTTCCTCCGGGTAGTGGTGTTGTGGTGTAGGTCTTGAACATAGACTACAATTGTGTAAGCTTTGTATAATCCACACGGATTGCGAAGAATCTCTTGACCTGAGCGAGAAGGAATAATTCCTTACGCAGTGCGGCTACTAAGGTCTCTGCTTTTAGCTGGGAGGTTGTCTCTAGTGTTATATCTGCCCTGCACATGATTTTTGACATCTTCTGATCATAGGTCGTTAGGGGAAGTAGTGATCTTGACTGTGGATCCCAGCATGGCGGGAGGCCATCTTCTATCAACTTGCACCATTCATGATCAAACCTTTCCACTCCCTTCGACACCAGTGCAAAAAACCCCAATGTGTTCACGCTTGCGTTCTCTTTCTCAATCATCTTACTAACGTCCATAATCGTCCTGAAACGGTCGATCACTCCCTGTGTCCACAATTCCTCAGACGAATGCTCATTGAGATATCTGACATATTTCCTTGCTATTGATGCCTTCTCCTCTCCTTCCCTATGTCCAACCTCCAATTGTGCCTTAAACTCGTGAATAGAGATCTTCTTGTCATGGGTCAACACGAGGAGCTCCCAATGCTGCTTGACCTCTGCTATGATCTCACCCCAGACAATTCATCTCATTTCTACCAACGACATGTTACCTTTAATCTGAGTTTTTAAGTCTCCGATATACTTCTCATGTCCTTAAGCTTCCTTGCAGAGGTTCTCTACCTTTTTCTGTAGGAATGAAATCGAATTTTTATTTTCTTTGTAGGCAGCCCTAGCCTCGTCTAGGAGCCGGCGGGTAGTGCGTGTTTCATATTCTGACATCCTCAGATCTGCCAACGCCTTGGTGAGCTGCTCAGGAGTAATCTGTCGGTCTTCTGGCACCAGAACTAGGCACGTATGTTCATCCCACTTGAGTTGTAACTATGACAACCTCTTGTTTAGCCCAACGATTTCCTTATCTTTCTGAGTAATCTCTTCTTCCCTTTGAGTGAGGGAAACTGAGAAATATTTTTTCCCTCTCTACTTGGGGAAGTTCCTTGGTCTGAATATGTTTGGAGCGAGGAATATTTAGTTTTATCCTCAACTCCTGTACCTCCAAATCTGATTTAGTTAGAAGGGCTTGCAATGTTGAATTGGTATCAACACCCTTTCCTCTTATCATTTTTCTGGTGTTCTCCAACTGAGTAGCCACAGCCTTAGCACTAGCCCTTTCTCTTCATTGGGTGTCCTTCATTTGATTCAAATTCCTTTCCATCATCTGTAGGGCAACTGTATTCTTGACTACCTCAGTCTATAGCATGTCCCCGATACACTGGTGCAAATCTAGCTTATCCGACAGGGGAATGTTTCCCATATTTAGAATTATTTCCAGAGCTCTATATTGGGATCCCGAAGGTGTGGGATGTAAGGCTGAATGCTGGATGGAAAATATGAGCTGCTCTTTATCCATATCTAGGACAGAGGTGAGCTTGGTATGGTGTTTATCTACGAACTGAGCAAGTTCAGCCCTCAAATTTTCTCTCGCAGACTTGTTCCTGGTCTCGATTTCATCCCTTGCATCATGTTTGCCTAATGTGACCACCTTTGAAAGATTTGAGGGGGCTGAAAACGAGGTAGAATCAAAGGATATTAGAAAGCCTGGCTTGTCTTTATCAGGACCCCTGAGAAAAGGGACCTCTTCATCAGATAATTTGACGTCTAATTCCTCTGGCCCTTTAGTTCTATGCTTTTTACTCGGGTGTGCTTCCTCATCAACCTCCATGAACCCTTGATTTCCCAAGGGGTCCCCCTGTTCCTGCCCTTCTGCCTTGGCGAGCACATTATCTCCTTTTCCTTAAGTAGTTGAGGATTCAGCCTCCATCTGTGTATCCAAAGGCCACGTATCAAGGTTAGCTTTCCATTCAATGAGAAGCCTAGGTTCATGCTCATATGCTGTTGATTTAATCTTCTTCTTCCTACTTGTGAGGAACCCCTTAGGATCACAATGCCAGACATATCCCTAGGCAAGATTCATCTCTCGCAACATCCTTTCCACTGTGGAGAGGGTATGCCTTGAATTAATAGTGAAAGGGCCTATAGGAAATGGTAGCTTGAAGATGTGCCCCTTTTTCGCGGGCACGAAGTGGATTTGGTCGGCACTTAAGAACTGACGAATGAACTTGAGGGAAAATATCCTCATGGATGAGAACACTGGCAGGTGATAAGGAGGTAATTCATCACCGTAGACCCTGATCTCGGTGTGGTCTTCGAACATGTACCAATCACCTGTGAAATCGGTTTCACTGAACTAGAGCCAATCCTTCTACTCGGGAAAGATTCTGGGTGGGGAGCTGTCGTGTATGATAGCATAGGCCATGGACATAAAATCGGTAACGAATTTCGCATACCCCTTACCCTTTGGTTGTTGGCGAATTTCCGGATTCCACTCAAAAACAGACTTGGGTTTAGCGTTTCTCCTGGAGAACTTGTTCAAGCCTAGAACTTTAAACTTATCCGCATGCTCAAATAGGAATAAGTAGAAAACCAGGGAGAAATATTTGAAAGAATATAAAGAAGACATATCTTGGAATTAGGATTTAATAGCCGAGGCCATAAAGGAGGGGATATGCAAAAGGATCTCAGCACACATCATGAGCCATAAGAACCCTAAATCCGCCTTAGTCACCATATCGACATCCTAAAACCCTAGAATTCCTAAGATAATCGCTAGAATATGTTGTATGGTGCTACAGAAAGATAACAAGGGAATAGAGGTTGTGTGAGGGAAAGATAATAGGCATGCGTCAGAAATAGGATTGAGGAAACCACTTTTCTTATCCAATGGTTGATTCAATAAATGGAAAGAGAGCATAGCTTCAGAAAACTTGACACAGTCCTGGGCAAGAGGATATCATAGGGCTTTCCTGATGAGTTGGGGAGTAATATCCAGAATCTTGGTTCCCTAAGTGGAAAGGAAGATATCCTTATGCTCGATGTAGGCCTCCCCAAGCCAGATAATGATTTCTAGGAATGGATGGGTCGTCGGGGCAATTTGGTAGTACAGACCTGGATTGAAGACTCTAAACACGTCTTCGTTCCTTCCCTGAAAATCGAAGAGCTCGGCTCTGGTGCGAGCTACATTGAAGGGATAGACGGGGTCGCAGAGTTGGGCGTGAGCATTAGTGAGGGGCTCAGGTCTAGGAGCAGTGCTGACCTCATGAGCTTGGGGGGTTTCGGGGGTGGAGCACTTCAGTTTTTCCATGATAATTTGAAAGTAAAAATAAAAGGGAAATAGTGAACATGAAAATGACGAAATACCTGAAATAGCAGTGAGGTAGCAAGGGAAAATGACGCGAGAGTGAAAAGTAGCCAATAATCGAGTTTTACCCTGCCTGATAGAGTGAAATATCGGTAAATAACCAGTAAAATTGCACAGTCGAGTGTAAAACACGCTACGGAAAACAGGTTTTACTAAGTATTGAGGTGGGGTGACACATGTAGGGTTGGCATCGTAAGGACGTCGACAGTGAGACACGTGGCACTAGACGGTTGGCTGACAGCAGCCGGGTAGGTGGGGGCCACTTTCCGGACAAGGCAGGTATTGGCCTTCGTACCACCCACTAGACTTACATTACCGTAAAAACATACCTACACCGATTTCTTAACTCTGGTGGGCCCTTCGATCTTCGGCGGGGTGGACGGAGGCCTTCACACCCTTTTCTTTCCCCCACAGAATTTCTTTTAATGGCCCAGAGGAGGGATGATTTCACCTCCTACAAGGGTCGACTTCGGCCACCTTAGCTCCTTTTGGATGCCGATGGAAAGTTTATCGGCGGCCGATATTTAGCACGTGGTTCCACCACGTAACTGTGAGTGTGCTACCTTTTACTATCAGACTCCCGATTCACTTTATCCGCTCACTAGACTGTGACGCTTGTTTCTGCGAGCTCTTTTGACCATTTTTTCGTTCCTTATCCTCTAAACCCATGCTTTCTTTGCCCGATATCTCCTTATATTTTCTTAGTGAAATCACAAGCCAACACAGTGCAAATAATTTTACTGTTTGCAAATTGACTATTGCTTGCAAGTTTTAGTTTGCTAGAGGTGAAGGGAGAGCTACTGATAGCTAAGAACAGAAGAGGAAAAGAACGAAGAAGGACTGAAGTCATCTTCCTTACCCAAAGGACCTCAAGTCAACCCTTGAAGAAAAAGAGGGTTTGTTTGCAAAAGGCTGCTTGAAGAAGCGCTTGACTCTTCAACTATTTTGTTCAAAATCTTTGTCAATTGTTTTTGAAAGCTTTGTGAATTTTTGTTGAATTTCTTTAGTTCATTGACATATTATGACAACTTCATCAAGTGAGGTTTCAAAATCCTTCTCCTTCACAAGATTCTTTGATGAAGACATGAAGAGAGACTTCTACATCCTAAAGGATAGGGTGAAAATTATGTTTGAAGATAGAATGGAAAGCATTAGACTTCATGAGAAATTGGTTGCTATGAAGCAATAGAAAGAAGGACTTCTCCAAAGAATGCATGAGATGGAGATGCAATTCCATTAAGCCCAAGAGGCCTTAACCAAGAACATGCTTGAAGCAAAGGTAAAACATTCAATTTTTTTTCAAATTCCTCTTCAGAAAGATGTGTACATTCATTTGAAAAAAACACTAGAGGTATAGGGTCCAAGTTGAGGTTTAAAATGGGCTATGAAGGCAAGGGTCTAGGAAAACAAGCACAAGGTATGATTGATCCTATTTTGTTTGAGGATAGGCCTAAGAAATTTGGTCTAGGCTATGTTCAATCTTATGGCGAAAACTCTACAGGCATGAAGGCATTTGAGACAACTTCAAGAAGAACTTGTGTTCCAAGTTCTAAACCACAAACATGTCAAGTTTGTTTTCAAGTTGATTTCCATTTTTTGAAGCCTATGTTGCAGCAAGATGTTTGTAGACATGCAGCCTATGGAGAGCATGTTAGTTCGAACAACTATAAAGGCATGAACACTGATGTTAGTCTTCAAGAGAAAGTTGGAACCTCTACAAGTTCATCTCCTCAAGAAGGAAAAAAATATGGACATGCAAAACAACAATTGAGGTATAATTCTTCCCAATGTCAAGTTGATTATGTTTATGAAAAGCATGGAAAATATGCATGCGTGAAAGGAAGAAAGATTTGATGTGCATATTGTGGTATGTTTAATCATGAAGTTTCGAGATGCTGGAAGAGATTGAAGGCATTCAAGAAATAGTTGAAGCGAAGGCAAGTTGCAAAGAAGGTGCAAAAGACTTGCACACATTTCCAGAAGAAGGGACATTTTGTTGCCAAATGTTGGACATTGCATCCAACTAATCATCCCAAGCACATGAGGCAAGAGGATAAAGAGACTAGCGAAAGTGGAACCAAAGATTCCATCATTCACGTGAGAACAAATGTTTCACATGAAGAATATTTTCAGCAGCAAAATACGTTGTGGAAGTGGCTTGGTAAGAAGTGGTTTGGCTTCTTAATTCAGTAAGGCATACTTTCATTTGTACATATGAAAATTTCAGTCAAGTATGCATGTATTTCTATTGTAATCTCATGTTTGTTTGAGCCGCCTTGGATCAATGATCAAGGAAATGATGTTCAACTACCTTCTATAAATTTCTCGCCATAAATTTATGGGCGAGTTCAAGGAAGACAATTCTTGATAGGAGGACAAGAGTATCTAAGGAAGGGAAGTGTTGACTACCTTCAAGCTGGGGTTCAAAGGCACTAAGCCATGCAAGGAAAGTGTATGGAGGCTGGAAAAGTGAGGGTGTTGTACTCTCATCTACTGAACAGATCAGATAATCAGTCTTTTGGGGTCCAAAAGGTTCCCAATGGGGAGGTGTGATCAAATTTGGATCAAGGACCTAAGTGATAGCTCAAATTTCAAAGTTTTAGAAATAGTATCGAACCTGAGCGACCGAATAGATCTCATCTTCCTGATTTCAGCGCCGTAAACAGTTCGAAAAACCGACACCGTATGAAGAATTTATCGCAATTTGAAAAGTCCAGTAAACTGCAATTTTTGGCTTTTGACCAAGTTTGACTGGGTATTTGCATAGTAAAAAAAAGATAATATTCCAAGGAATACTCCTTGGAATATTCCCTAGAATATTCCCTCCAAGCCATTCGGATCATGACAAGTGGCACCTTATCATTAGGCATACAGATTTTTTATCCAATCAAGAGCTACCATGTGGTAGGCCCAGAGGCCACCACGTGGCCCATGAACAGTGGTGTAAATTTTATTTGAGTGGACCAGAGTCGATCGCACAAACTGCTGCCCGCAATGCCATCGCCTTAACCACTCGCTCTACCATGTTTCTTAACATGTAAGGTTTGCCCGTTTTATTTAAAATTTAATCGTTTGAAGTTTGGGGGTTCAGAGGGGCCAGCCCCTCCCCATATGGCCTTAGCGCCAGGACCCAGAGCCAACACAACCCTCGGAATTTAAAATTCGTAGTCTCCATCGTTACAATAGGTGTCACATGGTTTTTTCTCTGCGCGATTAGTTTGTCGACGGTTTCAACTAACACAACATTAAACTCGAGTTCAATGCCATAACCCCAGTTATCTGGAGTCCGCCACGGTTTTGTAACCATGTGGTTTGGACATGTGTCCAACCACTTAAACCAAAAATTTATTATAAATTGTTAGCATTGGTAGAGATATAGAGGCGTGCTCCAAATTTTTAGAATTGGCCGAATTTAACTGCAGATAAGTGCAGTTCACCATTTTAGTGGAGGATTTTTAGGGGTCACTGGACAAATTTGGTTTAGGCTCTATCTTAAGCTATATTAAACCATTATGAAAGTGTGAATAGTCAATTTTGACTATCTTATACATTCCACACTCATTGGTGAGGGTTTCAGAGCCATCAGAGGACTTTTGAGTAGGTTTTTTCTTCAGATAAGTTCTAAGGTCCACCAAGGCCACCAGGAGCCAGCAACAGAAAGAGGCTTAGCCAGAGCAGCTAGAGGCCTTATTCAGTGAACCAATAGTAAATTTTGGATGTTTCAAGAATTATGGAACTAATTGTGAGGTTTTTAGAGCCTGTAGAGGACTTTTGAAGACCGAGATGCTTCAGATAAGTTTCAGGGGCCACTACGGCCACCTCATGCCAACAGGAGAATGAGGCCTATTCAGAGCATCCAATATCCATTCTTAGCAAAAAAATAGTCTACTATGATTATTTTGAGCCTTGAATCCAATGGAGGTATTTTTAGAAGCTTTTGAATACTTCTGAAGGTCGATATGCTTCAGAGAATTTTTCAATGACCCGAGAACCAGGGGGTGCCACCAAGTGTTGGAGGCGTAACCGGAGCAGCCGGAGGCCAATTTATGAAAATGAATAGTCTATTCTAACTATTTAAGACATTATAAATCCATTGAAGGGATTTTTAGAGTAATTTGGAGTCTTCTTAAGGTCGATAACCTACAGGGAAGTTTCGGGCAGCCCAGGGCCAACAATGGATGGAGGCCTAGGTTGGGGATGAAGTGCTCATTTTGAGAAAATGATCAGTCTATTTTGGAGGTCTGGTGTATTCTGGAGATAGTAAAGAACAATAGAGAAGGTTTCAAGGACATAAAATGATATCTTAAAGGGTTAGTGCCACAGAGAAGCTCAAGGAAGCTTAAGGCACCGACAGTAGAAATCAAGTCTAAGGGAGCTGAGGTTATTTCTTCAAAGTGATGACAGCCATGATAGGGGTATGATGATGTTCTAATACCAATGGTTCAATTCAGATAACCATTGGAGTTGAGTTATTAACTTGTAAAAGAAATTTGATGTCATAATCCCAAAGAGCCAAGCCAGTTGACATAGGCTTAGCCCACGATATTCGAGTGAAATCCTATATTAAATTTGTTTTTATGTGTTTATCTTTATTTGTTTAACTAAGTGGGAGTTGCTTGCACATAAGCATTTCAAGTTATCCACCCATTTTCAGACCAGCAATGCTCATGGGAAATCCTATGGTTGTTTTACAGCATGCGGGAAACCTACTAATAATACAATTGATAGTTAACATCCCTTTAACCTTTGTCTCAACTGGGTCTCCATCAGAACTGACATGCATGCAGCTATTAATAGTAAATCATCAATTACATGACATATCACTGCATGTGAATTAAATCTGATTTAATTCACTTGACCTCTCACTAGTGCAACAAACAGTTACAACAAGTTGAACTGATTTTAACTCAATTAATTGAGTTAACTGATTTCTCATGCATTGAACTAATGCACTAACTGCAACTTGGACTCAATAACTAATAGAATCACTCTTCATGCCTCACCAACCACCCTCAATTCGAAATACATGAGCTAACTTAGTTTATCACACTCAGTTAACTATTACAAGTGATTATGAGATAAGATTACAATTTATTGTCCAATTTAATTAAGGGAAAAATACATTAGACACACATTTATTGTTGACTTTTCAACATGCTACGCAGTTAAGCGACTGAGCCAAGCTATGGTTAAGCCTACCAAGTTCTTTTGGAAGGCAGGGAAGCATGTGTTGAGATATCTCATGGGAACTACAAATTATGGATTACAGTACATACGAACAGAGGGAGTGAAGCTTCAAGGCTTCACCGATGAAAATTGGGCAGGGAGTGCATACGACAAGAAGAGCACATCAGGAGGCATCTTCAACATAGGATCCGCAACAATTTCTTGGTACAGCAGGAAACATAGATCAGTTGCACTCAATTCAGCAGAAGCAGAGTACATGGCGGTCGGTCAGGCAGCATGCAAGGCCATCTAGATGAGGAAGATACTTGTTGGTTTGTTTTGTCAATAGATGGATTCGATGATGATACATTGTGATAAACAAAGTTGCATCAAACTCTCGGTTAATCTAGTATTCCATGACAGGTCCAAGCATATTGATATCTTGTATCACCATTTCAGAGATTGTGTTCAGAGGCATATTATGTTATTATAGTACATTCCCACGAAGAAGCAAGATGCAGATATCTTGATGAAGGCGTTGGTAAGAATGAAATTCGAATTCCATAGAGATAGGATCGAGGTAGCAGATAATCCCTTTCTTGTTGAGAGGGAGTGTTGAAATGCCACCCAAGGGGGCTTCTAATTTAATTTTCCCTTAATTAAATTGGAAGAGAAATTGTAATTTCATCTCATGACAACTTCTATTAGTTAACTAAGTCAAAACGAATGAGTTAGCTTAGGAAATTTGAGTTGAGGGTTAGAGAGGAGGAATGTATAGTTCTCCCATGATTTAAGAGGATCAGTTACAGTTATTTGTGAGTTGTAATTAGTTAACTCAAGAAATTGAGTTAAAATCAGTTTAACTAGTTTTAAATGAGAGATGAGCTAGTGAGAGTTCTAGTGAATTAAATATAATTTAATTCACAAGTAGTGATCAATCAGTTAACTGATAATTCACTATAAATAGTTGTTGCATGTCATATCTAAGGAAGGCACAGTTGAGACTGAGGTTAAAGGGATGATAACTATCAGTTGTATAACTAAAAAATTGTATAGGTCAGTTATAGAGTCATGTGGAAGCCTATGATGCATTGCGTAATAAATTCCAAGGAATTTCCTATTTAATAGGGTGAAAACTCCTCCAAGAATTGGTGAGCAAGGAAGGTTGAGCAGAGGCTGAGAATTGGTTAAGTAATTGACTGATTTTTCCTAGATCGGAGTGAGACAGTTGACAGAGTGCAGGAATTTCTCTAAGAGAGAAAATCATTGTATTGTTTCATGGTCTTGAATTTATACAATATACAAATAGCGGGGTTTTAGGCAGTGTGCTTTCCCCATATACATCTTTTGTTGTGCGATTGATTGTCTCTTTCTCTTACTTGTTATGTGATTGTGCGATCGTCATTTGTTTCCATAAATTGTAGAAGGATTCAGTATTTTGTTTTAGTACATTACAAGATCGGATTGAATCTCATTGTTAGATTTTCTACAATATGTTTAAGGGGTGCAACAACCCTGCAAGATGTTAATGCTCAGCCTTTACTTGCTGTAATTCCAGGGACTTTGCTAGATATTATGCCACTCCTAATTTCATACCCGGCCAGAAATAATCTTTTTTCAAGGCAGTGACTAAGTTTTGATAGCTAGGATGAACGACATAAGGGATCTTATGGCTTTCATCCAGTATTAATTGCTTCAAACTTTGTTGGTTAGGAATATAAAGTCTACCAGTATAAGTCAACATATCATTTTCATCAACATTGTATCCTACCTGTTTCTCCTTGTCGTTCTGTAATTTTGCTTGTTGCCACAAAAACTGATACTAAGGATCTCTTAGCCCAACATCTTTAATATGTTCTATAAAATTAGTTCTAACTTAGCTAAATGTAATTTTCTACTTAAAGCATCAACCACAGTTCTCCCTGTGCTTCAAAAGTTTAATCTCAAAGTTAAATTCACTCAAAAAAAAAAGTAGCCCATCTTGCTTGTCGTGCATTTAAAGTGCGTTGATTAAAATAATTGGTTATGTTATTGTGGTCAGTCATCAATAAACTTCCTGCCCATTAAATAATGTTGCCACATCTTCACGGCATAACCACTGTTGTTAATTACAGATCATAAGCATAATATTTCCGCTCATGTTCTTTGAGTTTTTGGGACTCGTAGGCCACTACTCTACCTTCTTGCATTAAAACTCCTCCGACCTCTTCCAAACATCTTAATAAACAATAAACAATAAGAATTTAATGGACACTTGCAAATATAATAATTATTTAATTAAATTGAAAAAAAACCAATATAAATAATTTTGAGATAAATCTAAATATTTTATAGTAATACTAAAAATATGTTTAATAGAATTTAAAATCTTATTCTAAATTAGACATGTCTAGAAATGAAATAAAATTATTTCAGTGAATTTTTTTTTTTAATATAATAAGAATCTGTTTTGAAAAAATCATGATATTATATTATTTAGAATATGTTTTCCAAATAAGTTGAATACTTTAAAATACTTTGAAATTTTACAACTCGAATTAATCAATAAATTATCACCCGATTAAGGTAAAATAAATTTCTACCCCCATTAACTTAAAATATTAAAAAGAGTAGTAAAAATGGAAACTACGGCTTTGTCAGATTTATGAATGCCATAGGCTATGAATGAATGGAGGTTCCAGAATCCCTGTCCGTGCCACGGTGCCCTTAGAATATAGGTGAAATTGATCGGGCAAAGTGAACAGTTGCGGGTAAATCAGACAATGCATGTCCGGCTTCGCCGGCCTCTGACCTCACCCTTCCTCTCCTGCCTATGATAACTCATCTAGGGTAGAATTGTGCATGCCATAGTTTTAACTTTCAATGGACGATTTTAGATGCTCGTCATATAATGAAAGTCAAACACAATAAAATATTGTGAAGAGGCGAGGCTTGATATGATGAAAGTAAAACGCAAAAAAATATTTAGATGCTCTCTTATGATGAGGAAGGCGTGATAGGATGAAACTAAAGCACTTATGAGCTGTTGAATTAGGAGGGAGGTCTCTTTGTATTTATTTTTGGATTGCTAGACTTCATTTTGACCCTCGAAACATTGCGTTCTAGAGCTGTAAATTAACTCTAAAGGCCAAAGGTTTTATTTGGTTTTTCGCAAATTAAACTTATAATACTGGTTTCCCGCCTAATTCTTAAAATAAACCGTTGTCAAGAAACTCCAACTTCGCTAGGTTACATAAAATAAAATAGAATAGACTGAGCATCGATTTTTAAATAAAACGGAGGCCATTAGCTGACTTTCGGTATGCTCGCTTGCCTTACCTCTTCTATTTAAGATTTGTAACTCCCAGATTTCTATCATCAAATTCCTTATTTCTTCAAACTGCCCTTAGAATGGCGAGACTACTGAGTTTAATTGAAGCAGGTCCGTGGGTAGCCATGGCCGATTTTGCCTTTCCCTGCATCATTCTGCTACTAGTAGTTTACTTCTCAAAACGCTTATTATCCTATAAGCGTGTGTCCATGCCTCCAGGGCCTCTGGCCTGGCCAATCATTGGGCACATCCATCTGCTGGATGCGAAACGACCACTTCATCAGACGCTGTACGAACTGGCTGAGCGCTATGGCCACATGATTCTCCTCCAACTCGGCTTTTCCAAGGTCTTGGTGGTAACCTCATCGGAGTTAGCCAGGGAATGTCTCACTACCCACGACTTGAACTTCACCTCCAGGCCACGTTTCTCGGGAACTGAGCATTTGGGCTACGATTGTACGATGTTCGGCCTCAATCCATATGACAGCCGGTGTAAAAAGCTTCGTGGGATCTGCACATCGCAGTTTTTATCGCCCTCCAAGGTGGAGTCGTCTCAAAACATTCGGAGAGAGGAGGTGTCCAAGCTGGTGCGTGGCCTGTTCCAGACAGTAATTAACAACGGGGCATCGGTTATTGTGGACGTGAGATCGATGATGTTTGATCTTCTATATGATATTACTATAAGATCAATGTTACATGAGAAAAGCTACATGGGCAAAGCTGAAGACGTGGAAGAGTTGAAGGACATGATCCACACCCATTTCAAGCTATTGGGGGCATTTAATGTGGGGGATTACATTCCCTTCCTCAGATGGCTGGATCTCCAAGGCTGCGAGAGGGAAATGAAGAAGTATAGCGGGCGGAGGGATGAGATTATGCAGAGAGTGATAGATAAGTACCGTCTTTGTGTGAAGAAGGAGAGTGATGAGAGTCTGATAGATGTGCTTCTACATTTTGCGGATAAAGCCCAAGATTTCTGCAGCGACGATACCACCGTCAAGAGCACCATTATCGTATGTGCCTCCTTAACGCAATTTTATCTACTCCTTTCATGAATGTTTTCCTAGTGTCAAATTGGGAATGCTTTTGGTAAGAATGTAAGTGAGAGGTCTCTTATTTTGCAGAGCATGCTACTCGCAGCAGTCGACACGATAGCCAACACAACGGAATGGGCAATTTCATCGCTGCTGCAACACCCGGAGGTGCTGAAAGGGGCACAGGAAGAGCTGGACGTCGTAGTTGGGAGAGAGGGCGTGTTAGAAGAATCGGATCTCCCCAACTTGAAATATTTGGAGGCGATCGTGAAAGAGACTCTTCGTCTTTATCCCATAGGGCCTCTCCTCATTCCTCACCTGTCGAAGGAGGCGTGCACAGTTGGAGGGTATCATGTACCGGCGAACACTCAGCTTTTCGTAAACGTGTGGGGTATTCACAGAGACCCCACTGAGTGGGAACGCCCCTTCAAATTCGAGCCGGAAAGGTTTATGAATTCTTGTAGCCGAGACGTGGGTGGGCATGATTTCAAATATATGCCTTTTGGGTATGGGAGGAGAGCCTGCGCGGGCACATTTATGGCCATGCGCATGCTCAACTTCATTCTGGGGAAACTGTTGCACAGTTTTGATTGGAGCATTCCACCCGGAGTTGAAGGAGTAGACATGACTGAAGAACGTGCTGCTACGCTGGCGAAAGAGGTTCCATTGAAGGCCGCAATCAAGCCACGCCTCCCTTACCAACTCTATTGACTTACAGTCTTTATTACAAATGCCGTCATGATAAACTTCCTGCACACTCTTTTTATAAGTTTAACGTATTACTTATAATGTATTTTCGTTTAGAATGTAAATGGTATATTTGACAATAGTGTTTTTAAAACGTGATCCATTCCTTTTATATTATCCCACTTTGGTAAGGGTTTGCCTACATATCGATCATATTTTAACTATTATGGGAAGTAATGTTTCATGACTTTCAAGTTGTATTATTAGTTACTTTTAGTAATCTAAATTCACTATTATTGGATTTGGATTTAGAAGTATCATGTATTTATATATAATTATGGTGATAAATAAAATTAGTGTGGTTTGGTGGTGTATGTAATTGCTCTCTCATTATGATATTAGATTGGTTTAACTCCTTCACTAGAAAGCTATCAAAATATGAGAATCTTTAGTATTATTGTTTCGATACCAATATTAGTATAGATGTGTGATAATTATTTTTTTGTTTTGAATTTTGTTTTTGCAATTGTGAGGTTTTTGTGTATGCATGTGTAGATCTAGAGATTGTGTTGTTTGGAGTGATTGTTGTGAGTTAGCCTTCAAAATATTCATCTACATGCAAGTCAGCAATTGGATCCCAAGCCATCGTGGAATTTTTAATGATAAGAGGTGGATACAGAAGCGAAAGCAAAAGACAAAATCGAATTTTGTGTGTAATAGTCACCGGGAAGAAGAAGCCAGAGGTCGAGATATGAGAGATCTATTCTAGATCTGAATTATTACAGAGGGTGCAATATGGGTTTGTGAGTGCTTATCATTTTTTTTACTAAGCCACTGGACTAGTTCAGTCAATACATAGCAGATTGTGAAAACTATAAGATCAAATCGATCAAAAATTAAGCAAGGTGGCTTTGCATCGATTTGATTGGTTGGATGCCCATTCAATTTTGTTTTTTCCTTCCAATAATAAATATAATATCTGGCCAAAATTCTGAGCATAGAGATTGTTTTCCTTTGTTACCTGCACTAATTGCTTTGTAAGTAAGCACTTTGTTGGTCCATGCATTTGCAGTCGAAGGAAGATTAACATATCTGATTTGGTAAATTTCAATCTAGATTACTTTTTGTCTTGCTACAAATCCGTATATGTCCACCAAATGATTTCTTCGGATCACTTTATAAACAAAGGCAGGTTCCGGTTTCGGAGGAACACATGGAAATGATCGGTGGATTTCCTATTATGTTTAATGAGGTTGATAATCAAAGGTTATTCGGGGAGGTGTCGACTGAGGAGATCAAAAGAGTTCTAAATTTTTTTGCCATCGATAAAAGTCTGGGGTTGGATGGCTGGTCCCCAGACTTTTTTCTTCATTTTATCGAGGAGTTTATTATGGACTTGAGGGACATGGTAGAAGAAGCAAGAGTATCTGGAAAGATCAATGGAGCCATAAATTCAACGCTTATAATTCTTATCCCTAAAAAGAAAGGCGAGCTTACCTTTGATGACCTCAGGCCCATCTCGCTATGTAATACTATCTATAAAATCGTTTCCAAAGTAATAGTGGAGAGGATGAAAGGAGTATTGTCCATTTTCATCTCCCCAGAGCAGTATGGCTTTCTAAAAGACCGTAACATTCATGACGCTTGTTACACCAATTTTTTGGTCATCTAACTCATTATCATTAGATGAACCCAAGTACACCATGTAAGACCAATTTTACCCTAAGTAAAATTGCTTTCACCATGTCAAATAACATTTGTTCATATTTCCTGGTCATATTTAACCCAAAACAAGGAAATTAATTAAATAAATCATTATTTATTTAATTATTTCCTAGGAATAAGTTATTCAAATCATCATTTAAATAATATTCCTAGTTAAATTTGACTAAATCATTTTTAAATAATTAAATAAATCATTATTTATTTAATTATATTCCCATCATCTCCCTAAAATAATAATAAATCATTTATTTATTTATTGTTTATAAATAAAGGAATTGACCCAAGTCAAAAGAACTTTTCCCTCCAACAAATATAATAAAATATTCCTAAAGGGTGATTCTAGAATTTGATTAATAATATTTTATTCATGCACTGAATTCTAGAACACCCCAATATTTTGTTATAAATAGAAGGGTTTTCCCCATTCATTAGTCACCTTCATTGCATTAGATCACACTAGATCTATTCTTGGTCACCATTTTACATTTTTGCTTTGTGAGCTCCCATTGAGTTCTATGTTTGTCAGGGTTTTCTACCACAATAAGAGAGAGGAATTTTAGATCTGAAACACTGAGGACTTTCAAGAACCCATCCCATTGAGGAGAACTAGAAAACACCTCTCTTGTTTTCCTCTCAGGTGCCCCATTCTTTAATATAATATAAATCATTCTTTTAAACATTTTTTTCTTGTCTTGTCTATTGGATGCATGGAGCCATATTACATTTTATCTGCTTAATATCTTTTGTGCTTAGATCTGAATTTGTGCAGCAGACTTAAAGATATTTTGCAGCCATTATCGATGTTAGGGCTATTTGTTATGTGTAGCTAAAGTGATCTTTTATGACGAAAGAATCATACTAACAATTGGCGACTCCACACGGGTTTTATTTTACGACCATTGTCGTTTTATCTATTCCTGCATATCCAGCTGTTTCAAACCCTAGGGTTTCTCTTCCATTTCTTGTTTTTCCTATTTTTATGGTGCTTTCCACCTATAAAACCCTCAAACAATCAAATTTTTAACTTCCGTGTGTTTCTGGCCTTATTGCGCAGGTGACAGACATTAGCCGCAGCTGAGAAGACAACTTTTTGTGAAATCTGCCGCCGAAAGAGCCAGATCTGCAGGTCGCACTTATCAGCCCAAAAAGTGTGACCTGAGCTTGAGGACGGACTTTTCTGCCCCAAACCTGCGACCTGGACTGAAAACAGGTCAGAACCTGAGACCTGCATTTTTTCTGCAAATTTTTCCGCACTTTTTCTGGGTTTGTCTGAAGCTTCTGTCAGGGTTTTCCAGCCTCCGTCTCTGCCCGTTTAGACCTATTTCTGATCTATTTCACTCAACTAAGAGGGAATATTTCCCCTTAGGGCTCTAGTACCCTCCACTTTTTGTGGGAGAGTCTTTGCTGTTTCAGAAGTCTGCATTTTCAGAATTTCAGCCTTATTTTTCTCAGATCTGATACCTCCTTTTCAGATCCCTTTAGATCAGCTCTTATTCCTCTCAAATCACCTCATATCGTTTTGTTTGGGTTCCTTTCCACGACCACCGCCTTGTCTCTTCTATTTTTATCTGATCTCCTCCTTTTTAGCAGCAACCTTGCCTCTGCCTATTTGATGTTCTCTGCGCCACTTTTCAGCACAGTTCTCCTTTAGATCCCAGTCCCTCCTAACATTAGATCTATTGGCCTCCTTTTGGCGTGCTTGGCTTAGTTTTTTCCCTCTTAAAGACTAGTTTTGAGAGACCCGCCTTCTTGGGTTAAATTGATGCATTAGTAGCTGTTAATTTTATGTTCTTTTTGTTTTATTTACTGCAGATTTATTTTCAGCACACTTTTTCTTTTACTCTCAAAACGTTTGGGTTTAAAAATTAAAATTAACACACGCCACACACTGACCCTAAGTGAAGAAGAGCCTGGTTAACACCGCTTGACAAAGACTTTAAAATCAATTGTCACTGCACCTCTCCGACCTTGACCTCACTTGATTTTACCCCTCCCTGCCCTTGTCGTTTTTTATTCTTCCCGTCATCATTGCGCCCCCAAGGCGCTTCTCCCGGAGACTTCTTGGCCTTCACCCTCAGTTTCCGGTCAGCCGACTTCCTCCTGCCCGTCGTCACCGAGTAAGTCCCCCCCTGAGTCCGTACTCTCACTCATCTTCTGATTCTTTGGTTTCTCCCCCTACTTCTAGTTCTCCCCCTGTTACCTTCACCATGTCTGGTCCAGGGCCTAACGCTAGTGGCAACCCCGGCCCTAATGCTGGGACTGTTACTAGCGGAACCGCCACAGAAACTACCTCAAGTGCTCAATTGCTCCCCTTCATGGTAGGCCTCAGTCTCCCTGATTTCAATCAGTTGATCAATGATCCTATCCGCCACGATGTTAGTTGGCCTGCTATGCCAACCAAGCTCCCCTCTGACATTCCCAAGTTTGAAGGCCTTGCTGGAGAAGATCCCTCCAACCATATCCGATCTTTCCACATGTGGTGTTCATCCCATTCCATTATTGATGATTCCATCCGCCTTAGATTGTTCCAACGCACGCTTACAGGCGAAGCTTCTAAGTGGTATGTTGATCAGCCCACTTCCTCTCATACCACCTTTGTGACTCTTGCCAGGGCATTTTTATCTTACTTCCAGCTTCCCCTTCATTATGACACTGGTATCGAACTTTTGACTTCTTTCCGTCAATCTTCTGGGACCCGCCTATCCGATCATGTCCATGAATGGTGGAGAAGAAAGAGCCTATGTCAATCTCCTACCTTCGAAGACCGTGTCTACATGGATTGGTTCCTTAGTTCTCTCTTGCCACCTATCGGGAAAGATGTCACATCGCATTTTCCTCAAACTGAAGAAGCTGCCCTCCAAATGGCGTTAAAATATGACCTGATCTACACTCAAATGGGTTATGATTATATTGTTCTACCTGATCTCCCTAGACCCAGTAATGCCCATGCCCCGGGGGCACCTCCTGCCGCTGACAGTCTCATTGGAGCTATCTCCAATCCATCCGCTCAACCTCCCATGAGCTATGGTTTTCCTGGGGGTGGGGGCACCGCTTCCTGCACTCCTCCCCCTCCCGGTAGCACGCATCCAGGATCCGGCATGCCTCCTCTTTCTGCCCAACCCCCTGTTTACCACACTGTTACCCATCCTCATTCTCATCCATATTCACAGCCTAGTGCTCCAACTCCTCCAACATTAGCACCCCCACCTCCCTTGTCTTCTCAACCCCCGCACCAGCAGCCACCACCCCCTCAGGGGCAGGTGTATGCACAACGGAGCGTGACCAATCCTTTCCCGCAGCAAAGCTTCATGGCTACCCAACCACCTCACGGACCGGTAACCACTCAACCTCCTACATCTTCTACCTCTGATTACCAGATCCTCATGATGAACTCTGACCAACCTATAACCACCGACCTTAACCTTCACAATCAGTCCTGTACGTATCCCCAACCTCCTGCTCCATCTATCCCCGAGTTACCTTCTTCAGGTTCTACAGAGCCTCTTTCGACAACTTATGGTCCCTTGCATATCCCTCTGCCCAAAGCCGAGGTTCATACCAAGATTCCTAAGGGACCATTACGCTGAAATGTTGCTTCTGACCGAGCTGCCCATTTTTTTAGCATAGTAGATGAGCTGGCCCAATCTTTTGTTGCCATTTCAACGCTGGAACTCCTCCAGTCGTGCCCCTCCCAAAGAAAAACTCTACTATCTTCCCTGGGCACTGTAGATCCAGCAGATGACCAATTGATTGTTTTCGATGCCCATCAGTCGAAGTCTCCTCCTCTTCCTGCTTCCGTAGCTTTCCAAATCTCAGTCAAAATCCGGAACGCTAACATTTCTCGGTGCATCATTGACGAGGGGGAATCCACCTGTGTGATGTCCGCTTCGGTTTGGAAACAACTCGAATCTCCTAAATTGGCCCCTTCCATGATCACTTTCAGAGCATGGGATGGCCACGCCTCCCAGCCCATTGGCCTTTTCCGTAATTGTCCCATCACTCTTGCGGGCAAGACTGTTTGCGTTGACATTGAAGTCATCGACGCCCCTCTTGATTATAACATTCTTTTGGGGCGTAGCTACACCTATGCCATGTCTGATGTCCCATCCGCAGTCCACCGCAAGATGTTTTTCCCTCACAATGGAAAGATAGTCACCATCAACCAGTTGATGTATCATGAGCCAAAATCTCAGACCTCCCCTGAGTCAACCCTCTCTTCTGTAACCAATAAACAAACCATTTATTCTTTGACTAGTGTTTCCCCCGGCGTCTACAAAGACTCCTCCTTGCTCGGAACCTTCCTTGGTCTTCCTCCTCCTCCTGTCTCTAATCCCAGCTTAGCGAATGTTTGCATGATGCAATCATCTCGGGCTGACCTTAAACAACCCGCTTCGGCTAGTCAGCAACCTCAACCTCACCTGCAACAATCCGCTCCTAGCCCTTCACCTCAGTTGCCTGAACTTATTCCGCCTGGACCTTCCCATCTAGCTAGTACTCATGAGCCTCTTTACCCTCTTGGAACGATTCCCCCAAGCCTTAGCCATTTAGGAGTCGTCCCACCTGGCTATTACCCCTCTGGTCAAATACCTTTCCTTGCTCCCCCTCCCGGAGTTTATTCGGTCCCTATCTTGGCCACCCTCTCCCTCCCCAACCTGACCCTGGGTATATCCGTCTGGTATCTTGACCCTCGAGCCACTACCCCGCCTGGTCAACCCAAACCTTATCTTGCTTTGACCCTAGTTCAACCAGTCCCCATGACTTCTCCTGCTGCAACCGTGCCTCAGTCACCTCAACAAGAACCACCTCCCGTTGCGACCGCTTCGGGTAAGAATGGTAAAGCTCACAGGGGGGCATCAAAGGACAAAGCTGCCCTGACAAACCCTGCCCCTCCTCGACCTCCAAAGCATACCATCCAGTGTGCTTTGTGTGATGTTGTCGGTCACGCCACCCATACTTGTCCTAAACTGCCTCCTCTCAAACCCATGGTTAATGTCGCATTCCCGAAGTCCCCAGTCCGGGAAGCCTTTATTTCTTCCACGATCGCGGCCAAGAACCCCAAGGCTATTCACACCAACCACCCCTATGCTTTTTGTGATCACCATGGCCATTACACCCACCTTTGTTCCCGCCTCAAGGACTTCCGCACCTCTCTAGCCACGGTCCGCCAATTTGAGGCCAAGCGCAATGAGTCCACCTCTCCCCTATTTGTGAGTTTTGCTTCAGCAGACCTACCAGACATGACTGATCCCATTGACATTCCCCCTCCTGATGTCAAGATGACGGAGCCTTCATCCACCATTTTCTACCTATCATCATCCATGAGACCCTCGGGGAACATTCCCTCTGAATCCTCCCCTGTTGTTTCGCTTGACCTTCCTTTAGCGATCACCTTGGGCTCAACATCCGTAGATCCTTTATCTACTTACTCTTCTATCACCCCTTGTGACGATGTGCATGTGAACCCCTCTTCTCATAATGATGAATTCGGTAGCTTCGCCACATCAGGTGGTCTTTCTTCCACCAGTCACCCCATCTTATATCACGATGACGACATTATGGAAGAAATCCCCACCCCTGAATTTATTTATTCTCCCTTACATTGAACCCATGCGTCCGCACGACATACACCTCATGGCCATTACATTGAAACCACATGTTTGGGTAAGGGGGCACCCATATTTGAGAGACCAAGAGAAATAATTCTCCACAACTCTCCTAGTGTATCTGGTCGTGCCGACTTTAGTACCATTATTCTTCCACATTTAGAAGAACCTTTAGCGTCCCATATCACTTCAGATCACTCTCGGGATGATACCCCTTATCGTCCCTTCAACTTACATCAGCAACCCAGTCTTTTAGACATTGTTGTTGACCAACCTATAGGTTTTCTAAGAGAGCATCAGTTCATTATCTCCAAATCCTCTGTTTGGGATAGTGGCACCAGGTATGCCAATCCAGAAACTTAAATTCCATTTGATTCATATATGTAGTACTACAAGAGATTGGTAATCCTCCATTTCCTTTCTCAAACTGCATAACCATAACAAAAAAAAAATGGCGCACCATATCATTAAAATGTGTTTAGATTCCCCTTTTTCTAAATACATTTTGGCATGACCACCACATGCTTGGGGGCACCTATGCCCCTCAACCATACAAATCCCAGATCTCAGCCAAAAACAACACTGAAACCCCCTTTCTCTGATAGGTCACACTTTTCAGTTCATTTCCTGGGACAGGTCGCAGTTTTCTGCCCAGTACCTGCTACCCAAGTCACAGAACAGACCCCAAAATAGTGCGACCTGGCCTGTTCATGAGCTCTGGATACCTGTTAGTTTTTAGTACCTTGATACTTCACCGGGACACATTTTTTCCATGAAGGGTCTATTAACCCCTTCTAAAAATCGAAATTCTTCACTCACGACACTTGTACTTGGGGCACCACTTTGCCTCCTTACTGGTCTTCGTTTGTGTTGATTTTCGTCATGAGCTACCCCATTGTACTCATGCTTTTATGGTCCCCCATTGGACCCTTACTATGAGGTAGCACCATCGAGTCGCCCTTGTTTAGAGCATCCGAGTCGAGTCACCCTCACATTCATGGAGTCCATTCCGAGTCCCTTTGTACCCCGCCATCGTCCTCCATCCTTTCTTGCTTGGTCCCTCTCTCGTGTCGCACATTACGGCCTTCAGTAGCCTTGTCCCCTATCTCTCCTGATATTGTGTCAGTCGCTGCCAAGCCATTCATGCCCTTTATGCTCTAACAAGGGAAGTCGTCCAACCGCTCCTCCGTATCCCCCATTCCATCATCATCATTAGTGTCTATCTGTTCATCGCTCTACTATTTTCCCTCGTGCCTTAGTTGGGGTTCCCTTATTGCCTCACCTATGGCGGACCTACTTCTGTCGACATCAGCTAATTTATTCCAGAAGCCAGGTCTAGGGGGCAGTGTTGCTCTTATCAGTATGATCATGATCTATACACTTGATGGTCCAGTGATGCAGAAGCAGCTATTCGTGATTCCCAGGCGTGTGTGAGATGTCTCAACCCTCATGAGGGGGTGGCCCTGCAGGTAGCCCCCCACATGCCCAGATGACTTTTTCATTTCCACCCTTGATGCAGCTCCTCTCATTTGATGATATCAGCTTCAACCGCTTGTAGTGCCTCTTCGATTTGCATGTATCAGTCATATTTTGCGAGCCCTTCCCCGTGTGTAGGGGGCATTTGGGTGTATTTGTATCTCATGTACTAAAATCTTCTTGTATAAGTTCCGACTCGCTATTCCATCGTATGCATGTGTGGATTCACTATTTTTTTTGTTGGCCGCGCGCACACTGCATACTATTATTGCATTCCCCTGGTTTTCCGAGTGCCTTATTATTTGTACTATTGTGTCGGCGGGCATAGATATGCCTCCCCTGCCGCCTTTAGCACTGGTACCACTTCATCACCTAGAGACTTGTTGCACCTGTAAGTCTCGTCTCCTCCGGGTCTGGTCCTCTAGCACATTAGACTACCTTACATTCCTCTCTCTCACTTCCCTTTTGATACCTAGTGATTGAGTTCTTACAACGTACTTCGGTCATACGATTTGCTCCTAACACTCATACGTTGGGGGGCAATCTGTTACACCATTTTTTTGGTCATCTAACTCATTATCATTAGATGAACCCAAGTACACCATGTAAGACCAATTTTACCCTAAGTAAAATTGCTTTCACCATGTCAAATAACATTTGTCCATATTTCCTGGTCATATTTAACCCAAAATAAGGAAATTAATTAAATAAATCATTATTTATTTAATTATTTCCTAGGAATAAGTTATTCAAATCATTATTTAAATAATATTCCTAGTTAAATTTGACTAAATCATTTTTAAATAATTAAATAAATCATTATTTATTTAATTATATTCCCATCATCTCCCTAAAATAATAAATAAATCATTTATTTATTTATTGTTTATAAATAAAGGAATTGACCCAAGTCAAAAGACCTTTTCCCTCCAACAAATATAATAAAATATTCCTAAAGAGTGATTCTAGAATCTGATTAATAATATTTTATTCATGCAACAAGTTCTAGATAACCCTAATATTTTGTTATAAATAGGAGGGTTTTCCCCATTCATTAGTCACCTTCATTGCATTAGATCACACCAGATCTATTCTTGGTCACCATTTTCCATTTTTGCTTTGTGAGCTCCCATTGAGTTCTATGTTTGTCAGGGTTTTCTACCACAATAAGAGAGAGGAATTTTAGATCTGAAACACTGAGGACTTTCAAGAACCCATCCCATTGAGGAGAACCAGAAAACACCTTTCTTGTTTTCCTCTCAGGTGCCCCATTCTTTAATATAATATAAATCATTCTTTTAAACATTTTTTTCTTGTCTTGTCTATTGGATGCATGGAGCCATATTACATTTTATTTTCTTAATATCTTTTGTGCTTAGATCTGAATTTGTGCAACAGACTTAAAGATATTTTGCAGCCATTATCGATGTTAGGGCTATTTGTTATGCGTAGCTAAAGTGATCTTTTACGACGAAATAATCATACTAACAACGTTGTTGTAGCAACTCAAGAAACGATCCATACTATCCATTCAAGGAAGATGGAAGCAGCCATGATGAAGATTGATCTTAAGAAAGCTTACGATCGTGTTGATTGGGTTTTCTTGCGTCTGGTTCTGTTTAAAATTGGGCTACGCAAGGAGGCAGTAGCTTGGATTATGGCTTGTGTGTCCAATACTTTAATGGCTGTGATTATTAACGGTTTTGTATCTAAGTTTTTCAGTCCCAGCAGAGGCTTGAGACAGGGGTGTGCACTGTTGCCACTCCTTTTTGTTCTTATAATGGACGCTTTAAGTATTAAAATAAACCAGGCAGCTGCGAGTGGTATGTTTCACGATATTGAAATTAGTTCTCAGCTGTCATCAACTCACAGTCTGTTCGTTGATGACATTCTCATATTCGAGATGATGATTAGGAAATGTTGGATGGTAATGTATAACATCTTAAAACTTTTCAGTGATGCAAATGGGATGATTGCAAGCGCTGAGAAGTCCTGCATATATTGTATTAAGGGGGAGGAGGTGATGTATCAGGAGTTAGTCATTCTCTTCAACTTTATTATGGCTCCTTTGTCTGATGGGTTGAATTACCTTGGCTTCAGAATGAAACCTGTAAATTATTCTGTGGAAGATTGGAGTTGGCTTATTATTAAATTTCAGAAGAAGATTAACAATTGGACAACAAAATGGTTATCGAGAGGAGGTAGGCTGATCCTGTCAAAGGTGGTCCTGCAACAAATTACGGTCTATTGGGCTCATCTCTATATCCTCCCAAAGAAAATTTTGAAGGAAATTAGGGAGATTATGGCGAAGTTCATATGGGGCGGAGCGAGAGAAAAAAAGGTCATTCATCTTGCTTCCTGGGATGCTCTGACAATCCAAAAAAACAGAGGGGGTTGGGGCATTTTAGACATGGAGGTATTTTGGAATTCACTTATCATCAAGTCACTATGGCAAGGTCTTCATTGTAAAGGAAAATGGCACGATATAATAAAACATAAGTACTTGGGGGAACTTTCTGTGGTGGATCTAGCTACTTCGGGATGGCCTGCTCGAAAGTGAAAATCAAACATTTGGAAAGGCTTTGGCAATCTGTGGCCTACTATCATGAATCATTTGAAATGGGTTTTCAGTAATGGGACTAAAATTTTGATTGGAAGCAAGATGCTGATGGGGATGGATGAGACTCAGCCAAATTTGGAGGATTTAATTCATGTGCTAAATCAAAAGGGGTGTTTTTTCATCTCTCAGACTATCAAGGAATGGGCTGGGGAGATACCGAGGTGGAAGGATTGTGCAAATTTGGGGTTGGACATGATTTGGGAAGGAAAATGGGCAGAGTATACAGACAGGATAAAATCTTTGGGATGGTGCAGGATGCCAGAGGGAGATCGACTGTTATGGGAAGGTAAGGATGTAAAGGAGGGCCTGAAAGCCAAGGAGGTATATTCGGTGTTGATAACAAATAAGGTGGTGATGGAAAATGAATGCTGGTTCAAAGCTTTTTGGAATTCTAGAGTACAAATAAAAATGATTATATTTTTATGGCTTGTTTGGAAGGACAGAAATTTAACATGGAGAAATTTGTAGAAAAGAGGGTGGCAGGGTCCAAGTATTTGTTCTTTATGTGGGCTCGAGGAGGAGGATAATTCCCATATGTTTTATTTTTGTCCCTATGCAACTGAAACTTTGGTAATTGTTTGTGACAAGCTTAAGATCTGTACCCCGGATTATCAATCGAAGGAGGCATGTCTAAAATGGTGGCTTAAGAGAGGGGAACCTGTAAGATATATTCCCATTCTTTTTCACTGGAATATATGGATTACCCAAAACAGAAAAATATTTAATGGCATATCAGGTAATCCTTTCATTACAGCTTTTCAGATTATCAGTTTATGGGATCATCTGAAGATTAAACAAAAGCCTCTTGCTGATATGTCAAATCGTTTTTCCCCCACGAGGTACGTTACCCTGTTGGATACTTTGATGGGGCCTCCCAACAATCTATTTGTGGCTGTTTGGCTTGGCTTCTGTTGTCTCCTGAATGTCATTACAATATTTACTGGAATAGTGGAGTGGGAACTAATACAAAGGCTGAAGTTCTAGCTCTTTGGGGGTTACTTTGGTTTGCCAGTTAGTTGTATATGGATAAGATATGGATTATTGGGGCTTCTAAAGTTTTAATTGATTACATAAACCAGCAGCTACTATCAATGTGGGATCGCTTGCTCACTGGCTGGAGAGAATTAATGTATTAAGGGGCACATTCTCTGTTATTTCTTTCCATCATATATATAGGGAGAAGAATGAAGCAGCTGATCGATTATCGAAAAAAGGGTTGGAGGGAAGCTTCAGTGAAATGCATTACCAGCTTCATAAGACAGATGGTTGTGGAGCAACAGGTTCTGTTAAATTTTTGTGAAGGATTGGGCATATTCCTGGTTTCGGTTAGTTTTGCATAATTCAAAGTTTTTGTTGACTGTTTTTGTTCATGGCTTAAGGTATTAGCTAGAAGATGTAATATTTTTTTACTGAAATGATGATACTACTGAACTTAGCTCTTAGAGGGATTGGCTCATGTGTGCATCCAAGCTCTCTGGACTGTGCTAGTGTGATTCGATCCACTTGAATCTAAGGTAGCTTTTGGTAAGTTGGAGAAATGTAATTTTAGGAATGAATATGGCTGTATCTGGTACTTAATATAAAACCAGAGTATTTTTCGTGTTGAAAAAAAATGTCCACCAAATAGTGGAAAATATTGAATGTTGAATAGAGTGAACCAATCGCTCCCTCACAGTATGAGAAAATTGAACTGGTCTTGAAAATTTTTATATGGAGTTGTTTTTATTCATACTTCAAAGAAATTGTGGTAGCACAGATTCCTTTTCCCACGGATGAAAGTATAATAGAATGTGGGCCAAAAAAAATTCTGAGAGTCTTCGTCTTCCAGTTTTATGGAGCAAGTATTTTTTATTCGAAATCTTCAATATTTGGGCTATTTATGGTCCAAGATATTCTTTTAAGATGTTGTGTGTAGTTATATTGTTGTTTTGAGTGGTAATTATATTTATGTTTGTATTTGCAAGAATCAAATGATGAAGAACTACAAAGAACATGCTAATTATTGAATATAGTATTGTTATTCGTCGTGCTTTAGAAGTATTAGTTACATCTGCCACCAATTAATGGTGTATACATTGGCTCAGGTAAATCTGAATGGACAACTTCCAAAGGTGCTTTTTCTCTTATTGACTTTCCTGGAAATGATTCTCTGTGTTGTTTGCCCAAGATGCATCTTTCACATAGGTTGTTCGGTTTTCTGAGTGGAAATCCTTTCACCATGTATTTCCTATGCAGCAAATTCAAACCTCCAAAATTAAGATGACCAAATCTCAAATGCCATAACCAGATTTCATCTTTAACTTCTGCTTGAAATTTTACTTGTGTGACATGTGCTACATTTCTTTCATTCTCTTGTGAATTCAATGATAGTTGTGCTTGAGCACCTTCTTCATTCGAATCTTGTTTTAACTTCAGAGGAAACATTCTATTGTTCATCATATGAACTTTTGTAATCAGCTGTATGCTTGGAGACTTATCCAAAATTATGCACTCATCATTTTTGAAAAAGACAATGTAGCCCTTTTTAATGAGTTGTACAATGCTTATGAGGTTATGTTTGAAACCAGGGACAAAATAGTCATATGAAATGTAGTTCTTCTCCCCCTTCTTTGTTAGAATGTCGACTCTTCCTTTGCCCATGACCGAGACTTTGTTATCAGTCCCTAATGTCACTTCAAATTTCACACTTTCATCTAGATTTGAAAACATTTCTATGTTTGATGTCATGTGGTTGCTGCACCCTAAATATATAAACCATACATCTCCTTGTTTTTCTTGTGCTACATTACAAGCTAAAAACATGTTATCATGGTTCTGATTTTCCTTCATGAAATTTCCACTTGGTTTGCTACTTATATCATGTTGCTTCTTTCTACATTCATTTGCATAATGACCATACTTCTTACATTAATGAGATTGAACTTGAGATTTATCATACCTCTGACCTTGTGCTTGATTCTGACTTGGGCCTTGACTTGGATTTTGATTGTTGCCTCTTTGACTTGAGCTTGAAGGGTTGCTTCCTCCACCTCTGTGTGGGCTTCTTTTTCTTCCTCTAGCATTTGATCTTCTTCTGTCTCTATCTTGACCAAATGAAATTTGTGTCTTGAAGGCATGCTCCAATGAGGAGTTTGTTGCTTTTTTCAGTCTATGTTCATGACAAACCAATGATGCATGAAGCTCATCCATTGAAAATTGTGAGAGATCCTTCGTGTCTTCTATGGCCACAACAGTGACATCAAATCTTGTTGGCAGGCTTTTCATAATTTTGTCAACTGTTCTCCATGAGACCTTATTTGGGTAACCAATCCAATTACATGTATAAAAAACGAGTCTACATTCTCAGACTCTTTCATACAAATTATCTCAATTTGTAGTTTTGTTGTCTTTACTTTTGCCATTGCCATGCCTTGGTATGTTGTGGGGGGGTATCACATGTTTGCTTGGACTTTTTTGTTGTTGCAATCATTGGGAAGATACTTTCATGAACTGCTTGAAAAAATGTAGAAGAGAGCTTTTGAGTCCTTCTTCGTGTTATCCCTCAAAAAATCCTTTTATGTTTGTGTCAAAGCTATTGCTGCATCCCATTATTCTTGGAACCCATTATCCACCAATTCCAAAATATCTCTGGAATAAAACAAAGCCTTCATGTAATAGCCCAATATTCATAAATTTTTCCATTAAATTGAGGTATTTGAGGATTAGTCAAGTTTGTACTTGATGCTACCATTTTAACTGTTAAAAAAAAACTCTTCATACTAGTAAATACACTCCAAAATTAATGCCTTGAGAACAACTTTTAACTTCTAGTAAAAACACTTGCACTTACAGTAATAAAATACCCACTCTGATACCATGTTAAAAGAGTAAAACAAATGATTCTTCCTTAAAATACAATCACCTAGAGATCTTACTCAAGACAACAAAGTCAAGGAGACTACTCAAGACAACAAAGTCAGGGAGATTAAATCATGGAATTGACTTCAGCAACAAAACAAAACTAAAAGCTCAAAAATTTTACCCTTAGTTAAACATAGTAAGTGAGAGAAAACTTTGGTTTATTCACATGGAGGTTGTGGGTTCCTTCACTAAGTAAAACACCACACTTTGGTTTATTCATATGGAGGTTGAGACTCCTTCATGAAGTAAAACACCACTTTTACTGAGATAACTCTTTATAAAACTCCTTAACAAAATTAGTTAAACAGAGTAAGTGAGAGCAAACTTTGGCTTAATCATGTGGAGGTTGTTGTTCCATCACTAAGTAAAACATTACACTTTGGTTTATTCATATGGAGATTGAGGCTCCTTCATGCAATAAAACACCACTTTTACTGAGATAACTCTCTATAAAACTCCTTAGCAAAAAATTTTAAATCACACACCACAAAATGCTCCATGACTTTTTCAATCAAAACATTAAAACACACTATAAATAATTTTATATAATATTAGTTGCTGAATTAACTTATGACTATAAGTTTTTACCAACCTTCCATTAAATTGTTCATTTGACATTAATTATATGATGTGTTCTGTAATGGAGAATTTGTATTATTGCTCAAAACTTCATTTACCCTATGTCCTTTAGCCTGGAAACTAAACCTTCTACCTGCAAATTAAATCAGTAACCTGCAAAATATGTACTTGGAGATATATATTTAAAGCGGTAGTTTTGATTAATTTTCCAACAAGGAACATTTGGTGGGAGTTTCAACCTCCATTTCAGAATTGCTGCCACAAATACTAGAGCGAAAGGAGGCAGTGGGTTACCTCCTGGCATACGATGTCGATAATTGGGCGTTCCCGCTAGAAATATGACCGTGGAGAACCGACGTTAAGGGCAAGGTAGAACCAGCTAAAGAAAGCTACTTTGGAGGGTCCTTCTCTGCCATCTTTTTCATCGAACTGGTCTGCTCCAAACGTAGCTATCGAGGGCTGGTATCCTCTGTTTCCAAAAGCCATAAGGTAGATTGATAAATAGAACAGTCCAATACCCAAGGATGATGGTGATTGGCAGCTCAAAGTTCCGTCTCCACAGTTGGTAGGCTGTAGTAAGAGCAGCTGAGATGATAATGCCAGAAGAACTAGTCCCTGTTGTTTGTCAGAGAACATGATTCAGTCTCTGCTTCTGCACAGATCAATAAGAGTAAATACTGCTAATATCTCAGTTGAGATGTACAAAATTACTTTTAATGGTTTTCCAGGGTTACAAGAGGGTAAGTCCAGCCAAAACAACCTTCAAACCCTTTAAATGCTTGACATATATTTCTGGAAATGTATCATCGAGTTACAGGCACATTCAAGCATATATTTCTGGAAATGTATCAGCGAGTTACAGGCACATTAGTTTGTAGAAGCTCAAATACGTCAGAATTTGACTCACCGCCACAAAAAAGATGAGAAATAGAGTACATGTCCTGTAGCATCCCAGGTACGAATCACTAATAAATGCCCCAAGAAGAGAAAATATATAAACAGTTCCAGTCCACTTGCTCTCGTTATTTGCTGCAGATGCATTACTCTGAGGAAGCACTCTGGTCAAGAACAGAACCAGATTTACACCCACCCCAAAGAAGGCAAGCGTCGCCAGGCCTTGGTTTACTATATAACATCCATGCAATAAGTAGAAATAGTCAGCCTCGTCACGTTTCTGTTCACAGCATCTACTTTTAACCTACAAAAACACCAATTTTTGTGATGAATCGTTTTAGTAGTCAGGTTGAATTTAGGTTGGGTTTAATTTTAATGCTGAATGGTAGAATGATGTATTTATGAGTGAAATGTTACAATTTTGTGATGAATCGTTTTAGTGGTCAGCGTGAATGTGAATTTAGGTTAGGTTTGATTTTAATGTTGAAGGGAAAAATGAAATATTTATTAGTGAAATGCCATTATTAGTAAGATGGTATAAGTGAATGATATAACTTTGTAAAAAAAATTTAAAAATAATATAATTCTCAAAATAATTTTTATATAAAAATTTTCCTGTAAAATTTTATAAACACTAAACTCCACACAAATCTACAAAACATACACTTTCATACACTTTTTCAATATCTCAATGAATTTTAACTAATTCTTCTTGCCAAAGCAATTATGTCTATTGCGGAGTCTAAGATGGAATCTAAGTTGGAGGCAGCCCTGGCTGATATTAACAGGAATGTTCAGGAAATTAATTTACGATAATTGCATCAGTATACGCGACTTGGCAGATTGGAAAAGGAGCTTAAAGTGTTGCAGCAGGTCCCTGTTGAGCTTCCTGGAGCTACTGCCATAGCGCCAGCACCAGTTGATTCTGATGCAAACTAAATTTCTTTATTAAGACTCTTCATGTTCTGGTTGACTTATTTCGAACTCAGATGGCCAAAATACCTGGTTTCCTACAGGCAGGTTGAGGTCTAGTTTTGTATCTTTTGCCCGACTTTATTAATAGAAAATCGAAAATCCCAGCCACAAGCATCTTTTAAGGCAGAAAATTATGGTAAAATTGAAACTAACGAACTCAGAGAAAGAAACGTCGACATACTTAATGTTAATATTGCAAACCTCCAGCCACTAGTTGGCTTTTCAAATCTATCAACAATGTCGTCTTGAGTATACTCATAGTCATTTTGTTTTGCCTATGGAACACTCAAATTATTTTTGTTGTGTTTATTTGTTAGTAAATATTTGATAGTATTGAATTCATTTCCACTATCAAAAATGCAATTCAAACACTCCAACTACTTGATTTTTTGAGTTTTTTTAAAACCGGATTATGGCAAAAAACTGGCATCCGGGCTATTCTGTTGGCTGCATAGACAACTCCATTTTCATCTGGTATTATGTTCGCTGGATAGACAACTCCGTTTTTATCTGGTAGAATATGGTGGTGGTCACAGTCGTCACGTTCCATGCTAATTGCAATGGAGTTGTCTACCCAACGATGGACTACAGTTTTTTGCCAGAATCCGGTTTTAAAAAATTCAAAAAATCAGATAGTAAAATCAGGTAGTTGGAGTGTTTGAATTGCATTTTTGATAGTGGAAATGGATTCAACACTGTCAAAAACCCTTTGGGCACCTAAAATACTGAGGTTTAACAACTGTAAACAAGATTTTGATAAATCTTTGCCGGAATTTGTCAAAATATTTGCCGGATTCTGGGCTATTCTCTGGGTTTTTTAGACTAAGGCAATTGGAATGGATTTGTCTACCTAGCCAACAGAATAGCCCGGAGGTCGGGAAAATATTTTGACAAATTTCGGCAAAGATTTATAAGAATCTTATTTACAGTTGTTAAACTTCAGTATTTTGGGTGCCCTAAGGGTTTTTGATAGTGCTGAATCCATTTCCACTATAAAAAATGCAATTCAAACATTAATTTTTTTGATGGATAGTGTAAACTTCATGTTGCTAGTATATTTTCATTGTTGCCACCACATCCATGGCTGAAATTTTCCCCATTAACTTTCTTGCATATCTAAATCATATGCTTAAAATTTATTTAAACTAATTTTTTGCAAACATGATTAAAAATTTATTGTACAATTTATTTGTCACCAGGTATGAAGATTAATGATATGAAATTAAAAAAATAAATGTTAAAAATTACATTATTGAAAGGTGGTTACATTGAAATGTTGTATTCGGGTGGGTTACATTTTTAAAATTATGTCTTTCAAAAATACTAATGGACCAAATACACGTCCTCTATTCATTGGCTTTCATTGATTGCATTTTTATCAGACTAGCAAAATATTAACATAGTTGGTTTTATAGAAGAAATATAATTTATATATTTTAGGTTTTAAATTTTAATATAGTTTATATAATATTAAGTTTTAATTTTGTAAAAAAATGTATAATATTATATTATATTTTAATATTAAATTTAATATAAAAAATTGGTTTATTTTAATATTTTAAATGTCTCATTTTTTCTTAAATTTCCCGTCTCTTCAAAATCTGAGTTCTTCTCTCTTTTTTTTAATTAAGTTTTGAAAAGATTTATTTGATTTAAAATTAAGAATCATTCATATATATATATATGCAAGCAATCATCATTAAATTGTTTAATAAAAGGCTTGTTTGTAGATTATGAAACAATCTCTGTAGAAATTAAAACATTGTAATGCCCTCATGCTCTTTCATCTAAGCACTAAATTCATTTTCAAAATGCTAGAAAATTGACGTTATATGGAAATTTTAAATAAAAAATTAAACAATTCCACATTAGATTAACAAATTGCTTTTAAATTCTACTAATTTACTATGTCATTTGCCAAATTTAATGTGATGAATATATATATATATATATATATATACACACACACACACACACAATAAAGAATTTGTGGATTTCAAAAAATCATGAACAAGATGACTTGATGTTTAAAGCACTCATTCATAAAGCTTTAATTAGGAATCTATGGATAAAGGTAATATATATGTCTTACTTTCATTTACCAAGTAGAAAATGAGTATGGCAAACCATCATATATTTATTTTTTCTTTAAAATTACTTCAATCACAAATATTATAATAATATTTCAGTTTATATTAATATTATAATATTATAATAATACATATTAGATTTTAACAATAGCTTTTGAATTTTACTTTTAATATTATGTTTTAAGATTAATATAGTTTTCTTGTTATCTGTGAAATGATTGAATTCTCACCATTTTTATTTCTATAATAAAAACTTAAATTTTAAAGAAATTGAATATCCAAGAATAATTGAGAAATCATTTTTTGAAATTTAATAAATAATGATAAAAAAAAAATAAATGGATCAATTTCAACATAGCATACACCTTTTTACTCCTCTTAGTAAATAAGATATGCATAAAGGAAGATATGAGCCACATAAATGATATGATATGCAATAAACTTTAGTCAAGTCCCAAACAAATATGTGATAAACATATTTTCCATTAATCACAAATAATTCAGTTTATAATAATACAATATTAATTTTTAATATTAAATTTTAAGTTCTAATATTAAGTTTTTTTAGCATCATATGTAACAATAATACAAATTTTAATATTTAATTTTATTTTTTCATATAAATTTTATTATGTTATATGTTAATTATATTTTACTTTTAAATATAATTATTAAGATATAATCAAAATTTTATATAATAACTAATATTATATTAAAATACAAAATAATGTTAATATAATAAATATAAAATAATAGTGTTATTATTATTTATATAATTATTAATAATAATAAACATTAATATTTAATTAAATACATCTAATAATTATTAATGTGATGAGTGGTGAATATATATTTATAATTGGTAAATATTTTTATAGATGTATTTTATATAAACCTATTATATCAATCACATTTGTAAATATAATTGTGCTAGTTTATTAATTGGAAGAAAAATAATCTATTCATAGTAGATACTATCACTAAAATTCTGCCATGTTTAATTGAGCCCGGGCTCTTGTAAAATAGTTTGATTCTCAAAATAACTTTCATTTGCAACTTTACCTTTACAGCTTTTTTTGAAGTTATATTGGTAATAAATTATGAAAACACGTCTTCATTTAGTAATATATTACTTTTATTTAACAAATTAAATTGAAAAGTAGTAAATTAATTATCAATTTATTATATAATAAGTAATATTTGTTATAATTATTAAGAAATTGTACTCGGTTTATTATTTTTTCATTATGTCTTTTGATTATTTTAGATTGTTTTTGGGAAAAATAATAATCATTAAATAATATTTCCAAATGAAATATTTATAAATTTATATTAATTATTAGAAAAATAATAATTATTAATCAATATTTTCAAATAAAATACTAATAAATTCATATTAATCATTATTAAAAAAATACAAATAATCATTTACAAATATGACAGAAAAATTAAGATAAAAACAATACATTTAAAAAACATATAATATATTTTTATAACTTAAATTAAAAATTAATAATAAACAAACAACTAATCTTTCTACCTTAACATTAAAGTTACACCATCAAATTGACAACACTTTCTAAGTTGAAATCCTTTTCAATAAATCAATAGACATTGACTATGTAAGTAATCAATCTCATGGCTTAGTTATTAATTAATAGATCAGTTGTATGTTATTTGTGTAAAGAGACACATTTTCCTAATCTGAAATCCTTCTCAATAAATCGGTAGAAACTAACTATGTATGTAATGAATGAATTTTGTGGTTGAGTTAATAATTAATAGATTAACTGTATGTTATTTGTGTCAAGAGATACATTTTATAGTTTAGAAAAAATTCATTCTTTCTGGTGCCTTGAATCTAATCTGATGAAATATAAAATATATATACATCTGAATTTTAAAATATATGAGTGACTTTGAAAGTTGTTTCGAAATTATATCACACAATTATGCAAATAAGGGACAATGGATATCTAGCTCAGTTAATACAATAGTACAGGTAAAGCCCATCTAATACAATAGTAAAGGAAAACCTAATAAGAAAATTTTCTTACCATGTGAGCGATTTCGCTACAAATACCAAAGAAGAAATATACTGGAATATACGAGCTAGAGAATCCTAAGAAGATCTAGTAGGGACACAATTGCTCACTAACATCGAAACTAGAGAGTTGGGGCTCATTCACCATGTAATAAGAGGTCTTCCTGCTTTAAAACAAGTGCATAATGATTGTGAAGCTTGTGCGTTAGGAAATAAAAAGAGAGACATACTTGAATTAGTGCATTCTGACCTATGTGGACCTATGCAAACAAGGTCATTAGGAGGTGCATTGTATTTTCTACTATTTTTTGATGATTGCACAAAGTTTTCTTGGGTATATTTTCTTAGTAAGAAAAGCCATACACTTGAATATTTTAATCAGTTCAAAACTACGATTGAAAAAAAAAGCAAGGAAGTATATAAATATTCTCTGCTTCGATCAAGGGGGAGAATATAGGAAGGCTGAATTCACCAAGTATTGTAAAGACCATGGAATATTGCAACAATTCACAATACTCCATACTCCTCAGCAGAACAGAGTAGAATAAAGGAAGAACAAAACATTGGTGGAGTGTGCTTGGATCATGCTGAAAGGTAAGGATATTTCAAATGGTTTTTGGGCTAAAGCATTGAATACTGCACTTTATTTGAAAAATAGGAGTCCTACAAAAATTCTTGAGTTTAAAACTTGACGCAAGAAAATCTAAGCTATCTCAGTAAAATGCAGAAATTAAGGAACTGGTTCTATATCAACAGAATGTGTGGATTTTTTTTTTATAAAACTAATCAGTCCATTTGAATTTTTCTTTTTAGACAGTACCTCCCGAACTTCTAATCTCCAATGTCAATCCACTTCTCAAATCTGACAGGTATGGTTGCATATCACACTTAAACTAGCACGATGGATAACACTACAAAAATATGTGATAAAAGTGGTTTTTATCCGCCCAATATATACTACGTGTCCACTCTGTACTTGATCCAACACATTATAAGATTATCACTTACCAGAATGAAACTTTGTGATATATAATCTCTTGTTTGGAAGGGCCGTTGTACTATGTTGTATGCTATGCTCTCGATTCACGGTTCCAAGCAAACAAGGTTCCAATAGGATTTTAAAACATAAAGGTTATATAAAACACTATGCAATAAAGAGGGTCGAAATGCTTAAGTCTACAGACTTGAAATAAAACCTGCAACGCTATTACTGATAATTCCAAATTAAAGTGCATCAATAGATAATGATACCAATATTGTCGGAATCGATTTTACACGGGCTTTAAAAGAATTCCACACCAGAAATGAAACTTGCACACCACGCTTGAATAAATTACTCATAAAAATTACAGAGTTTATAGCCCTTCTCAGCTTGATTATATCAATTATTCCAGATCTCTGTCTTCTCTGTTTCTCAACGCTCGCTCACTTCCCTCACACTTCTCTGTCTTACCTATTTCACACATTTTATATCAAAATCCAAAGCGGTCCTTTTCCTTAAAATAGATTTATGTTGAGTCTATTCCACAAATAAACGCTATCCTACTTCTCAGTTCTTAGCCTACTTGGCTTAATCTGCACGCAGGGAGGAACCAACTTCTTATTTTCTTTCCTAGTTAATCTAAAAAATCCAAACAAACTAACTCATCTCATTAAAATTAAATAAAAATATTAATGGCCAATGTTTTATTCATCTCATGTTTAGCCACAACATGTGAACATCCAATCACATTGCTGGCTAAGTCTGGATGCTCCTGCATCAGACTCCCGGGGAAGAAAATAATAATTCATCAAACTTTCAGGATTTATTCCATACTTCTGTAATTCTGATGTTGTCAACCAACTGGAATCCTCCATTGGTTGTCCCTTCCATTTGACTAGATACTGAAAATAAACATGTCCTCTAGTTCTTTTGGATACTCTTTTCTCCAAAACAGCTTCCACCTCTTTCTTGACTATCTTTGGCATTTGTTCTTTCTAATTTAAAGTCTGAACTTCATCTCCTGTAGGTTCATCCTATAGCTCTGACTCTGTCTCTTTGTATGGGTATAAGTCTGCAACATTGACGATAGGTGATATTCCAACCCCTTCTAGAAACTTAATTTCATAAGCATTGGTTGAAAAATTTCTCACAATTTTGCATGACCCTATATTTTTCATCTTTAATTTGTCATAAGTTCCAACAGGAAACCTTTCTTTACTCAAGTACACCATCACTAGATCACCCACTTGGAATTCCTTTTCTTTCCTCTTCATATCAGCACTTTTTTTGTATTTGCCATTGTTTTTCTGCAATATGTCTTTGACATCTTCCTGTAGTCTCTACATATGCTCTGTAAACTCTTCAGCCTTTGCACTTCTTGTCTCTTGTGTTTGCCCAAATTCTTGAGTTCATACACACCTCTTGGATTCATTCCAAATACAATTTGAAATGGACTCATCCCAATACTTCAATTTGGAGTATAATTATAAGAAAACTCAGCCTAAGCAAGTGCTAAATCCCACTGCTTAGGATTTTTATGCACTAAACTCCTCAATATATTTCCCAGACTTCTGTTTACTACCTCGGTCTGCCCATCTGTTTGAGGGTGATATGTTGAACTGAAACTAAGGTTGGCACCTAGTTTCTTCCAAAGAGTTCTCCAGAAATGCCCAACAAACTTTGTATCTCTGTCAAACACAATACTTATAGGCAGTCCATGTAACCTTACAACTTCTGAAAGAAACAGATTAGCAATATGTGTTGCATCACTAGTTTTTTTACATGCAATTAAATGTGCCATTTTAGAAAATCTATCTACCACAACATAAATGGAATCATTTTCTCTTTGAGTTTTAGGTAAACCCAAAAAAAAATCTATACTAACTGCATCCCATGGTCGATTTGGTATTAGTAATGGATGATATAATCCTGTATTTTGGCTTCTTCCCTTAGCATGCTGACAAATTCTGCACTTTTCAACAAATCTCTTAACATCAATTTGCATATTTGGCCAGTAGTAAAAAGCATTTACCAGATAACCCTCCACTATGTTTCTCCTTGATTATGTTTTCCCTCATAGAACATTTAGGAATACACAGTTTGTTACTTTTAAATAGTAACCCTCCTTGGATAAGATAATCCAACCACTGGCTTCTATTATGAATTGTTGGATTTTGTACAATTGCATAAATATATTTGAATTCTAGATCATCTTTATACATATCAACCATTTATTCAAATCTTACAACACCAATTTTTAATTCTTGCATAATGAAATTTACCCTGCTCAAAGCATCAACAAATTTGTTCAACTTACCACTTGTATGCTTAATCACAAAAGTAAAACTCTGCAAAAAATCTACCCCTTTGGCATGCTTCTGGTTCAATTTTGGCTGGTTATTTATGAACTGTAATGCATGATTGCCAAAATACAATACAAACTCTTTTGGTATCAAATAATGTCTCCATTTTTTAAAGCTTGCACAATAGCATAAAATTCTTTGTCATAAGAATACAATTTCTTCTTATCTTTATTTAGTTTCTCACTAAATTATGCTATTGGTATTTGTTCCTGACTTAAAACTGCTCCAATTGCAACTCCACTAGCATCAGTTTCAACCTGGAAAACTTTGTCAAAATCAGGCAAAGCTAAATCTGGTTTTTCTGTAATTTTCTTCTTCAACAACTTAAAATTTCGGTCTGCTACTTCTGTCCACTTGAATGGCTGATTAGTCTCTTTGATTGCTTCAATAATCGGTGCACAAATTTGACTAAAAATTCTGATAAATTTTCTATAAAAACTTGCAAGACTATGAAAGCTTCTTACCTTAAATATGTTTCTTGGAGTTAGCCAGTTCCAAATTGCTTGGACTTTCTCTGGATCCATTTTTAGGCCTTCCTTAGAAACTACAAACCCCAAATAGATTAACTCTTCTTTCATAAAACTGCATTTCTTCAGATTTATTAGCAGTTTTTCTTTCTGTAAAGTTTTCAGAACCAACTTAAGATGCTGCAGGTGTTCCTTTTTACTTCGACTAAAAACTAGAATATCATCAAGGTAAACAATGACAAACTTGCCTGCATATTCTTTCAATACTTCATTCATCGATCTCATGAATGTGTTGGGTGCATTAGTGAGTCCAAAATGCATCACTAACCACTCATAAAACCCACTGTTTGTTTTAAATTCAATCTTCCATTCATCTCCTTCTCTAATCCTTATTTGATAATATCCACTTTTCAAATATATTTTAGTAAAATACTTTGACCCACTTAAACAATCCATCAAATCATCCATACGGGGTAAAGGAAATCTATACCTGATAGTGATCTTGTTTATGGCTCTGGAATCAATACACATGTGCCATTCACCACCTTTCTTTGGACTGAGTACTGTTGGTACAGCACATGGACTAAGGCTCTCTCTAATTAACCCTTTATCCATCAATTCCTGCACTTGTCTTCCAACTTCTAGATTTTCTTGAGGAGTTAATCTATATGCTACTTTATTCGGCAAACTTGCTCCAAGTATTAGATCAATATGATGACTAATACTCCAGATTGGTGGTAATGCATTTGGCAACTCATCCACAATAATATCAACAAAATCATTCAATAGAGTTTTTATTTCTTCAGATAAATCATCTAGGTTTTTGGAAACCAAAATTACCTTAGGTCTCCCTATGACAACAAAATGCATCTCTTCATCTTTTTCAATTTCTTGCAACAATTATTTTCCACTCATCAACATAACATTATTTCCTGGTGTTCCTTGTCATCTTCATCCTTCAATGGTAACAGTGTTTGTTTGTTTCCATCCTTCTCCAAGGTATAAGTTTTTCTTCTGCAATCATGTATGGCTTTCTGATCAAACTTCCAAGGTCTTCCCAATAATATGTGACATACATCCATCAGCATTACATCACATAATATAACATCCTTGTAAGTACCTATCTGGATCTCTACCTTACATTGTTCTGTCATCACAATAATCTAATGTCCTTTTTGTAGCCATGATACTTTATATGGAGTAGGGTGTACTGTCTTTTCTAATCCCAAATTGTTTACCATTTCTGTAGAAACAAGGTTGTCAGTAATACCACTATCAATTACCACTTTGCAACATTTCCCCTTGGACTTGCATATTGTTCTGAACACATTATTTCTTTGAGCTGGCTCTCCTGCTTATTTTTTGGTTTAAGAAATACCATTTTCAATAACAAGGATTCTCCTGCTTCGGGTGGTTCTTCTTTACCTGCACTCTGAGGAATTTCTTCCTTTGTTTCAGCAACATTCACATTTCTCTGAGTTGTTGATTTATTATTAGGATAGTCCCATAACTCATGTCCCCATTCACCATATGTAAAGCACCGAATTTCTCTTCCTCGACCTCTACCTATGGGTACGAACCTTCCTCGACCAAAGTCTCCTCTCTGTGCTGATCTGCTACTTGAGCCTCCTGCTTCATTCTGGGAGTGCTGAAATCTGGGTTTGAATGCTCCTCTGCCTCTTATTGAACTCTTTCCTCGGTTTCTCTGGTTTTTCTTTCTCTGTATCTTCTCTTCTACTTTTAAGGCTGCTTGATAAGCATCCTCAATTGTCTTCAGATTTAATAAACTGATCTCATCTTGGATATCATATCTCAAGCCATTTATATACATGGCTACTTTCTCAACATCATCCTCTACATGTATAGCTCTAATATTCAATTTATAGAACTCCTCTGTATATTCTTTCACCGTCATTCCTTTCTGCTTAAAATTCTATAATTGCTTAAAAATATTTAATTAATAATCCTTGGGCATGATTTTACCTTTTAATTTGCTCACCATCTTGTCCCATTGTTTGATTCTGGGTTTTCCTTTTCTCTGTCTAGATAACTATAATTCTTCCCACCATATAGCTACATGGCCTTTTAATCTGGTAACTACAATCTTCACTTTCTTTTTGTCTTCAACTTCTTCAAAGTCAAAGTATTTGTCTAACGAACTGATCCAGTCCATTAATTCTTCTACATTGAGATTTCCCTCATACATAGGTATGTCCACCTTTGGTCTTCCAGTTGCCTTCACCAACATCTTCAACACCTTAGCTGCTTCATTGTCTTGTTCTTCTTCTTCTTCAGAAGATTCCTCTGCATCACTAGTGCCTCCTTCATCAGGTGCTCTTCTCTGGGTTGTTTCCATGGCTTCCATCCGTGTACGAAGATGTCATACTTCTTCTAGTAAAACTGCATTTGCTGCAGGTTGTCCCCAGCCTATTCCTACGCCTCTTATTGGTGGAATTTTTCAAAACAAACACAAGTTGGGCTCTGATACCAAATGATGCAAGAAACTCTAAGCTATCTCAGTAAAATGAGGAAATTAAGGAACCGGTTCTATATCAATAGAATGCGTGGATTTTTCTTTATAAAACTAATCGATCCATTTGACTTTTTCCTTTTAGACAGTACCTCACAAATTTCTAATCTCCACTATCAATCCACTTCTCAAATCTAACTGATATGGTTACATATCGCACTTAAACTAGCACAATGGAAAACACTATAAAAATATGCTATAAAAGCGGGTTTTCTCCGCCCAATATATACTACATGTCCACTCTTCACTTGATCACACACATTATAAGATTACCACTTACTGGAATGAAACCCTGCGATATACCATCTCTTGTTTGGAAGGGTTGTTGTACTATGTCGTATGCTATTCTCCCCATTCATGGTTCCAAGCACACAAGGTTCCAACAAGATTTTAAAACACAAAGTTTATATAAAACACTCTGTAATAAAAAGGGTCGAAATGCTTAAGTCTACAGACTTGAAATAAAACCTGAAACGCTATTACTGATAATTCCAAATTAGAATACATCAACAAAGAATGATACCAATATTTTCAGACGATTTTACACAGGCTTTAAAATAATTCCACATCAGAAATGAAACTTGCACACCATGTTTGAATCAATTACTCATAAAAATTACAGAGTTTATAGCCCTTCTCGACTTGATTATATCAATTATTCTAGATATATGTCTTCTCTATTTCTTAACGCTCGCTCACTTCCCTCACACTTCTCTGTCTTACCTATTTCACACATTTTATATAAAAATCAAAAACTGTCCTTTTCCTTAAAATAGATTTCTGTTGAGTCTATTCCACAAACAAATTCTATCCTACTTCTCAGTTCTTAGCCTACTTGGCTTAATCTCTATGCAAGGAGGAACCAATTTCTTATTTTATTTCCTAATTAATCTGAGAAATCCAAACAAACTAACTTATCTCATTAAAATTAAATAAAAATATTAATGGCCAATGTTTTATCCATCTCATGTTTAGAAACAACATGTGAACATCCAATCACATTGCTGGCTAAGTCAAGATTCTCCTGCATCAAAACTCCTTTTTAAGCATTGTTAGGATTCAAACCTGTAGTAAAAGATTTGAAAGTATTTGGCTCTAAAGGCTTTGGCCATATCCCAAAGGAAGACAGAAGAACATTAGATTCAAAAACCATCAGATGCACCTTTATAGGGTATTATTCATAATATAAACCCTATAGATTTTTTAATCCCTCTACTGACGAATTTTTTGTTAGTAAAGATGTCATGTTCCATGATAATTTTTATGATGAATGTGATAATATCAATGAGGAATGGGATATTCCTTTGTTGGTGAAAGGAAGTGAAGAAACATATGACATCCATGGGAAGCAGAAAAAGGCAGAAGCAGAAAGTTCAAATACAACAATCGATCCAAGTCCTTCAAAGGAAATTCAAAATAGGTTGGAAGCCACACCAACGCTCAGAAGATCAGGTAGGCAGACTCAATTTCCTGCTAGATATAGGGAAAATAGGGAAAATGCCTTTATAACTAATGTGATGAATGTTGTAAAACCTTTTAGTTATAGAGAAGCTAATTAATGTAGTGAATGGAAAGAAGCCATGGAACAGGAATATGAATAAATTCTCAAAAAAAAAACACTTGGGATCTAGTTGAACTACCGGGAGGGAAACAAATCATAGGTTGTAAATGGTTGTATAAACCCAAGTTTAATGCAGGCGGAAGTATAGATAAACTAAAATCTAGATTGGTAGAAAAGGGCTATTCACAAAAACAAGGTATTGATTATGAAGAAACCTTCACCCCCGTAGCTAAACTAAATACTATCAGAATGATGATTGATTTAGCTACTAGAAATCATTGGATGATTCACCAACTAGATGTAAACTCTGTGCTTTTGAATGGGGAGTTGAAAGAAGAGGTTTACTTAGAGAAACCTGTGGGATTTGTCCAGAAAGGGAAAGAACATTTAGTCTGCATATTAAAGAAATATTTATATGAACTAAAACAAGCACACAGGTCATGCTATGAAAATATAGATTCATGTTTTCTGCAACATAGTTATAATAGAATTAAAAACAACCCTAATATGTATACTGTGAATGATGAAAAGGGGCGTATAGTGTTGATTTATTTTTATGTAGATGATCTAATTATTACATGAGATGTTGTCGATCTAATAAAAGAAATCAAGGAGAAAATGTCACAAATGTTTGAAATGAAAGACCTTGGTGAACTAAGATATTGTTTGGGTCTTGAGACCTGGAGAGATTTAAGACAAACTTTTCTATCCCTGGGTAAGTATGTCAGTGGTATATTGGAAAAATTAAGGATGGATCAGTGTAAGGCTGCAACATTACCATTACAACATAATATTAAACTTCAGAGTGAGGATGGCTCTAAAGAGGCAGATGAAACACTATATGTCAAGGTGATTCATCCCCCGTGGGTTGTTTTCCTTTGTCTTTTATTTTCTTCCCCTTTTATTTTTTCCTCCTCCTTTTGTATATGTGGTTTCTTTTCTATCTGGTTTATGTTTTTATGCATCTTCCTCTTGCTAATTATTATCCCTGGTTCTGTTGATTCTTAACTCTTATTAACATACATACATACATACATACATACATACATATATATATATATATATATATATATATATATATATATGATAGCTGAATTTGGTATTAACTAGTTGCTAACTAGTAATATGACATTTTAGTTATTATTTTAAAGAGAAGACTAAAACAATTATTGTTTTCTCGAAAATTTTATTTGTTTTATTGTTATAAAACAAATAAAAATTGGTTATGGAAAAGTAGTTCCGTAAAAAGTAAAAAGGCTGATAGTAAAAGTATTCCAAGAACTAAGAGGTGGTTGGACAATTGGAACAATTACCTGCTCCTCTGAGGATAAAAGGCATATCCCAGTGAGGAAGAGGAGTTCTGTTCATAAACTAAAGAAGAGAGTGAGGAATTTCTTGAGCTGGTAGAGACCAGTGGAAATCACTCATCATTCCTGATAATTTCTGGTACTGACTGGACTTGGGGTCCTGAGGTCACAACAGAAAATATTTTCAACCTGTAACTCTCAGGTGTGGAGCACGGGGGAAAGAGAAGGACGTAATTGCCTCTCTTGAAGGTTGGGTGGACTTTAGCAGCAAAGTGCACATTCAGATAAGTATCTGTGAATTTTCAGTAAATTTAAAACAGGAAACGATTTTATTAAGTGTATATATAGGTAGGTTCTTAGTTAGATTCATGGACAGTGATTTTATGAAAGACAAATGCTAAAAAATATTGGGATTATGTGTACCTTTATTATTTAAGTAGGTTAATTACAAGGTTCTGTAGATTATATGTGAATAATATAATGTGTTTTCTGAGTTTGGTGAATGTGATTATAATAGAGTAAATATAGTGGAACAGTGATATAAAAATACACTAGTAGTTGTGATTATTTAATATAGCAGTAATTGTGTTATTGTTGAGGAGGTAAATCCCCTCTGCGGACAGAGGCGATCCCTACTAGCCCAGTAGGGGTCTAGCAACAAACAAACAATGCTATGACTTAAGCTCCTAGTTACGAATGGAAAGCCTACCTGGATTCCAACGCTATAATCTGAAGAAGAAGTGTCCCCGTCCTTCAGCCCTGGCAGATCACAATCCTTCCACGATCTCTGCGGATGAACACCTGCACATAGAAGAAACGAACAAATACAAGCATAGAAACCAGCATACGTAACTAAACATCGGTCAGAAAAGACATTACTCGCATTAACATGATGGAAAACGGAGTGGAACCATAATCATAGTCATCTATTAAATAATAAACGAATAGAGGTTACAACCAAGTTCTGACGTCGCAACCTCCTTCGAACGGGTCCCCGGTCGTCCACGTCTCGCAAAGCTCGCCAAGGAAAGGGAAAACCTCTCCAGAGTCTCGTGACAATGGTCTCCTTACTTGAATTGGCCTTAAGGGAAAGAGAGGATTCTTTAGAGCACAAAGGCACTTGGGAATATGGAGATGCCAAGCTTCAGCACTTCAAGACTAGCTTGCCATGGGATTGAGCAGGCTTTTATAGATGGGGAAGGAGGGAGTTGGGATCCCTATTATTATGGGATTGGCCCTATCAACAAGGAAGGTTCCATGGAAGGTGGCAAAACCACTTCCCTTCCATAGAACTCCCGCATCCAAACCTCCCAACTCAATATAGGCAGTGGTTTGTGAGTTTGTTTGAACTCAACTTCCGCCATCCATATTTAAAAAACAGTCCCTAAAATGGGTGGCGCGATTTCTTCTCTATGACAGAGCGTCAAGTGGCGCGACCTCTTTACAGGATTTCCCTGATTGGCGCGAGCATTGAACTGTCTACCCGCGCCAATGCAAAAAGAGCTGTTTTTCATGGGTTTTGCAAGGAGATGTCTCAAGGGAAAATAAAGCTCATGCTCAGAGGGATGCATTGATGATATTTTCAAGGCATGACAATGTTCACAGGTCACGGAATGGGTCCTCCATTGTGCGGGATGGGAAATGGTAAGGACGGTGACAAATTACTGTGTAACAGATGCCCCCTAAAGCATGAGGCCCGAGAGAGAGAGGGGTGAAATGCTTTACGAGAACATGTCCAACTGAAGGCCCGCCATCGGAAAACCTGCACAGAAAGATACAACTGATATCTCAAGTACATGATGTATATATATGGTATGGACGCAGCCATCCGAACAGAGTATGTTATAATCCGGATCCAGGGTATGGGCGCAGCCATCCAACTAAGATCAAACAAATAGACTCAGGTATGGTCGCAGCCATCCAATCATTGAGTCATGTACATAATGACAATAATCCACAATCGCAGCCTGGATTACAACAGACACAAACCAGGGTCTTGCGCTCCATCTCGACCCAAACAAGTACAAGTTCTAGCATGCGAATGTGTGAGCTGATGTCGAACATGCAAGAACATCGTCTGATTACCAGCCAATGATGAAAGCCGTTAACAGACGCGAGAGAAACCACCAATAATGATAATGGTCCTCAAGGTACTACAGGTACAATCTACGGCGTGCGAATAAATGAGCTGACGTCGAACACCCGCAGAATCATTCGATCGGAGGTCAATGATGTAAACCTCACGTCGAATGCGACGAACCTGCCATTGAGGCATGCAGGCTCCAAGGTACCATCAGGAGTCTCTAGACCAACTTCCTGGATAATGAGTTGATGTCGACAGGAAGTGACGTTGATCGAAGGTGGGCCATAATGATTCCCACATCATCGACACGAGACAGAGGAACATGATGTTTTTGTTGTGAATCAGGATCGTATGAGAAACAGAGGAAGGTTGATACTTGCAGAGGCCAACTTCTCTTGAACATATGAACGGCACGACAATGGACTTCGCAGTATTTGACGTCAACGGATCAGAGGTCATGGCGATGAGGCAGTGAACAGATGAAAGGTCAAAAGAGATTACCCAAACCCATGGAGGCAAAGTGAAGCAACGAGATGAGATGTCCCCAACCCGACACAAATGCAAACAAGTGCCATGTTCAAGAGCGACATACTGCCGACGACAACGACGATGGTTCCATTTTTCCCCCACCATTTTTGGCGAGTACCCCAATTATTTTTTATAACAAGCTTGAAGGGGATAACATATGCTTGCAATATAAGTCCGCCCTTCGGGCGAATCCATCCTAGTGCATTTAACGAGTCCTAGGAAGGAGAAACTCGGAGAACGTCATTTCGACTAGATCCGATGTCATCAGGGTTTAACGAGTCTGACAAAGGAAGAACTCAGCGTCTTTTCATGTTTAGAGAGTTTGAAAAGACAGCAGAAAAGAAAACTCCACAGGTCCCTTTTCGTAAATAGTTCCCCAGATCCGAAAAGGTAGAAAAAATATCCGGGAAAACCTCCTAGTCGCGATAGGCTAGGGTATTCCTTTTTCGTAATCAATCCATCCCAGCCCGAAAAAGGGTTAAACTTATACTGAGTAGATGTCGATTCGTGTCCATTTTAACGAGATCGAAACGACAAGGGCCTCGGCAATCTTTTCATGTTTAGAGAGTCAGAAAAGAGCTGAAAGATGACTCCAGAGTGACTTTTTCGTGTATTTACCGAGTCCGAAAAAGTATAAAATACAACTCGTTTCCATCTTTTAAGTCACAAAAACCTGCTGCTGCACATACCAAGCAAGCGTAAAATCCATTTTCGACATAACACATGCAAATATTTGACAAAAATAACTTTTAAAGCTCATTTAATGTCGAAAAAGTTATAAATATGTCTAATTGGTAAAAAATGAAATTACTTTTACTATTTACCTTGTGGAAAGCAACAGTGGTCCTTTTGGAGCAGAAACTTTCGTCGACGATTGCGACCAATCCAGGCAACCATTCAGCTTCTCGTCTGTCACAGGTAAAAGGTGCTCCCATGCTCTACATTTTCATTCATTTTTTAATGTTTTCCCTTTAAAAATCAGTTCTGTGAGGCCACTCTTTAAAAATTTAGGGCCGGGCCCATTGGCGCGGGTATCGGGCACGGACCCGCGCCAATGAGCTCTTTTTGTAAAGGGCTCGCGCCACGTGGCGCAACTGTTCGCAAAAAAGCCGCGCCAGCGGCCGAACCTTAAATTGCGCCCAAAATTTCAGTATTTAAACCAAATTACTTGGAAATTGAAGCTCATCAAAGATCTAACCAGGGGTTTTTGACCATGTGAATGCAGATAATCACTCAAAATGGCAATCGAATGGAAGGAACGAGAGCACGGAGATGAGGATGAACAAGCCATGCAAAGCCAAGCTTGCATGAATTCACTTAGAGACTGTGGATTGAAAAAGTTCTTCCTCACGCCATGTTTACGAGCTCAGCCCGAGCTCCTCCAATATCTAATCAGCATCTGGGATGAAAATGAACAGGTGTTCAGGTTACGAGACCAGGTGTTAGAATTGGAGGTCACCGATGTTTATTTCATCACTGGATTGTCTCGCAGAGGTCCAATCCCTGTACTGACCGGAAGCAGACCATCTGGGGAAAAGATGGAAGAAGTAATGGCACGGGTGTGCCGAGGGGCACAAACAGGATCAGGAAGCAAGAAAGTGGATATCCACACCATTCCTGATCTAGCACTGAGAGTAGTTCTCCATACCATTACGCGGGCTGCTGGGTCGCAGGCTCCGCACGAGGCCTCGAAGACTCAACTCCTGCTGGCCTCAGAATGCATGGGTCCCCTACTGTTCAACTGGGCAGAAGCCGTAACTATCAACATGAAAAGGCAGCTCACAAAGTGAAAACAGGGGAAACTGAAACAGTTCGGTTATGGTTCCATCTTGGTATCGTTCATTCTGGAACGCATACCAATCTTCCAGGGCCAAGGGGCCGCAGTGGCGAGTCCGATACCACGAGAGCCACGAATGGCTCGCTGGGCAGCACTGATGCCCAGATCTGGAGGTGGCCAACAGATGTCTTGGAGGCCAGAGTTCTTTAGGTGGCTACGGCGCCAACTGATCGTCGTGGAAGATTGGCCCTATTCGGGGACTGACTTTACCGGGGACCCAGATCTCCCACTACCAGAAGGAGATGACTGGGACGAGGAGCTGGGTAAGACCTCATATTTTTGATTTTCAGTTTATATGTTTTTTTTTTGTTAATACACATTCGTCTTAACACAGTTATATATGCATGCAGATGTAGGACCTGAGAGACCAGCCGGGATGTCTCCAATCTCCCGGAGGACACAACTTGCCCCTGAGATCCAGGGGGAAGGCACCGGAGGAGAGGACCTGATCCAGAACCTCGAGGGTATTGCCCATGGGATCCCAGACTATGCCCGACTATCAGATGTACCGATGGCATACCAGCGCCATACGGTGGGAGTTCCGAATCGGATCCACCGAATCCTGAGGCGCCTAGTGCGTGCAGTGACGTGCTATCATGAGCACCATGCGGATTAGTCCTTAGGATTTATACCACACCTATTTTTTGAGAGACATAGCGTCTCCGGATGTACTAAGACGACTATGTATATTTTTTGAGTTTTATGTGACACACTCTATGTAAACATTTCGATATCTATATATATACATATCTATTTCTGGATGAGTCTTTCTTTACATGTGATGATGATTTGTAAATTGCGCAAATGTCTGTCTAATACCAAATTTGCTACTGCATCTATTAATGTATTCAAATGCCTGGGTATATGATGATATGTAATGTAGTCAAAATTCCTTTCCAGTAATCGAATACGCAAATACAGATGTAAGATGGACAGGTTCCTTACCGAATAGTGTTCGTTCAGCTGTAACACTACAAGTTGTGAATCTAGGTACACGAGCAATTCACGGATACCAAGGTTTACTGCCTCGGTTAATAATTCCAACACGGCACTATATTCCGCGATATTGTTCGTGGTACATCCTAAACACACACCTTGCAGGTCAATCAACTCACCAGCAGGATCGTAGATTACCCAGGCTGCGGAAGACAGATTCCTGGTACTGCGGGAGGCACCGTCCGCGAAACCAACAAATGGATGAATAGACATCTGCACAACCAGGAAGACCCGATCAGCAGAAAGATGTTGACAAAGCACACCACACTATGCACACAAATGACAATCACACACCTATGTACACACACCACACCATGAAATCACTTCAGGCATAGTACTTTTTAAGGTACAACCCATTCCTGGGCTGCGCCAGCGGAACTCCTTCGTAATCTATAAGCTCATAGGCCCCATTTTTCAAAACACGCTTTACTATATAGGGCCCGTGCCACATAGGCTGGAGTTTACCGGCTCCAAGCTTATCATGTGCCTGATCGTACAAGAGGACGAGGTCTCCTTCAATGAAAGAACGGGGAGAAACAGATTGATCAAAATGGGATTTGACCCTCTTCTTTTGTGCTTCGATGATCAAAGCAGCTAGACGACGGGTTTCATCCAACCGTTCGAGATACAGAAGACATTCTACCTCAGGAGAAGTATCCGGTAAGAGCTCCACAGCTAATTTAAGCGAAGGAATTTCACATTCAACCGGCAGAGTAGCTTCCAGACCGTACACCAGTTGAAATGGTGTGAACCCGGTTGCACTCTTAGCAGATGTTCGGTATGCCCAGAGAGCTGAGAACAGTTGAAGATGCCAAGTGGATTTATGAATCCCAACTGTTCGCTGAAGCATAGTGACGAAAACTTTGTTCACCGCTTCAACCTGACCATTCACTTGAGGGTAGTATGGTGTTGAGCTGTCGTGATGCAAGCCCAACGCTGAAGTCAGCTCCGCCATCATGTAATCGCGGAAATGAGTACCGTGATCAGTGACGATAGCTTGAGGAACCCCGAATCGTGCAATAACATGGTTGAATAAAAATGAAGCAGCCATTTTCCCGTCAGCAGCTAGTGTAGGCATCGCCTCGGCCCACTTAGTGAAGTAGTCGACGGCGACAATGATATACGCATGCCCCCCGGCCGAGTGAGGGTTACACGTCATAAAATCCACGCCCCATTTCGCAAAAGGGCCGACGGTAATAACGGGATGCAATGGCAACAACGGCGCGCGCATCTTGCGCTGAAAAATCTGGCATGGATGACATTTTCGGACTGCAGTGATACAATCCTTGAATATGGAAGGCCAGAAATAACCTGCCCGCAGAATCTTCTGGGCAGTAGCATACCCGGACATATGTCCGCCACAGGCGCCACTGTGACAGTCATTTAAGAATTTCTCAGCCTCTTCCAAGGTAAGGCATAGTCGGAGCACCGAGTCTACTCCAACGCGATATAAGGTATCTCCTACTATGCGGTAGGGTTGGGACTGGTGCCGAATCCGACGGCGGGCAGTTTTATCCAACTCAGACCGAAATGTCGCGGTCTGAAGATACACTATGATGTCACCGTACCAAGGATCACGAGTATCGATAAGAAACAACGTTTCGTCCGGTATATGATCTTCAGAGTGTGCGGGAACAGAGTCTGTAGGGAGAGAACATATCAAATCCGCGAAGACCAGTGATTTAGTTGACTTGGCAGTGGTGAACTCCAAGTCAAACTCCTGCAGGATCACGATCCATTTGGAGTACTTGCCTCCTAGTAATTGTCTAGAAAGAATATACGTCATAGGGTTGCAGTCTGAAACCACTGTTATCGTGCGCAAAAGGATGTAATGGCGAAAGCGTTGTACGGCATGCACTGCTGCTAGGGCCAACTTCTCGACATGTGCATAACGCGTTTCCGGGTCGAGAAGGTTCCGAGACAGGTAATAAACGACATGTTCGTCACCGTTCTCGTCATCCTGCACCAAGACCATGGCGATGGTGCTTAATGCGGCGGCTAGATACAAAGTAAAGTCGCGGTGGTAGTCCGGAGGACGAAGCAACGGAGCATTGACGAGCAGTGTCTTCAGCTTCTCAAAGGATTCTTGAGCGATTTCGTCCCAATGAAAGGGAACATTTTTCTTTAAAAAACGAGTGAATCCTTTGGCCACCTCGGCGTAATTCGGGATAAAGCGCCTAAGAAAATTCGCTTTCCCTTGCAGACTCTGCAACTGATACAGGGAGGAGGGTGATGGGAGATTTATGATGGCCTCAACCTTCAGAGGGTCAAGGCGAATTCCGTCTTTCGAGACTATGAAGCCTAAGAGACGGCCAGAATCAACGCAGAAGACGCACTTATGAGGATTGAGCCTGATGTTGTAGCGTCTGCAACGAAGAAAGATCTGGCGAAGATGCTCAGGATGGTCCTCTCGTTTACCCGAATGGGCTGGCAAGTCGTCCAGATAAGGCTGGACAATATGACGAATGTCATGAAAAGCGTAGGACATCGCACGCTGAAATGTGGCGCCAGCGTTCTTTAAGCCGAACGGGAGTTTTTTGTACGCGAAAGTGCCCCACGGACAGATGAATGTGGTCTTATGTTGATCCTCAGGTGCAATATTGATTTGGTTATAGCCTGAGAAACCGTCCATTAAGGAATAGATCTCACTCCCGGCACATTTGTCGATGATCTGGTCGATAAACGGAGTGGGATAATTATCCTTGGGACAGGCACAATTGATATCGCGATAATCCACACAGACTCGAATTGTACCCTGCTTTTTATCTACAGGGACGATATTGGACACCCATTCTGTAAGGGGGATAGGATAAATAAAACCCGCGTTCAGAAATTTTTCAACTTCTGCCTTGATAGCGGCGGCTTTCCGAGGATGCATGGGACGTAAGCGTTGGCGCACGGGTTTCGCACCTGGATAGGTTGGAATCTCGTGCACGAAAATACTAGGATCAATTCCTGGCATTTCCTCGTAGGACCATGCGAAAACATCTCTGAATTCTTTGAAAAGCTCAGTATAGACTTGAATCTCCTCGGGAGAACAAGTCACACCCACATGAATGTTCTCAACAATCCCCGGTTTAACAGAGATGTTGATTGGAACAGTTTGAGTAATGTTACTTAGATTACCCTCCGAAAAGACCTCGTGCATCAAGATCGGTGTTTGAAGAGGAGGGGAAGGAACCTGAGTAGCATAGCGCTCCAGACAATCAGTCATTGCCCCCAAGCTGGGCATAAACGAGGAGCGATGATGTCCATCGCCCCAGGGCAGCTCCTCAAGAGACATAGTTTCAATGATAGCCTCATCTGAAGGAAAAGTCTCTCTAAGAGGATTAGGTGAATCAGCCTGACCGAGCCAGGGGATTGTGAGTAGACGTCAAGAGCCATGCTCATCGGAGCATGCTGAGGAGGTGGAGGGTCCGATGCGGCAACAATCTCACAGTAGCTGATCTCTACCGGCGTTAAAGGCATGGATTCTCAAAACTCATATACCTGCTCAGGTGTAGGAATAAGCCAGGGGTCATCAGTCCTGGACAACATGTTGACTTGAGCGGTATTCGGTGGCGGTGCGGGGAATATACCCATGAGGACTGGGTCTTTGAAAAGACCAGGTCCTATGCTGTCTGGGGGATTCAGAATTTGATCCACGTATGGCACGTTGTTCTCAGAGCTAGAGGTGAAAAATGACAACTGATCTACCGTGACAATCTTGCCCTCGTGAGGGAACTTAATTTATCGAAAGACGGTAGACGGCACGCAGAGCATGGCATGGGTCCAGCTGCGGCCAAGAAGTATGTTGTAGTTGAGTTTAGCGTCAACCACTTCTACTTCCACGTTGACAGTTTTTCCCTGTAATGTGATCGCAAGACTCTCGAGAACTCCCAGGGGTTTAGATTCCCGACCATCAAATGCTTCAAGGGCATTGGGAGATGATGACAAGGTTGGAGAGTCGATGGCCTTCCAACAAGCGGAGGACATAACGCAGGTAGATGCACCCTCATCTACGACGGCCCTATGAATGTTCAGACCGTTAATCCCGACTTGAATTACCAAAGCGATTTGATGCGGAAGCCGGGGAGTAAAATCCTCCAAATCGAAAGTGAGAAGACTCGAGTCGGTGCGATCGATACCACCGATTGCAGACAGTAAAGCCTTTCGTTGTGAAGGACAACTTTGAAGAACCTCCAGTGCAGACATAGCACATGGTGCCTGTGCCAGATCCTCAACGATGCTGTAATGTTGAGCGGCACGAGCATTTGGATTATAAGAGGACCTTCGAAGAACACCCTTGGGAGGTGGCTTCACAACGGGTTCGAGAGTCGGCTTCTCGATTTCCAACGGACCAAAAACAGGTGGGGGAGGCGGTCCATCCGCAACTGCCTTCCCGGGTGCCTGCTGCTGACCGCTGTAATCTTTCGACCGCGATAGTGATAGGTGCATTAGTCTTCATCATGAAAACCTGAGACCCAAACGGTGCAGATGGTGACGCCTGTTTGACCATCTGGGTCTGCTGAGATGGAAATGGCTCTTTTAAAACAGCCGGAGTCCCTTTTGAGCCTTTAAGAAGTTGACTGACTTCGGACCGTCGTGGACAATCCTTAGTGTAATAGTCACCTTCACAGATGAGGCAAGGGAATTTCGGCTTACGTTGGGAGCCATCTTCAGTTCGAGATTTAGATTCTGGTTTCGGGGCATCAGATTTTGATTTGCCTTTGCCCTTTTTCTTCCCCTTGGAGGATTTTTCCGCAGGATTGGCCTGGACGGCATTCACCTCCGCGGTTTTACCAGAATCGGATGAGGCGGGATTAGCAGAGGTATTGTTGGAAGAATTAGCCTTCTGCTTCCCATTCGAAGACTTCTTCGAATTTCGAGAAACGGAACCAATGACACCATCCACTGTAGGGGTGGGCAGAGCCTTAGTAGTTCCGGGCCGTGGAGCATCAGTCAAGATGTCATAAAGCGTGCCAGACTGCGAATAGACAAGATCCAGGTACTGGGCACACGCGATAGCTTGTTCCTCCGTCACACACGCTCCCATCGCGATATCCTGAGCGATTTTATTCACAAAGGAGGTGGTGAACCAGTGGGTCAAAATCTGATCAGGTATGTGAAACTTGATCAGTCGACGGCGGTGCCGCCACTCATGTATGTGATCCGAGATGTGAGTGGCCGTGTCCTGCTTCAGAGAAGACAGGAGGTGCGTCCCGGCCTCATACCGGACCGGTAACTGGAAATGCGTGAGGAATGCCATGGCTAACGAGTTGAAATCTTGAAAAACACCACGGGATAGCTCTATGTACCATTTAGCAGCAGCTCCTGTTAAAGTACGCTGGAAAAGACACAGACGAATCGAATCGTCGGTCCAAGAGTTAGACGAACACTAGAGGTGATACGTCATCACATGCGCCTGGGGGTCTTCGCCAGCTTTGCCCTCAAACTTGGGACAATCACCTGGTATCTTGGGGGGAACCAGAGGCCAATATGGATTATGTAAAATCGGATCATTGGTCAACTTTGAAACGTCCGGCAGTTCCAATGTAGCCAGGAACGGCAATGGAGGGTTAACTACCATGCCAGTCCCAGGATAAGGTCCGGTACCCGTGCTCCACGATGGTTGTGAATATCCCTGCCCCCACGGGTTCTGTCCCGCAGGATTCTGACCGTAGGGGGCATAGTTCGTATAACCAGACTGATTTGGCTACTGGTAACCATGGTGCGGGGCTTGATAACCAGGGTTCGGGCCCTGATTAGACGTCTGCCCCATATAAGCAGCGTTTGGATTCGGCTGCTGAGCGTAGGAAGAACCGGGTGGAGGAGGATAATACTGAGAGCCTCCAGGGTGGTTATAGTTCGGTTGAGACTGACCATGAGGATAATAACCACTCTGAGGATGAGTAGGCTTCTGATAAGTGGAACCCTGCGGAGCCTGGTACATAGGGCGCATCTGTTGATTTGGCTGCGGCATTGAATGAACAGGCTGTTGAGCAGAGTGAACGGAATGAGAGGGCTGCCCTGAATGAACAGGTTGACCCGAGTGAGGGGGCTGGCCCGAATGACCAGGTTGGCCCGGATAAACAGGCGGCGCTGGTTGCGCAGGTTGACCTGGTTGTAAGTGGGCCCTAGGTTATACCGGATGGGCCGGCTGGCCTGGAGGCGGGACACCAGGTTGTACCGGATGAGCCGGTTGGCCTGGTGGTGGAACAGGACCAGGTGCTTGCTGGAAACCAGTTTGACCTGAAGCAGAACCATAGAGTGGTCCTGGGTGATATGCAACGTTAGATACAACAGGATACTGCGGTTGCATTGGTAAAGAAGGCTGGATTTGCCCCCCAGGACCATAGGTCGGTCCCGGTTGATACCCCGGCTGAGGCTGAGCAGGTTGACCAGCAGGGCTATAATATGGTCCTTGCGGATTGTACAATGGCCCTTGCTGGCCCGCAGAGTAGCCTTGAATGGGCTGTCCCTGTGGGTCGTACTGATAGCCAGGTTGGCCTGCGGGTTGGCCTTGGAAAGGCTGTCCCTGCGGGTTGTAAGCCTGGTTGTACGGTAAACCTTGAGCATAAAGATAAGCCTCAGGAGCAGGAAGGCGCAAAATGTCCCCATGCTCGTCAAGCTGACCTGGGAAACCATACACGGGAGTGTCGTCCTGTGCGTAGTGCGAAAAGAAAGATCGGTAAGGATCTTGGGGAATCTGTCCAGCTCCGGCGTTCGGTTGTTGCAAAAACAACCGATACTCCTCCGGAGAGATATTCTCCGGTATAGCAGTAGCTAGATAAACATCTTCAGGAGTTGGCCCAGCCCTGGTAGCCGAGACAACAGAAGAAGAAGCAGCCACACAAACAGTGGGCCGCGCGGGAACAGAAGTGACGGGCGTCGAAGGAGACACCCCGGGTGTAGTGACGGCTGGCCTCGAAGCAAGAGATGATATTCCCATAGAGGCAGCAGCTGAAATAATCTGACCCAGAGATCTGTATCCCTGCGGTAAAGAAGGACTGGCTGACGACATGGTAGCCAGTTCAGAATCGTCTCCCTCAAACAATCTACGAGGGATGCGCTGATAGTCATCAGACCCCGTAATTTCCTCACCAGAATCACTCATGGTTGATCCTGCCGTTAAATCACGCAAAAGACGGCGAGGACTAGGAGGAAAAACAGCAGCAACAAACGGTGAACCCGATGTAAGAGAAAGGAAATCAGCTCCTAATCTCAATTCAGACACAAGGTCCGAAAAGGGCCAATTGAACTCAACTGGTCCTCCAAAGGGTTGCTCGGCGAGAACCGGTCCCCCGTCAGGAAACTCGGAAACAACAGGCTGCTGTGGTTCAACAGAAGGCTCAGAAGCTTCTGAAGAATCGTCTGTGTAAGGACTACCAATAGACGAAACCGATGGTTCCGCCACCGTGGCAAAAGAAGGAAGCAAAGAGCAAACCAGACACGGGCCGAAACGAGTTAAGACACACGATCAAAATGAATAAAAAGCAATGTCTAAATGTGTAATCGTGGGCGCTTAATTTTACCACATTGGAAAGTAAGAAATTCTACCGTTTCATGTTCTAAGAGTTGAGAAATGATAAAAAGATGACTCTATCTCTTTCAGAGTTGACACAAGCATGAAAGGACAAGCGCTTGACGGTCTTTTTCAAGTTTAGGGAGTCAGAAAAGACCAAATGACTGCTCAGGAAATACTAGGCACAAAGGGTGTACCAAATATCCGTGAACTGCAATATACACCTTGGTTTCAATAATGAAACAGAAATCGACCAAGGACTTTCCGTACGTGCAGGTAGTCTCCCCGAATGCTGTGTTCGGTGTATCACGGGTATAGGGCGGCAGACTCGGCTTCCCGTGGATAAAGGATTGAAAACCTATAGGGGTCTCCCTTTATATACGCGACGGTACGGGGAGCACAAGTCCGTACTAGCGCTGTCTAAAGCCAACAGGCGAACGACAGCTGCTAGGTTTAACGACGCCGGAACACGTCTCTAGCCTAGACCTTCTAAATATGTTTCGTTAGGTTCCAATGTTGCCTTACGTTAATTGAATAAATTTTACAGTTGATCTTCAATTAAGTTTCAATTTCCAGGCCTTATCGTGTGTAGTGTCTCGAAAGACTCCTAAATGCAGAGCTATATGCCACAGTGCAACATTTCGTTCGATGAAAACTAGTTAGATAAGAGTTGAGAGCTTTTATGCAAACGAAATGAACGGAAAACAAACAATGAGATCTCTAATGCAACTAATGCAATTGAAAACTTTTCATTCAAACACTAATCACTAGCAGTATGGAAAAGATCACAATTTGCACTAATTAACAAAAGCAAAAGAGATTTTTGTTTTGTTTTGATTTTCAATGTTTAAGAGCTAATATGCACTAAACAATCTTGAAAACAAACGGAACAATTTGGGAAATGATATCCAAGAGAGCGAAACAAACAATATTCACTCAACAATGCAAGCAATCAGACCCCCAAATCGACCAAAGTCCCTCAAAGCAAAGAAAAGACTCAAAAGCTTCCAATGGACCGTGTGATCTAGGTCCGAAGCAAGGCCAAACGAATTTCGAATGAAGGAATGGACAATCACCCAAAAACGCAATAAAACAACCAAAGACTACTAAGAGGATGTGGAGAATCAATCAGCAAGTTGACAGGACAATCAAGACACCAAAACTCCCAAGGAGGGCTCGATACACCAAGCCACTAGATGCCCTAGGGCTCAAAACGTGAAATCGATAGATAAAAGCAAAAAACCAAAGGACAGAGGTGAATTTCCAGCCAAACAAGACTCCAACACACTCAGGCAGTCGTAAAATCAAGAAGAAAAACACTGATCAAATCCAGAGAGCTCAAAAATGAAGAAACTCAAAAAACTCACAGGGGTGGCGCGACTGTAAGTATGAAACTGGCGCCAGAAGCCAATTGGCGCGGGCCAGACAAAGGCAACGTGCGCCAAGTGGCGCGACTGTCGGGTTAAAAACCGCGCCAGTCGAGTTTCTCAGCAAAAATTGAAAACAAGCTACTCCAGAAGCAGACCAATGCAAGCTAAGCAAACCAAGAAGCTAAAACAATGAAAGAATCCAACCCAGAAGGTTCATCAAGCAAGGAAAACAATCAAAGCGAAACAACATAAACGAGACAATGAAAACCGGACGATCCCCAGCGGAGTCGCCAATTTGTTGAGGAGGTAAATCCCCTCTGCGGACAGAGGCGATCCCTACTAGCCCAGCAGGGGTCTAGCAACAAACAAACAATGCCATGACGCAAGCTCCTAGTTACGAATGGAAAGACTAGGAATAGAAGCCTACCTGGATTCCAACGTTATAATCTGAAGAAGAAGTGTCCCCGTCCTTCAGCCCTGGCAGATCACAATCCTTCCACGATCTCTGCGGATGAACACCTGCACATAGAAGAAACGAACAGATACAAACATAGAAACCAGCATACGTAACTAAACATCGGTCAGAAAAGACATTACTCGCATTAACATGATGGAAAACGGAGTGGAACCATAATCATAGTCATCTATTAAATGATAAACGAATAGAGGTTACAACCAAGTTCTGACGTCGCAGCCTCCTTCGAACGGGTCCCCGGTCGTCCACGTCTCGCAAAGCTCGCCAAGGAAAGGGAAAACCTCTCCAGAGTCTCGTGACAATGGTCTCCTTACTTGAATTGGCCTTAAGGGAAAGAGAGGATTCTTTACAGCACAAAGGCACTTGGGAATATGGAGATGCCAAGCTTCAGCACTTCAAGACTAGCTTGCCATGGGATTGAGCAGGCTTTTATAGATGGGGAAGGAGGGAGTTGGGATCCCTATTATTATGGGATTGGCCCTATCAACAAGGAAGGTTCCATGGAAGGTGGCAAAACCACTTCCCCTCCATAGAACTCCCGCAGCCAAACCTCCCAACTCAAGATAGGCAATGGTTTGTGAGTTTGTTGGAACTCAACTTCTGCCATCCATATTTAAAAAAACAGTCCCTAAAATGGGTGGCGCGAATGCTGCTCTATGACAGAGCGCCAGGTGGCGCGACCTCTTTGCAGGATTTTCCCCATTGGCGCGAGTACTTAACTGCTTGCCCGCGCCAATGCTAAAAGGGATGTTTTTCATGATTTTTGCAAGGAGATGTCTCAAGGGAAAATAAAGCTCATGCTTAGAGGGATACATTGATGATATTTTCAAGGCATGAAAATGTTCACAGGTCACGAAATGGGTCCTCCATTGTGCGGGATGGGGAATGGTAAGGACGGTGACAAATTACTGTGTAACAGTTATATAAATACAAAAATATTATCTTGCTTTAGAGAAACACATTACTTGCAGAACTATATTTGCATGGATTGAAATCTATTAAAGTTATGAAAAAAAGAAATAGCAAGAAAAGGAATAATAAGATACTGAGTAAACAATATCATAGTAAAATTCAAGGCATATGGTCAGATTTCAGAACTCTGTCATTTCTAATTCTTGCAGAGAAAATTGTTGGTTCTAGACACGAGGTGGAACCTTGACCTAGAATACATCGTTCCTCTAAATCTAACTATTCTCGGACAAAAAATCAAGGTGGTCCAGTCACCTAAACTGTATACATAGAATTCCTACTGTGGAATCATAACTGATGAAAGAAAAATAAGTGTGTAGGAGTTTAGTTTCTGAAAACTAAACAAAACACGATAATCATCTAAAGCGTAATGAAAATAAAATCCATATACATGGGAAAGGATGTTGAATAGTGCAAAAGACTCATGGACCAACCAGAGGCTCGAAACACACAACATCTAAATAGCTAACCTGGTAATCCATTAATAAAAATGATAATGATATAAATATAAATTGCAACTGTGTTCATGTTCATTGAACAGTAAAAGTATCTTTTGAATTTCAACACGAAATCCAAATGGAAAACCCTGTAGGGAATCCATTCGAAGAGAGAAAACAATATAAGACCTCATGGAGGTTTCATTGTCCAAAATTAAATATACATTAACTAGGATGGGAAATTCCACTGAGACTGAAAGGACAGGTCCAAAGGAATCCCTCCTCAAGCGAACATTAAAATGGAAGAAATATATACCTTCAATTTACTGATACAAAGACTTAATAATAACACCAGAGAAAGACATCTTGGGCTTTCGTAAGCTTAAATAAAAGAATTGTGCTAACCGACAACACCATAACTCTGAGGCAAAATCATAGTAGTATTAAGTTAAGAAATTGGGGAAGAGGGGAAAACTCTTATTGAGAACCCAAATGATTCGATACAAGAATACCTAGAAAGATAATGGCACGGTTAGCCGATAAACAACTGTAATACACAAATTCTGAGGAAGCATGTAGGATAGACCCGGCTTTCGGAAAGTATGTTCCTGGAAATAAAAAAACTCAGTCGTAATTTATGGCACTGCAATGTTAAATGGAGGTGTAAAACTTGAAGGGTAAACAAGAGGGAGTAATTGACGAATTTATTTACCTGTGAAATTAAGCCTCCAATCGAAATGGAAAAAGCTGAGCTGGGAACAAGAAAACCAGAGAGTCAACTTTATTAAGAGATCAACCCTTGAACTAGTGGAAGGTTTAAGAAAAAGAAACAAGAAAAATTAAATAAATTAAAAATCCAATTCAATGGAAATACTTGTGTAAATAACCCGAACGAACATGTATTCCTCTGCGACGGTGGCAGAGGTCGGAATATCCTTCCCATTCTTTCCGCAGAGCTGCTACTATTTCCCAATTAAACCTTGCAAGCATTCTTCTAGCTGGGTACTGATTTAGTCAGTGGGGGGAGCCGAGCTTGCAGCTTAAACCCTCAAGGTTGCAGACCTAGCCGCCGCATAGGAAGAGAGAAATGAGATGAAGCAGACTAGAGTTGAGAGTATACCGAAAGATTTCCCGCTAACATTTACACCGTAAAACCCCAAATGCATCAAGCGGTGTACAATGACAAATGGCCATCAAGCATTAACTTGGATCATAAATGAAAATATAGCAAGTGTCGTGTGCCATAAATTGCAAGGGTGTGACCGTAACCAAAACCTGACGAGTGGTACCAAAAAAAATCTCGAGATAGAGGATACAATGCGTGTACCATAAAGGGTTTTAGACCTATTAAATATATTTATGTAGAGTGTAAATTTATGCATGTATGGAAGGTACAATAATCAAGGAATCGAGCTCATTTTCCATGAAAATTTTGTATATTTATATAGTATGTTAAATATATACAACCCGACACTATGTGAACAAATTTAATAACTAGGAAGGTTAAGGTCTGATCATTAGATTTTAAACATTTAGATTAACTCTAAGGTAAGAGATAAAAAAATAAATAAATTAATGTGGTATTGTGATATGTGTTACAAGTGGTATCAGAGAAACGTTTCCACGCTGGGACCTTAGGGGTCACCTAACAAGTTTAAAATGTGTGTACATTGTTGCACAGAAAAGAAGTAGTACTGCAACAATATGAGAATGGGATCAACACAAAAAACACCTCAGATTATTGGGGAACCTACACCTCAAACACAACCAAAGTTGAGTGTAGATCAACATCATCAGACTAGCAGACTACTGGAGGAACAACAACACCAGAACAACATACTGTTAAGTACTATGCAGAAGTTGCAAGAGGAGATGGTATGTGTGAGAAGTGACAATGAACATCTAATGCAGGAGCAGGAAAGGATACTTAAGAGCCTTTCCGACAAGTAGAATCAAGGGGTGTTACAACCTAGTCCTGATAGGGGTATGCAAGAAGAAAACGAATTACAAAGCAAGGACCAAACCACAAACACAATGGGCAAGAGCCCTTCACATCAAAGCAACAAGAATAGGAAATATAATGAAGCATAGTCTGGTAATGTGTCCGATCAACAGGAAATTAGGAAGAAAAAAGTGGAGCTTCAAGGTGAGTTTCGGAAGATAAAACCACCTACATTCGATGGAGAAGCTAAAGAGGTGGAAAAGGCTTGGTTGATAAACATGAATAAGTAATTTCAAGTGTACGAATACAACAACAACCTTAAAGCCAGATTGGCCATTTACCAGTTGCGAGAAAAATCTACCCTATGGTGGGAGGAGGTAAAGAATGTTCACAACATTGAAGATCAATATGTTACATGGGATTCCTTCCAACAATACTTTAAAGATAAGTATTTTACAGAATGCTTTTATGATGAAAAATCTAGAGAATTCGATGAATTGAATTTGGGTCAGATGACTATGGACGAGTATATTACCAAATTCACCTCCCTATTAAGATATGTCCGTTATCTCAAAGATGAGAAGGCTAAGGTTCAAAGGTTCATGAGTAGTCTATCAACCCACATGAAGGAACGAATTGAATTTGTAAATCCTAGGACCATGGATGAAGCAATTCATAAGGCACTATCAGTAGTCCAAGGCAAAAGGGGAGGTGGGAAAAAGTTGGCAGCCAAGAAAATGACAAAAAAATAGTTCAAACTTCAAGGGTGTTAGAAGTAATAATTTTAAAAAATTTTCAAGTTCAGTTAGCAAGTATTTTGGCTGAAATCATCAAAGAACCAGATGGCTTGCTAAAGAGAGGCCTACAGAGGCTTCTAGCAAACCTGAGCAAGGACAAGTATCCAAACCACCCCTGCAGTGTTTGGGGTGTGGTGAGGCACATTATTATAAAAATTTCCCACAGCGAGGAAGAAGTGAAACAGTTGCTAATTTGCAGGAAGCTTCTATAGTGGGAGATGTGGCTCGAAACATCCCTCGGATCAACGCAGCGTTGGAAGATTTTCAGGAAGATTATCAACCAACGATGATAGAGTTGGAAGGTAAGTTACTGTCTCAATCTGTTTCTATTTTGGTTGACCCAGGTGTAAGTTTAAGTTGTGTAAACCCAAAAATAGTAAAAGTATTCAAATTAAAAGGTCAGAAATACAAAAATCCTTGGTTGGTACAGATAGCCACAAGAGCAAAAAGAAAATTAAGTGCCAAAATTCCAAACTTCACTTTGGAAATTGTAGACCAGCAGTTAAACGTGGACCTAAATATACTGCCATTAGGGTCCTATGATGTTTTTTTGGGTATGGATTGGCTAGAGAAACATTGGATTTTGGTGGACTGTAAATAAAATATTATATACTACAAAATGCAAGATGGAACACACAAAGAGATTCGGGGAATCAAGAAACCATTACAGTTGTGTCCTATTACAACATCTCAAATGAATGATTGTATGAGGAAGGGATATCAGATGTATGCTGTCCAGGTGGGATATGCCAATTCCAAGGAGAAGTATCCTATGATGGAGAAAATGCCAGTGGTACAAGACTTCATGGATGTATTTCCGGAAGATGTAGCCAAATTACCACCAAGAAGAGATATTGATTTCACCATTTAATTAATGCCAGGAGCATCAACAATGTCAAGGGCTCCTTACAGAATGAGTGTTCTAGAACTAACTGAATTAAAAATTCAGTTGCAAGAGCTACTGGAAAAAGGATACATTTGTCTGAGTGTGTCCCCATGGGGAGCACCAATGCTTTTTGTAAAGAAGAAAGACAAAACCATGCAGAGGTGTATGGATTATAGACAGCTTACTAAATTGACAGTCAAGAATAAGTATCCTTTACCACAGATTGACGACCTGTTTGATCAGGTGAAGGGGGCCACAATATTCTCAAAAATAGATTTAAGGTCTGGATACCACCAGATCTAGATCAAGGATGAAGATATTTATAAGACTGCTTTCCATACCAGGTACGGGCATTATGAGTTTGTGGTGCTACCCTTTGGGTTAAAAAATATGCTATCGAAATTTATGAGCATAATGCATGTTATATTTCACCCCTTCCTTGATAACTTTGTACTCATATTTATTGATGATATTTTAATCTATTCCAAGAATCAGGAAGAACATAGAGAAAATCTAAGAATAATGCTGGAAATGTTAAGAAAACACCCGATGTATGCTAAGTTCTACAAATGTGGTCTCTTTAAAGAAGAACTCCAGTACTTAGGCCATGTTATTTCAACGGAGGGGATAGTTTTTGATCCAGAGAATATTAAGACAATCATGGAATGGTGAGTTCCCAAAAATGTGGCAGATATCCGATCCTTTATGGGATTAGTTGGGTACTACTGAAGATTCATTGAAGGGTTCTCCATAATTTCCTTTCCAATCACCTCTTTGCAGAGGAAAGGAAAAGTATTTAAGTGGACTAATGAGTGCCAGAATAGTTTCGAAAAGTTAAAGAATTTGTTGACCACTTCACCAATGTTGAGGGTAGCTGACCCCAACAAATAATTTGAGGTTTGTACAGATGCTTGTAAGGAGCGATTTGGGGTAGTTTTATCTCAGGAAGGAAAGATAGTGGCCTATGAGTCAAGGAAGTTAAAGGAGCATGAGTAAAGATATCCAGCCTATGATCTGGAGTTAACAACAGTGGTACGTGCACTCCAGGAATGGAGACACTACCTGCTAGGAAAGAAGTTTGTGTTAAAAACTGATCATAGTAGCTTGACTAGTTACTTCAAGCAAGCTGATTTAAACTCCTGACAGGAAAGATGGAATTCCTTCCTAAGTGAGTTTGATATGGATATTCAGCACGTGAAGGGTAAAGAAAACCGTGTAGCAGACGCCTTAAGTAGGAAAATACATTGTGTTTATGAGCTGTTCTATAACTAGCTTGAATGAAAAAATTTTGACCAAGTAAAAGAGGAAGCATAGAAGGATCCAGAATACCAATTCCTATGGCATCAAATGGAGGAGGCTAGAAAGCAAGGAAACACTTCCAAATATGGAGTTAGTAAAAAAAAAATGCTAACCTTAAGAGGAAAGATATATATACCAAATCGGGTGGATCTAAAGGAGCTAATCATGAATGAATATCATCGAAGTAATTATGCAGGACACCCAAGATACCAAAAAATGTTAACTGGAATTAGAAAAAATGTTTCTAGCCTGGCATGCGTAGAAACATTGCTGAATACTTAAACAAATGTTTGGAGTGTCAACAGGTCAAGGTGGAGCATCGACATCCAGCTGGATTGTTGCATCCCATACCAGTGCCTGAATGGAAATGGGAGGTCATATCCCTAGACTTCATTACAAGTTTTCCATGATCAAAGAGGCACAATGACTCCATTATGGTGGTGATTGACAGATTGAGTAAGGCTACATTTTATACCTGTACAATCTACTTACAAAACTGTACAGATAGCAGATATTTTTATGAGAGAAATTTTCAGATTGCATGGTATCCCAAAGACTATTATTTCACACAAAGATGTGAAGTTTACTTCATCATTCCGGAAAGCCTTTTTTACAGGTCTGGGGACCCAAATAAATTTCAGCACTGCATATCATCCCCAGAAGAATGGACAAACTGAACGGGTAAATCAGGTTTTGGAAGACATGTTGCGCATGTACATGATGTAGCAACCCGCAAAATGGGAAGAGTATTTACACCTAGTTGAATTTTCTTACAACAATGGTTATCAGGAGTCCCTTAAGATGAGTCTTTTCGAAGCTCTATATGGGCGGAAATGTTCACTCACATAAATTGGAGCAGCCCCGAAACAAAACTAATTCTTGGACCATAAATGTTGGTTGAAATGGAATCAGAGGTAAAGAAGATCAGGCGAAACCTGAAAGCTACACAAGATCGGTAGAAGATATACGCAGATAAGAAAAGGAATTATCGAGAATTCTAGGTGGGTGATCATGTGTATGTGAGGATCAAACCAAGTAAGAGCACCTTGAGATGGGCCCCTTGTGCCAAGTTAGCCCCCAGGTTCTGTGGACCCTTCCTGATATTGGAAAGGCTAGGACCTGTGGCATATTGATTGGCCCTACCCAGCCACATTCGGGTGCACAATGTGTTTCATGTGTCCTTTCTAAAGCGATATGTACATGATCTGAAGCATGTAATCCATTGGCAGAAAATTTAGGTAGGATAGAAATAAAAAAATACTAGTTTGAAACATGAATTTTTATGTGAATTTGATAAATAAATTTGTTGTTTACAGGTAGAGCCAGACGACAATTTTCTGGTCGAGCCACAACGTATACTCGACAGGAGAGAAATCATTCTCTGGAGGCGAGTCATCACCCAGGTTAAAGTGTAGTGGAAGCACTTCAGCTAGGATGGGGCTACTTGGGAAGATGAGGGATTTGTATGTGAGGCTTACCCAAATCTATTTTCTTGAGCTGGAGTGAAACACTGAGGACGGTGTTACTTCCAGGGGGGAAGTTGTGACGACTGAATTTTGTATTAACTAGTTGCTAACTAGCAATATGACATTTTAGTTATTATTTTAAAGAGAAGACTAAAACAATTATTGTTTTCTGGAAAATTTTATTTGTTTTATTTTTATAAAAAAATAAATATTGGTTATGGAAAAGTAGTTCCATAAAATGTAAAAAGGTTGATAGTAAAATTATTCCAAGAACTAAGAGGTGGTTGGACAGTTGGAACGGTTACCTGCTCCTCTGAGGATAAAAGGAATATCCCAGTGAGGAAGAGGGGTTTTGTTCATAGACTAAGGAAGAGAGTGAGGAATTTCCTGAGCTGGTAGAGACCAGTGGAAATCACTAAACGTTCTTGATAATTTCTAGTGCTGATTGGACTTAGGGTCCTGAGGTCACAACAAAAAATACTGTCAACATGTACCTCTTGGGTGTGGAGCACGGGGGAAAGAGAAGGACGTAATTGCCTCTCTTGAAGTTTGGGTGGACATCAGTAGCGAAGTACACATTCAGATAAGTATTTGTCCATTTTCAATAAATTTAAATAGGAAACGATTTTATTAAGTGTATATACAAGTAGGTGCTTAGTTAGATCCATGGACAATGATTTTATGAAAGACAAATACTGAAAAAGACTGGGATTCTGTGTACCTTTATGATTTAAGAAAGTTAATTACAGGATTATGTAGATTATATGTGAAGGATATAATATGTTTTCTGAGTTCAATGAATGTGATTATAATAGAGTAAATATTGTGGAACAATAATATAAAAATACAATAGTAGCTGTGATTATTTAATATAGCAGTAACTGTGTTATATAAATACAGAAATATTATCTTGCTTTAGAGAAACACATTACTTGAAGAACTATATTTGCATGGATTGAAATCTATTAAAGTTATGAAAACAGGAAATAGCAAGAAAAGGAATAATAAGTTACTGAGCAAACAATATCATAGTAAAATTCAAGGCATATGGTCAAATTTTAGAACTCTGTCATTTCTAATTCTTGCATAACGAACTGCCAGTTCTGGGCACGAGGTGGAACCTTAGCCCAGAACACATCGTTCCTATAAAGCTAACTATTCTCGGACAAAAACTCAAGGTGATCCGGTCACCTAAACTGTATACATAGAATTCCTGCTGTGGAATCATAACTGATGAAAGAAAAATAATTGTGCAGGAGTTTCATTTCTAAAAAATAAACAGAACACGATAATCATCTAAATCATAATGAAAATAAAATCCATATACATGGGAAAGGATGTCGAATAGTGCAAAAGACTCATGGACTGGCCGGAGGCTCAGAATGCCCAACATCCAAATAGCTAACATGGTAATCCATTAATAAAAATGATAATGATATAAATATAAACTGCAACTGTGTTCATGTTCATTGAACAGTAAAAGTATCTTTGGAATTTCAGCATGAAATCCAAATGGAAAACCTTGTAGGGAATCCATACGAAAAGAGAAAACAATGTAAGACCTCACAGAGGTTTCATTGTCCAAAATTAAATATACATTAACTAGGATGGGAAATTCCACCAAGACCGAAAGGACAAGTGATCTGAAATTGTGAGAACAAAGAATTTCTCATATAGAGATTGACTGTAGGGGCATTCACCGGATATTTCACCTTTAATAGAAAGGATGAATCCAGAGGCTACCTGGCCCTTCTACAGACTCTGCCTAAAGAAATAAAATGTAATCACAAAGATTCGATCAATGAAAGTATTTGTTTTAACTGCAAAGTATTCATTGATCCAACTTTAATGTGTGAATAGACAAGTATCCATATTCTGTAAATGAAGTGTAGAGGTTTGATGATGAACTAAAAAGTTTTGTTCACTGTTTAAACCTGCTTGGGAAACGTTTGCTTATAAAAATTTACTGTTTAAAGGAGTAGAATATGAAAATATGCAGCAAAATTATACAGTATGAAAGAAAATAATTGTTTAAGCGGTTCACCCCTCTCTTGGGCTACCTCCGCTGGATCAAGCCTCCCAAAATGGGCTTGTCCTCTTTGATTAAATTGCTCAAAATGTGAATAAAACTGTATAGAAGCCTCAAAGGGAAAAATACACTGCAAAATAAGATTCAGAAGGCTCAAATCAATATAAACTGACTAAAAAATCACCTCCATTGGATGAAGGTAGACCAAAACAACTCTTCTTCCCTTAGGCCCTGGTGGCTCCACGACCAAAAACGCTGGTAAATTCTCTATTAGAGCGCCCTAATGGCTCTGAAAACACTCCCAACAGCTCCAGAATGTCGAAGAGACCCAGAATCAAAAAAAATTCGTCCAAAAAGGACTTTCCTAGCCAAAGTTATGGCTAACTGAAGTTTGCCCTTCAAAAGCTCCGCTAACTGTGGAGAACTGGAGTTAACTCCAGTTAAAAACGGCAACTTCCCCAAATCTGTCGGGCGCGCTCCAAAATAGGCAGGAACATTAAATGTGGTTGTTTATCCGGTCACATGTGCCCTCCACGTTTTATTGTTATATCAAACGGTTTGAATAACCCACGTTCGCTTTAACCCACGTATACGTTGCCATGTTGAACCTTTGGTACGTGGGTTGCAACAGTTCAAACATTGCCCACGTGACATTTAAAAACTTTAGGCTTGTGGGTTTTAAACCCTTCTCATAAAATTTTGAATTTGATTTAATACTTTCAAACATTACGTTGCCCTTTAAAAAAAACTTTGGAATAGTGGTTTTAATTTATATATGTGTGGATTTAATAATATAATTTTAATAAGGTTTTTAAAATTAAATTAAAACATATATAAAATAATATAATATATGATTAATTAAAATCATATAAAATATTAATAAATATATAATTTTAATTTATCAATTAAACCTTAATAAAAATTAAAGATTTTCCCAACACATAAAATTAAAAACTTTTCTTTCAAAATTGAAAGTTATTGGGAAAATTCAAACTGCAATATCTCCTCCATACGGCAATGGATTTGAGTGCCGTTTGCGGTGTTGGGATCGTATCACCGAGCTATTTCCATTCAATATGTTTTAGAGCAATTCTGAGCACTTTTATTTTTTAGCCTTTTTCCATGCCTTGGACTTGAGCTCCTGATCACACCTCCCAAATGAGAGGCTTTTGGTCCCCAAAAGCTTACTGAAATGCTGAGCTGAACTGTAGTTCAGAAAATGAGAGAATAAAAACATCCTCTTCTCTTCAGCCTTCAAAAATTTCCCTGAATTTCCAACTGTTCACATGGCGAATTTTGCTGAACGAGCCATGTACTTGTGCCGAATCCCGACCAAGTTTTATTGCCATACCAATCTGCCATACTGAAACTAGCAACGACACTTGCTGAAATTTGTGCCCTCTTTGCTTGCATGCCTTTCCAACTCATGGAATCTTTCACTGCTTTGCACTGACACTTCGTTCTCTGCACCAAACGACACCAAAAGCATCTTGTGCAACATATGACATCAACAACCAGTTGACAATGAGATGTGCTATACAATTGACACACAAACTCTGTAACAAGTGTGCACACAACCGACGCAAGTCGATAAACAACAAGATACATCTTGACAAACACATGTGTATGTATCATGTACAATGAACTATATACAGTTCGCTAATTACACATACAACCTCTATGTACATGTGCATCCTCAACTCTTCTTTTCAAATACCAACAAGTACATCATCCCAAAAACATGTGGGTGATCAAGAGATGAACCAAAAGACATTGCTGCAACATAAGTGAGTATCATACTCATCTTTTACACCTCCATGGCGAAATTTTGCAACAACAAAGAAATTCCTTCAACTGAAACTTCTTATACATGCAATCTTGCATCAACTTTTCAACTGAAATATATGCATACCAATCTGAAATTTGCATGTACAAACTGAGTATGACTTACTGCATTAAGAAGTTAATCCACTTCCTACCAAGCCACCTCCATGGAATCTTTTGCTGCAACTGCAATTCTTCATGTGAATCTTCCATTTCCACATCGATAATGGACTCCATAGATCCACTTGCGCCAAACTGTTTGTCACTTAGCTGCATGTGCTTTGGACGATTTGTTGGATGCAAAGTCCAACAATGAGAGACATCATGTCCCTTCCTTTGACAAACTGGGCAAATCTTAAGCACTTTCTGAGAAAGTTCTCTTTGCCTCTTCTGCTTCCTGTGTGCTTTCTTTTTCAACCAACATCTTGAAGCAACATGGTTAACTCCACCACAAAATGTGCAACAAAATTTTCTTTCATTTGAACAAGAAAAATGATCATTCTTTGCTGAAACATAATCAAATTGATCATGTGAATGATTATACCTCTTTTGCTGCATGGAATGTCCATCTTCTTGCTGCAATGAAGGCTTCAAACAATGGTAAGGAAGATTTCCATCATGACATTGAGAACATGGGACAAAGGTTCTCTTTAAATTTGCATCACATTCTTGAATGCATGTGCTCAAAGCTTTTCCATTAAGCTGCTCATAGCCAAGACCCATATTCTTGGGACGCTCCACAACACAAATAGGCTCAACAATGCCTTGTGCATGCTTGTCCAAACCTTTGCCTTCTTGATAGCCCATTTTCAACATTAATTTGGACCCAATGCCTCTTGTATGTTTTTCAAAAGAACCTACATACTTTTCAATGGAGGAACTTGAAGACAAGTTGGAACGATTATCCTCTTCCTCAAGAATTTTCTTGGACAAAGTTCTTGAGCTTGAAGAAGCTGCAACTCCATTTCATGCAGTCTTTGAAGAATGGCTTCTTTCTCTTCCTGCATAGCTAGCAATTGTGCATGAAGCTTAACGCTTTCTCTTTGATCCTCAATGAGAATCTGCACCATGTCCTTCACCTTAAAAAACTCATTCTTCATGTCATCATTGAAGAATCTCGTGAAGGAGGAAACTTCACTTGTAGAAGAAGATGACATGTTTGGGGCTGATGCTAAGGCTATTGAGGATAAAATGGAAGGTGGATATAATGGCACTCTAGCCCTCCTTGGTTGAGGATTAAACTGTTCTCTAACCAATTGGCCTTCCCCTCTTTGCAATTTCAGCCTAGTAAGCATCAAATTTTGCAGAATAACACAATTTACTTGCACAAATTTCACAAACTCTTAAGCAAAACCTTGAGCTCCGATACCAACTTGATCTGAAATCGTGAGAACAAAGAATTTCTCATACAGAGATTGACTGTAGGGGCATTCACCGGATATTTCACCTTTACTAGAAAGGATGAATCTGGAGGCTGCCTGGCCCTTCTACAGACTCTGCCTAAAGAAATAAAATGTAATAAAAAATATCCGATCAATGAAAGTATTTGTTTTAACTGCAAAGAATTCATTGATCCAACTTTAATGTGTGAATAGACAAGTATACATGTTCTACAAATGAAGTGTAGTGGTTTGAAGATGAACTGATAAGTTTTGTTCACTGTTTAAACCAGCTTGGGAAAAGTTTGCTTATAAAAATTTATTGTTTAAAGGAGCAGAATCTGAAAATATGCAGTAAAATTATACAGTATGACAGCAAATAATTGTTTAAGCGGTTCACCCCTCTCTTGGGCTACCTCCGCTGGATCAAGCCTCCCAAAATGGGCTTGTCCTCTTTGATTAAATTGCTCAAAATGTGAATACAACTGTATAGAAGCCTCAAAGGGAAAAATACACTGCAAAATAAGATTCAGAAGGCTCAAATCAGTATAAAATGACTAAAAAATCACCTCCATTGGATGAAGGTAGACCAAAACAACTCTTCTTCCCTTAGGCCCTGGTGGCTCCACGACCAAAAACGCTGGTAAATTCTATGTTAGAGTGCCCTGATGGCTCTGAAAACACTCCCAAAAGCTCCAGAATGTCGAAGAGACCCAGAATAAAAAAAAATTCGTCCAAAAAGGACTTTCCTAGCCAAAGTTATGGCTAACTAACGTTTGCCCTTCAAAAGCTCCGCTAACTGTGGAGAACTGGAGTTAACTCCAGTTAAAAACTGCAACTTCCCCCAAATCTGTCGGGAGCGCTCCAAAATAGGCGGGAACATTAAATGTGGTTGTTTATCCGGTCACATGTGCCCTCCACGTTTTATTGTTATATCAAACGGTTTGAATAACCCACATTCGCTTTAACCCATGTATACGTTGCCATGTTGAACCTTTGGTACGTGGGTTGCAACAGTTCAAACATTGCCCACGTGACATTTAAAAACTTTAGGCTTGTGGGTTTTAAACCCTTCTCATAAAATTTTGAATTTGATTTAATACTTTCAAACATTACGTTTCCCTTTAAAAAAAACTTTGGAATAGTGGTTTTAATTTATATATGTGTGGATTTAATAATATAATTTTAATAAGGTTTTTAAAATTAAATTAAAACATATATAAAATAATATAATATATGATTAATTAAAATCATATAAAATATTAATAAATATATAATTTTAATTTATCAATTAAACCTTAATAAAAATTAAAGATTTTCCAACACATAAAATTAAAAACTTTTCTTTCAAAATTGAAAGTTATTGGGCAAATTCAAACTGCAATATCTCCTCCATACGGCAACGGACTTGAGTGCCGTTCGCGACGTTGGGATCGTATCACCGATCTCTTTCCAGTCAATTTGTTTCGGAGCAATTATGAGCACTTTTATTTTTTAGCCTTTTTCCATGGCTTGGACTTGAGCTCCTGATCAACAAGTCCAAAGGAATCACTCCTCAAGCGGACATTAAAATGGAAGAAATATATATATTCAATTTAATAATACAAAGACTTAATAATAACACCAGAGAAAGATGTCTTGGGCTTTCATAAGCTTAAATAAAAACATTCTGCTAACTGATAGCATCATAAATCTAAGGCAAAAGCCTAGTAGTAATAAGTTAAGAACTTGGGGAAGAGGGGAAAAATCTTCTTGAGAATCCAAATGATTCGATACAGGAATACCTAGTAGGATAATGGCGCGGTTAGCGTTTAAAAAATTGTAATACAAAAATTCTGAGGAAGCATGTAGGATAGACCTGGCTTTTGGAAAGTAGGTTCCTGCAAATACAACAACCCAGTCGTAAGTTATGGCACCGCAACATTAAACGGAGGTGTAAAACTTGGAGGGTAAAGGAGAGGAAGAAATTGAAAAATTTATTTCCCTGTGAAATTAAACCTACAAGCGAAATGGCGTGAGCTGAGCTAGGAACAAGAAAACTAGAGAGTAAAGCTTATTAATAAATCAACCCTTGAACTGGCGGAAGGTTTAAGAAAAAGCAACAAGAAAAATTAAATAACTTAAAAAGCCAATTCAATGGAAATAGTTGTGTAAATAACCCGAATGGACATGTATTCCTTTGCGACAATGGCAGAGGTTGGAATATCCTTCCCATTCTTTCCGCAAAGTTGCTGCTCTTTCCCAATTAAATCTTGCATGCATTCTTCTAGCTGGGTATTGATTTAGCCAGCGAGGGGAGCCGAGCTTGCAGCTCAAACCCTCTAGGTTGCATATCTGGCTGCCGCACAGGAAGAGAGAAATGAGACGGAGCGGGCTAAAGTTGAAAGTATACCGGTAGATTTCCCACCGAAGTTTACATTGTAAAGCCCCAAAGGCATCGAGCGGTGTGCAATGACAGATGGCCGTCAAGAATTAACTCAGATCATAAATTAAAATCTAACAAGTTTTGTGTGCCATAAATTGAAAGGGTGTGACAATAACCAAAACCTGATGGGTGGTACCAAAACCAATCTCGAGACAGAGGACACAATGCGTGTACCATAAAGGGTTTTAGACCTATTAAATAGATTTATGTAGAGTGTAAATTTATGCATGTATGGAAGGTATAATAATCAAGGAATCAAGCTCATTTTCCATGAAAGTTTTGTATATTTATAAATTATGTTAAATATATACAACTCGACACTATGTGAACAAATTTAATAATTAGGCAGATTAAGGTCTGATCATTAGAGTTTAAACATTTAGATTAACTCTAAGGTAAGAGATAAAAAAAAATTTAATGTGGTATTGTGATATGTGTTACAAAATATATATATATATATATATATATATATATATATATATATATATATATATATATATATATATATATATATATATTTGTTGATATTTTTCTCCCCACCTTTCCACTCTTTAGAATTATTAGATTTATTCTATATTATTCTTTATTATTCATACACCCCCCCGCCTTCTCCTTATTATAATGCTTTGTTATTTATTAACCCCCCTTTTTATTAATTTCTCTTAATAAATTCATTATTTTAATATTATCCCCTATACTAGTGTTTACCCCTTCACCTTATTCCCTTTTTATATATTATTCATTAAATCCTTTTTATTCCCCACACTAGTATTTACCCCTTCCCCTGATTTCTTTTATAATTTTATAATTTAATCAATATCATTATTTTATTTGTTACCCCTTCCCCCTCTATATAATATTTTAAAATAATAAATAATATTTAAAATAAATTAAAAAACATTTTTTAAATTTTCAACTAATAAACTAATTAACTATTTAACGACTACTTTTATTACGGATAGTTTGAACAATTATTACTAGGCAATGGCGCATCCTTACTATTTATTCAATGAGATCGATTTCCTTCTTCACCATGTCCTAAGGATGAACCACATTAGATGGTTCAAAACATCGACCAAATCCTAATGATGTGATTAATCCGAAAGACATTTATCTACATTATGGATCACAAAAGTCTTAGATCTAACAGTTGGTTGGGAGTTTAATCTACTTAACCACTGCTAGACTAGATTTGGCTTATGTAGTTAGTGTGCTAAGTCAATTTATGTCCAAGCCACTTGAGAGTCACTGGATTGCAACAAAAGGTGTCCTAACATATCTACAAGGAACCTTAGATTATGGTATTATTTATACTGATTCTTTTGATGTTAGATTGAGAGGGCTTACAGATTTCGACTAGGCTAGAAATGTAGATGACCAAAGATCCATAATAGTTTATGCATTTAGAATTGGATCCCAGGTGATTGCATGGAGCAATAAGAAATAGAACACAATTTAATTGTCCTCAACAGAAGCAGAGTATCAAGCAATGTGCGCAAAAACATGTGAGGAATTTTGGTTGCGGAGACTTCTCCAGGACATTAGGGAAGAATAGAAAGATGCAACAACTATTAGATGTGATAACCAAAGCTCAATCAAACTGGCTAATAATCTGGTGTTCCACAAGAACACTAAGCACATTGATACGCAATTCCACTTCGTCAGGGAAAAATTTCATTCTAAGGAAATCCATCTTGTACATTGTAAAACTTGTGATAATGTTGCTGACATTTTCACTAAGCCTCTTAGAAAAATTAAATTTGAAATGTTTAGGGTGATGTTAGGTATATTTGTGAACCCCTTCTCCATTAAGGGGGAGTGTTAAAAGATAATGGAGAATCCTTAATTTGTGAGAGTTGGTTCATGGAACCTTAGGATAGGAATTAGTTTATATTTCTCAGGATATGGTTCTAACTTCCCTACATCTATGTGTGCTATATAATGATTGATTTGTATTGAGAATGTAGAGCGTTCTACAGAGTCAGACTCTCATGGTTCAGTCTCTCGACTGTAGAGTTGACTATTTTTTTATTAATGAATTCAATCTATCATATTTTATCAAATGAGAAGTATAACCTCTCGAGGAATACGTTTTCATTGGAGAAAATTGCAGCTGTGAGTATGAAATATGACGAAAAATATGAATGAATAATGATATATTACATATAAGGTATCTTCTGTGCTGAAAGTTTTGAAAATATAACACTCCATGAATATAGCCCAACGAGCTACAACTTATATAGGCGATCACTAATGATTGAGAACTCCGTAAGTAACACCTAGCTCAATCACTTAGTTTTTAATCAGCGCCAACTTGCACAAGAGGAGGAAAGACGAAATAACGTGGCTATTCCAGGTTTCACAAGAGGAGAAAAGACGAAAGTAGGTGGCTTCCCTTTTTTCATGTGATGCCCTGCTAACACCTCTTCATAGAGATCTCTTAACATCAAGTACTATTTTCATTAATTCTAATAAGATTCCAAGTCGTATTGAATGTTACATTGCCCAACTAAAATTGGAGCAAAAATTCAAACAAATTTACTCACAACATAACAGAGAAAACAAAGTGGTTTTGATCAGAAGTGAAATTTTCATAATGATATAGCAACATACAAAACTTTATATTATAACTTCACAACACAAGAAATACATTCATATGGAGGTTGGGGCTCATTCACCACAAAAACACCAATTTTGCTAAAATTTACACTTCACCAAGGGTTGCGGAGTAACTCACTATAAAAAAGGTTGAAAATAGTAAATAATAGCTCATAATTAATGCATGACCATAGTTTTTTACCAACCCTTCATTAAATTTCCATTTGTTCTTAATTACTTGATGTGTTTCAGAATGGTAAGTTTATACACATGCTCATGATTTCATTTAATTCATTTCCTTTAATCACCAAACTAAATCCGCAAGCTCCAGTAAAACTCCACTTGCTTGATTTACTTGTGTACGAAAAGTATGGCTGCTATCAGTCTACGGTAGTTGGGATTAATTTTCCAACACTCCCCCTTAATCACAATTTCTGCCATTGACAATTCCCAAACAATATCTGAGATAAACAAAATTTTCACGTGTCAATGGCTTTGTGAAGATGTCTGCAAATGGTTCTTGTGACCTGCAATGCTGCAACACAATCTCACCATTGTTAACCAATTCTCTTATAAAATGATATTTAGTGTCAATGTGCTTGGTATTCTTGTGAAAAACATAATTCTTTGATAGTGCAATTGTGGAATTGTTGTCGTAGAAAATAGTTGTTGTTCCCTCTTTTTCATGGCATAAATACCTCAACATTCTTATCATCCAAACTATTTGACACGTTGTTGCTGTTGCGATGACATATTCAGCTTCTGCTGTTGAAAATGACACTATCGGTTGCTTCTTGGAGACCCATAAAATGGCTCCCAAACTTAAATGAAAAACATTTCTTGGCGTGCTCTTTCGGTCATCAACACTTTCTTCCCAGTCACTATCTGTGTAACCAACCAACCTAAAATCATTTGTAGCAATGTTCAAAATTCCATACTCCTTTGTCCCATTGACATACTTTAAAAAACTTTTCCATGGGTGTCTCCATGAACCTTGACACCAAACTCATTGCATACATTATATCAGGCCTACATGCAGTCAAATACATTAAGCTTCTCACCATACTTTTGTATATTTTCATATTGACATTACTGCTGCAATATTTCTTGCTCAACTTCAACCCTATGATAGTTAGAGTTGGTTCGGGCTTGCTCTTTTGCATATTAAACTTCTCTAAAATGTCTGCTACATATTTTGTTTGGGAAATAAACATGCCATTTTATGTTTGCTTCACTTCTATGCCCAAAAAATACCTTAACAACCCCAATTCAGTCATTTCAAAATCACTTTTCATGACTTCTTTGAAATCAACAATGAGTAAATCATCACTCCCTGTAAAAATCAAATCATCTACATATATAACAACAATAAGAAGCTTACTTTCACTCTCTTTGATGTAGAGAGTAGGTTCACCATCACATTTTTCAAATCCATTTTCCATCAAGTAAGTGTTTATCCTACTATACCATGCACGCTGTGCTTTCTTCAGCCCATAAAGATATTTACTCAACCTATACACCTTGTCTTCTTGGCCTTCTACCTCATAACCAGGTGGTTGCGCAACATATACTTCCTCTTTCAGCACTCCATTCAAGAACGTTTATTTTACGTCCATTTGATATGCTTTCCATTTATGTTGCACCATAATTGAAAACATTGTACACACTGTCTCCATCCTCATGACTGGCGCCAAGGAAAATTTTAGGGGCTAATATTCGCAAGTGGGCTAATTTTTTATGCTTTTTCCAAAAAAAAGATTCGTTAATTTCCATTTTTTCTAAAAATTATTCACCCAAATTTTATAGTATAATTTTGTTTTACCTTTAAAATAGTCAAAATTGTATATAGAGACTATAAAAAATTATTAGAAATATGAATACTTTTACAAAATAATTGCCAAGCATTTTCAAATTGCATATTATGTAATAGTGACATTCGCCAAGGTTTATAAACTTTAAAATAAATTCCCTTCCTTAAAATTTTCCCTGACTGGCGCAAAAGTCTCCACATAATATCTCCCATGTTGTTGCTTGTATCCTTTTACAACTAGCCTTGCTTTATGCCTTTCAATCTTTCCTTCAATGTTGTTCTTGGTCTTATAGACCCACTTCACTCCAATGACTTCTTTTCATTGTGGAAGGTCCACTAACTCCCATTTGTAATTCTTTTCTATTGCTCTTATTTCTTCATCCATTGTCACATCCCATTTTTCTTCTTTGATTGCATCCTCAAAATGGATTGGGTCATCTATATGACAAAACAATGAAAATAAGGAATTCAGACCAACACTACTATAAACTTCATTTTTCTCATAAATTTATGAATTTTTCTCTTCTTATGCTTGAAGAAGATGGGTTTGACATGTCCCTTGGTGTTGCACTTGAATTAGATGAAATTTTGGGTCTTTTCGGTGTTCTTGCAGAAGCACTTGCTTGATTGTGCAACACTGTCCTATTATTTGTTGATTGTGTCACTTGTTGACTACTTTGTTGAGCTTGTATAGGTGTAAGAGGATTTGCCATTGAGGAATCACTTGTTGCGGTCAATTCCTCTATGTCGTCATGTGGTATACATGTTTTCACATTGATTTTATTCTCTAAACTTCCATCCCATGCTTCCTCTTCTATGAAATGCACATATATATTGATTATGACCTTCTTGGTTCATGGATTGTAGAGCTTGTATGCCTTGGATTCATCACTATATCCAAAAAATATGCATTTCTCCCCCTTGTTGTCCAACTTATTCCTTAACTCATTCGGGACATGTGCATAAGACACACATCTAAAGACTCTCATGTGAGTGACATTATGCTTTCTTCCACTCCATGCCTCTTCAGGAACCATATTATTAACACTTCTTGTTGAACACCTATCAATGATATATGTTGCACAAGTGATAACTTCAGCCTAATAATCATTTGGAATATGATTTTCCTTCAACATACTCCTTGCCATTTCCATAATGGTCCTATTTTTTCTTTCTGCAACACCATTTTGTTGAGGTGTATACCTTTTTGTAAATTTCTTGTGAATTCCATGCTCCCTACAAAAATGTAGAAATTCATTTGAGATTTACTCGCCACCGCTTACAGTCCCAAAAAATTTGATGTAGTGTCCACTTTTCTTCTCAAAAAGAGATTTGTATTGGCGAAAGCGCTCAAACACTTCACTTTTTTGTTTTAGGAAGTAGACCCATGTCGGCCTTGTATAATCATATATGAAAGTCAAAAAATAATAATTGCACCCAATTGATGGTGTGTGCATTGGTCCACATAAATCTGAATGGACAATCTCCAAGGGCTTCTTTTCCCTTATTGACTTTCTTGCTAGAAATGATTCTCTATGTTGTCTTCCCAAGATGCACCATTCACATAAGTTGTCCATTTTTTCAATGGGTGGCAATCCCTTCACCATGTCTTTCATATGCAACAAATTCAAACCTCAAAAATTAAGATGACCAAATCTCAAATGCCATAACCATTTTTCATCTTTAACTTCTTCTTGAAAGTTTACTCATGTGACAACTGCTACATTTCTTTCACTCTCTTGTGCATTCATTGATAGTTTTGTTTGAGCACCTTCTTCCTTCAAAAATGGTTTTTTCTTGAGAGGAAACATTCTATTGCTTGTCATTTGTAATTTTGCAATCAGTTGTTTTCTTGGAGACTTATCCAAAATTGTGCACTCTCCATTCTTGAAAAGGACATTGTATCCCTTTTGCATGAGTTGTCCAATGCTTATAAGGTTTTGATTCCAACCAAGGAAAAATAAACATTTGAAATGTACTTATTCTCCCCCTTCTTTTTTAGAATATCGACTCTTCATTTTCCCATGACAGAGACTTTGCTATCAGTCCCTAATGTCACTTCAGATTTCACACTTTCATCTAGATTTGAAAACATTTCTATGCTCCCTGTCATGTGGTTGTTGCACCATGAATCTAGAAACCATACATCTCCTTTTTTTTTCTTGTGCTGCATTACAAACTAAAAACATGTTATCTTGGTTCTTATTTTCCTTTATGAAATTTTCACTTGGATTGTTACTTATTTCATGTTGCTTATTTTTACATTCATTTGCATAATGCCCATACTTCTTAAAATAATGACATTAAACTTGAGATTTATCATACCTCTAACCTTGTACTTGATTTTGGCTTGAGCCTTGACTTGGATTTTGATTGTTTCTCCTTACACTTGAGCTTGAAGGGATGCCTCGTCCACCTCTGTGTGGGTTTATTCCTCTTCCTCTAACATTTGATCTTCCTCTACCTCTACCTTGACCAAATGAAACTTGTGTATTGAAGGCATGCTCTGTTCATTCTCTGTATAAAACTGTGAGAGATTATTTTTCTCTTTTATGGTCACAATAATGGCATCAAATCTTGCTGACAGACTTCTCAACATTTTCTCAACTATTCTCCTTTCCTCAAGTATCTCACCATGAGACCTGATTTGAGTAACCAATCCAATTACATGTGTAAAAAACGAGTCTACATTCTCACACTCTTTGATACAAATTGTCTCAATTCTCTTCTGAGAATTTGTAGTTTTGTTGTCTTCACCTTTTCCATGTTTTGGTAAGTTGTCTGAAGGGTATCCCATGCTTTCCTTGGGAAAATATTTTAATGAACTCCTTCAAAAATTTAGAAGAGGGCTTTTTAGTCCTTCTTCATATTGTCCCTCAACAAATCCTTTTATGCTTGTTTCAACGCATTATATGCTACTGCATCTATTGGTTCTTTGAACCCATTCTCCACCAATTCCCAAATATCTTGGGAAGAAAACAGAGTCTTCATTGTAATAGCCAAATAGTCATAATTTTTTCCATTAAATTGAGGTATTTGAGGATTAGTCCCTGTGCTTGATGCTACCATTTTAACTGTAAAAAAAAAACAACTTTATCAAATGCCTTCGAAACAACCTTCAACACCCAATAAAAACTCTTGCTCTTAACTAATAAAATTTTGCACCCGCTCTGATACCATGTGAAAAAATAAAACATAAGATTCTTCCTCTAAAGACGGTCGCCTAGATTAAATCACAGATGACTTGTGCAAGTAAAATGGAGCTAAAACTCAAACAAAAACATAGTGGTTGTGTAAAAATAAGAAGCGAAATTTTCATAAAGATATCGCAACATACAAAAATTTAGATTGTAACTTCACAACACAAGAAATACATTCATATGGAGGGTGGGGATCCTTCACCAAGTAAAACAGGGAGTTGCAGAGTAACTCACTGTAAAATTTGTAACTAGGTCCACTATTATTCCCTCTTCAATTATCATACTTACATCTGCCACAATACAAAAGATTTCTACATAAATATTTGTTCAAAACATACATTTTTAATATTTTAATACATGACAAGACAATATTTAAAACCTAGGATGAGCATTTGTACTTAAAACATAATTTTATGAAAGTTGCACACAATAAATAAGAGTTTTGGAATTAATGTCTGACCATATGTTTTTACCAACCCTTCATTAAATGTCCATTTGTTCTTAATTACTTGATTTGTTGCGGAATGGTAAGTAATACATGTCCTTTAACTTGCAAACTAAATCTGCAACCTACATTAAAACTCCACTTGCTTGATTTACTTGTGTGCCAAAAGTATGGTTGTTTGCATTCTATTTAATAGGGTGGTTGGGATTAATTTTCCAACACCTTAAAAACTCAAAATAATAAAATGAATCCCTATGCAATTCGTGTGTTGGAGATGGTCTATTGGATTTTTTTTTCACCCTAGTTTTAATCTCATGTTAAGATAGGTTTGTTTATAATTCTATTATCAAACTTGATTATTCAAAATAACAACTAAATCTTGCTAATATCTACCCTGATTCCTCGAAATAGCAACCATAGCTAGCTAGTAACATTCTGCTTGGAAACGTATCGGTTGGTGGTCAAAGGATGATCAGCCTTTTTGGGAGCGGTCGAAAGCTGATATACCACCACTCTCGGATGCCGGAAAGTCGTCGGGTAAGCAACACATTTCCTCATCTAGTATCACTATTAAGGATACATGTAATTTGGAATTTAGTCGGGTTTCAACATCTGATAGGGTTCATAATCATGTCTTAAATGGGGTGCATGCTATGAAGGTTTTGGATAGTGATTACATAGGATTTGGGCCTAATTATCGGCCAAGTAAGGGTTTAGAAGATCAGTTGGTCACTGTGGAAAACGGTTTGTCTCTGGGCGAGATATCTTTGACCCAGTGTCCCACTCTGTTGGATGTTGTTGTGGTGGGGGGGGATCGGGACTCCCATCAAGTTTCCTCTGTTTCGACCCTAAACAATCCGATGTCGCCAGAAGGGTCCCTAGTGGCTCTGTCCAGGCCTAGACTTTTTATCCCGGGGATGGGGGGGAACTGTGGTTAGGTTTCTATGGATTTGATAAATATGGGGGAGTCGGATGGGAGATATCTGCCGGGGGATAATGTGTATAAGGTGCCTATAGTGGAGGTCGACTCCCCAAGGAACTTTGTGGGACATGAAATAGAGTATCTGCTTGCTAATCCAGAGGCTGGATTAATTCCACTCACTGTGACCACTAGTATTTCTCCTTCATGCAATATTGTCAGTCCTCCTTCTCGTAAAAATGTTACCATTCGAAGGGGAAGAGGGAAACAGAAAAAGATATCCAATCTATTTTCTAAGTCGGGTCTCAATGCTGAAAATTTCTGTGATGTCCCTGTGGTACAGGAAATTGGGCGGGTTCTTAGAGCACTTACACCCGCTGATGACTTGTCCTAATGAAGCTGGTCTCCCTGAATATTAGGGGTCTGGGGGGGCATGCTAAATTTCTGTCCCTTAGGAATTTTTTGTTATGTAACAAGCCTGATATTATATTGTTACAAGAAACCATGTCTGATGCGGATCGTGCTACTGCCTTTTTGTGACCTCTGTTTCCAGATTGGTCCCTGGTGACGACTTATGCAAATGGTTTATCAGGGGGATGTGCAGTGATGTGGGATCCTAGTGTTTTTGCATTTACTGATTTTGGTTTTCCGGGGGGCATTGTTCTCACATGATATTGCAGGGGTTTTAAACCTCAGATTCACATTATTAATATATATGCTCCGTATTCAAACAAGTTGAATTTCTGGAAACATTTGGAGGACTGTGGGTTTTTTCTGTTGAGGAACATCATTATGGCGGGGGATTACAACTGCTCTTTTTTCCCTGATGAAATATGGGGTGATAAGGGGTGGGTAGATCCTCAAGATAGTGACATTAAGGAGTTGCTGCATAACTCTGATCTTATTGATATTTCGATGGCCACAAAAAGTCCAACTTGGATCAATGGGAGGAAAGGCCCGGACTTCATTGGGAAACGATTTGATAGAATTATGATCAGTATGGGATTCAGGTCGGCCATCAGAAACCTAGACACGGAGGTAGAGGAACTCACGATTTCTGATCACAGACCAATGATTTTGGTTTGGGACTTTGAGGAGAAAGTGTATGGATATCCTTTTAAATTCAACAGATTGTGGCTTGAAGATGAAGAATTTAATATTCTGGTGAAGGGGTATTTTTCAGTGCATTATAGAAGCCCGGGTATTTTAGCCATAGAAAATCTTACAAATACTTTAAAAGGACTCAAAAAGGAGGTCCGAAGGTGGGATTGCAGAAAGAAAAGGGTTTTCAGGCAGAGAGCTAGACATATCATTGTAGAAAGGGTGAGGATATACTCTGAGGTGACAGATGGTATTCAAAATGATAACTATTGGGAGGACCTGAAAAATCTGGAGGCTGAATACAGGGATATCCTACTAAAAGAAGAGGCTGAATGGAGGTTAAAAAGCAGGGCAGTATGGCTGAAGGTCGGTGACAAAAACTCTAAATTCTTCCACAAGTTTGCCTCGAGAAGGAGGGATAATGCTATCTGGGAAATTGAAGAAGGGGGTAATACTCTGTACAGGAAATCTGAGATAAAAACATCGGCTGTTGATTATTTTCGGTCTCTATATGCTAAAAGAGACTCGGTGCTGGCCGAGGATCACATGGAGATGATTGCAAAATATCCAATGATGTTTAATGAGGTAGATAATAGGAGTTTCATGGAAGTGGTGACGTGTGAAGAGGTAAGGGTTATCCTCAGCTCTTTCTCTGTTGACAAGAGTCTGGGGCCCGATGGCTGGACCCCGGAATTCTTTATACACTTCATTGATGATTTCATTCAGGATCTAACGGAGATGGTTGAGGACGTTAGGGTCTCTGGGCAGATCCAGGGGGCTGTTAATTCAACTTTCATTGCTCTTATACCAAAAATATCGGGTAAGCTATCCTTTGATGATTACCGGCCCATCTCTCTGTGTAATACACTTTACAAGATAATATCAAAATTCATTGCACAAAGAATGAAAGGAAACCTATCCAGGTTTATATCATTTGAGAAATCTGGGTTTCTAAAGGATATGAATATACAAGATGCTGTTGGGTTGACACAAGATGTAATTCATACCATTGGGCTCAAAGAGATGAATGCTGCTGTCATGAAGATCGATCTGAATAAAGCATATGGTAGGGTGGACTGGTTATTTTTGAGATTGGTGCTTCATAGGATTGGCTTGTGTACAAATGTGGTAGCATGGATTATGGGATGCGTTACTAGGAAATCTATGGCTATCATAATAAATGGCTCAGCTACCAAGTTCTTTCAGCCGGGGAGGGGTTTAAGGCAAGGATGCGCATTGTCCCCTTGCTTTTTATCTTGGTCATGGATGCATTGAGTCGAAGGATTAGCAGGGTCGGTGATACAATGTCGTTCCGGGGGATAAAGATCAGCCCACAACTGAAGCCTACTCATAGTATTTTTGTTGATGATATTTTAATTTTTGGCATGCTGGTCTATAATGGTTGGGTGACTCTGAAAGAAATTTTCTCAGTTTTTTGTATGGCCATAGGAATGGTGATTAGTGATGTGAAATCATGTATCTATTTTGCGGGTGGAAATGATAGGAATAAGGAAGATTTGGCCTCGCTGTTTGGATTTTCAAATGCTTCGTTATATGATGGAATAGCCTACCTGGGGTTTCGGATGAAGGCCTTGAGCTACATTTCAGAGGACTGGACGTGGTTACTACATAAATATGACAAGAAATTAAATGTTTGGTCTAACAAGTGGCTTTCTAAGGGTGGCAGATTGATTTTGTCACAGGCTGTTTTACAACAAATAACTGTTTACTGGGGTCATCTGTATATCATTCCAAAGAAGATCATGAATGAGATCCACAAAATAATGGCAAATTTCATATGGGGGGGGGAGAGAAAAGAAGAAGGTCATTCATTTGGCACGGTGGGATCAGTTAACATGCCCAAATGATAAAGGGGGATGGGGTCTATTGGACTTGGGACTTTTTGGTCATTCTCTTTTGCTGAAATGCATGTGGAGAAGTCTACATTCTGGTGGTTCATGGCAGGACATCATAAACCAGAAGTATTTGGGAGGGGCTTCTTTAGAGGAGGTGTATGTCTTGGGATGGAAATGTGGGAGTGGAAGCTCTGCAATCTGGAAGGGCTTTGGGAAACTGTGGCCAGTCTTGAAACAACATCTGATATGGCAGTTTGGAAATGGAAACAAAATCCTTGTTGGGAGCATTAACATTATATGCATATGGAACAATTTTCAGTTTCTGGATGGTATGAAACTTTACTTGAATAAAAAAGGGATCTTTTACTTAAGCCAAATAATCGTGGATTGGAAGGGTAAAATCCCGATATGGAAGGATAGGTTGAACTTGGGACTGAAGGGAAGATGGGAGAAGCTTCGGATTTTTATTTAAATCTGTTGAGAAGACAAGGTATATGTAGAATGCTAGAAGGGGACCTACTTAGATGGGAATGCTCTAACTATGAAAAGGGTCCGAGAGTTAAGGAAATATACAGCTCTCTTATAGAACAAAAGTTGGAACTGGAACAAGACTGTTGGTTTGGGGTTTTTTGGAAGGTAGATGTTCCGGTAAAAATGGTTATATTCCTGTGGCTGGTAAAGAACGATAAAAACTTGACATGGAGGAATCTACAACGTAGGGGGTGGCACGGGCCAGGGCTGTGTCTTCTTTGTGGCACACATGACGAAGATAATATGCATCTTTTCTACTATTGTCTATATGCAAAGGCGACCCTTCAAATTCTGAGCGAGTGCTTAAATTTACAGGTTCCATTATTTGGCTGCACGGAGGAATGTTTGTGTTGGTGGCTGCAAAGGGGTAAGAGCTGGTGGCCAATTCCTATTATGTTTCATTGGCATATCTGGTGTGGGAGAAATAAGAGAATATTTGAGGGACGTTGTTTGTCTCCGGTAGAAATTGTAAATCTTATTTATAAGGACTGGGTCAGCATAAAACATATGGAAAAGCCTATCAAATATCTGTCCAAAAGACTTCTCCCATTTGAGTTTCAATATCCGGTAGGATATTTTGGTGGCGCGGCTCAGCATTCTATCTGTGGTTGTGGAGCCTAGCTGCGCATCTCTACAGGATGTCATTATAAACTGTACTGGAATGGTGGAGTTGGGACAAATATGAAAGCTGAAATTATGTCATTGTGGGGCCTTATGTGGTGGGCATCATTTCTCGGTGAAGATTATATCTGGATTGTGGGTGATTCGAAGGTCTTGATTGACCATCTGAATCACAAAGCTAAAATTAATTTGGGTTCTCTTTCACATTGGCTTTGTAGAATTGAAACTTTAAAATCTGTTTATGCAGGTATTTCCTATCATCATATATTTCGTGAAAAGAATACTGTTGTAGAGGATTTGTCAAAGCAGGGGTTGAAGGCTGATTATGGAAAGATTCATTACCAGCTACATAACATGTAGGGTCTACAGGCTGAAGGTTCTGTTCCCATTATATAAGTATAATGGGGATCATGGCTGCTGTGTTTTTTCAGTTTTCAGGTTTAATGTGTTATGTTATAATGGCAGTTTAAACTCTGTTGTCTCTATTTAGTTTGAGCTGATACGTATATTTCCTACAATCACTTTTTGACTTTTCAGGGGTGGGGATAACAGTTATTTTCTGTATGTAATTATGTGTATTTGGACAGTACTTTTTCAAAAAGTCTATGTTCGAACTTTATATTGTGTCAAACTGTCATAAACAGTAATTTTGGACTTGGAGGATCATGCTATTAGTGCTTTTGTAATGTCCTTGATGTTTGTTCCGGGTACATAATATAAATCAGAGTATTTTTCTTACTGGAAAAAAAAAGGCTAGCTAGTAACATATTGATACCATGAACAACCTAAAAAAATCAACAATAACGATGTGTGAGTGGGTTGTTGAAATTGGTTCTCATCCTTCATAAAATAAAGCAACTCATTGTTCTTATCAAAAGCTATCCAACTTGAACCTATTATTATATGTTGTGATAAGTGATTAAGTAATGCATTTCTTTTTTAGAAATTGCGTTTTCAAATTTACATGGCCCCATATCCCGTATAGAAGTTTGTGACAGGTTGAGGTGGAAAACACGATGACTCATGTGATTTGATTTGTTATTTTATGATTTTATGGGCGAAAATATTGCATGCGAGGCGATATCGTAACGCAGGTGGCTTATCAGATAACAAACATATTCCGTGGCTGATGTCCTCTGCAGAGTCGCGTAGAATATATATTGAGAAATTCAATTTAAATACTAAAAATTGCTATATTTTAAAAAAATTGTATTATCGAATTTTCATTAGAAAAACCAAAAAACAAAACGTATAACGTTTAAATTTTGTCGTGTCAAAGTTTCTTTTTGTCAACTTGCCATAAACTTAGGAGTGGAAACTCGTTTGACGTATTAAATGCTTGTGGCATTTGATATGCCAGTTAATTTTAATGGCTACAAGACAAGGGCAAGGCATGCTTAATTAGCACAATAATAATAATATTAATAATCTAGCCGTCATGTTATAATACATCTGTATCCGACGGATTCAGGGTTGGCCACCATTCTTACTGTAATATATCAGGCTTCAAGCGAATGCTTTCTACCACCGAATGCGTTGAAGACGATTCATAATTCAGACTTACACGATGAGTCAAGCTATAAATATTTTCGTTTTACACATACGTAGTGTCACAAACATTCAATTCTTTAGAATTTTTAGTTTAGATTTGGTGCCTTAGTTGTAGCATTTGCGGTCATGTGGCACTTGTGGTTTCGAACGTGTTGGCTTGACTAAATAATGCTTATTTCGATTGCACAATGTTTCTTCAATCAAAGTATGTTCATAACTTCATTTTAAACTATAATATTGTCAAATCTGACTGAATCTACCCAACCAAATTAAAAACCCATTGGGTACAAGTCATACTATTGATAAATATTTAGTCAATTAACACTTAGATAATATAGCATTAAAAGAAATAACTCATTCTAACCAAAAAAGAAAAAAGAAAAAAAAAAGGAGAGGGTGGCTTCACATATATTTGGGTGACATCAAGGTGGAGCATGACACTTATTTAGTTATATATAAAGAATGTTACAATGTTAGGAGTTACAATACAAGAGGGGAGCTTGAACCTACCTTGAAACTCATTGCAATGTATAAAGAATATTAGGCAAGTCTCTTTCAAAACTATTTTTTCTCCACACAAAACAACCTCTTTTTACAACCATGGGCTTACTTTTTGCGGGTCATGTTCACAAGTTTAGTTACATAGCTAACTTGATGATTTGTAGTGCCACAACCCTAAGAAAAAAACCACAAACCACTTGACTTTATTTCGTCCTTATTCTTCTTTCCTTTCTTTCTTTCTTCCCCTCTACCTTTGACTCATCCAAGATCTTCATACTTACATTGTGTCTTTTCCCAACTTGTAAAGGGTCATGTTGTATGAAACAATTAAGCTAACTTTTTCGTTTAGCATCCTAATTCCCTTGTCTTGCCTCATTGTTTAGGTCATTTTCACCCCTAATCATTCTGTTGGCAAGTTGGCTTGTCCATACATCTAAGTCATTTGAATGACTACACTATCTTCATCCACAAATAATGGTGAATGAATCACCTTGGGGTTCACATGCCCAAGTGTATATGTTCGAGGAATGTGTTCCTAATGGAGTCAACCTCATCAATGTGCTCCATGATCACATCAATGAAAAATTGTGCTCTAAGGTAGGTTAACCAACCAAGTTGACCCCAAAGTGTAGAATGCTCACTCGATCAATGCATATATGTATTGACACACCAATCGATCATGCTTCTATCCAAGTTTACCTAGATTTCTTGGTCAACTAACTTGGCACATCCATAACACATATTTCCATATCCTAAAAGGGAAGAGGGGAAAGTTGGATGACAAGATATACATTTCATCAATTGCAAGGATGGAATAACAGGATATCATTTGTGGTATGTACTGAAAAGATAAATTATCTATATCACAGATGTGATCTTCAGGGAAGTTAGGTGTACTTATAGGACTAAAGTGACCTAGATTTATGAAGGAACGAAATGAAATATTGATATGAACATAAACAAATAGATACATTGAAAGAAGAACTTCAATTCATTAATAACAAAGTACTGAAAATTGTTTACATGCAAAATGGAAATAAACTAGCTCAGGCGATGGTAGCTTATCCTTAAGAAGAGATGTGGTGGCTACATGCCTTATGAAATTTGTTATAATAAGGATCAAATACCTATTTATTATTGAGAAATAATAGAAAATACTAAACATCCAAAAACCTAACCCCAGGAGATGACGCGCCAAAATTTTTTGGGCCCCATTGGAGTAAATTGGTACATCAACTTCCTGGGGTTGTAACTTAGGTGTGAGTTGTTATGGAATGTCTGATGTGTCCAAAAATGGTAGAAATTATGCCCGAAGGTGGTCCAAATTGAACACTGGGTGCAGGCCGAGGAATGGGGGAATGTTGAGCTCAAAAGCATTGTCTCCCACAACCTTGGTGATGATGTAAGGTCCATATCAGAGTGGTCTGAGCTTCTGATGGGCTCCGGTAAGGAGTTATTTCTACAAATGCAACCAAAATTTGTCATCCATCTAAAACTTGTGTGGCACCCGATGGTGATCATGTCAATGCTTGTACTTGGCATTGGAATTCTCCAAGATGTCATGAACCTGCTGGAAGATGTGTTGGATGCGTTCAATAAACTTGGTTTCTTTATCAGAATTAGACTGTACATGTGTGGGTTCTGTCTATGCAATCACAGGAGGAATGGAGACATCAGTTAGACACAATGCTTGAAATCCCAGACCCACTTAAAAGGGACTGCAACTAGTCGAGCTATGGAGAGATCTATTATAATTGTGATATACATAGGGAAGGCTCTCATCTCAGGTTCATGGATGCTTGGGTTTGTACATGCAGAGTATGTGCACTATTATCCTGTTGACATCCTCTGTCTAGCCATCAATCTGGTGATGGAATGGAGTCAACTTGGTGAGCTTGCTGTAAAATAGTGTCTAGAGGCTCGACCAAAATGTGCTCAGGAACCTGCAATCCCGGTCTGATACAATGGTCTGCGGGATCCCAAAATGTACCCACACTTGTTCAAAGACGAGTTAGGAAGTGTCCTCTGTTGTGATACTCTTCTTGCAGGCCACAAATATAGCCATATTAGAAAATATATCCACAATCACAAATACACAGTCATTACCATGCTTGGTAGAAGGGAGGCCAGACAGATAGTCCATGGATATGGATTTTCAGGGTTGGATGGGAGTAGGTATAGGAGTGTACAGACCTTGATTCTCGATGGTTGTCTTGGAAATGGCATAGGAATTGTAGGATCTGATATATTTTCCAACATCCTGTCAAATATTTGGCCAATAAAATTACTTATGTAGTACAACCACAATTTTTTCCACACCAAAGTGTCCTGCGAACTAACTGAAGTGCACCTACCAAATAATCTTGGTATTCTCACTTGAAGGAACACAAAGGTGGCCCAGGTAGCATAATAATTCATCCTAGAGGTGGAAATGAGGAGCTTTATTGCCATCCACTAGTATCTGGTATGTGGTGACGAACTATGGATCATTTTTGTATAATTGCGATGACATATATAGGTCTAGTGGCCGCAAGAGTTGAGAACTATAGTCAGTGTTGCAACTAGGGGTTGACTGATGCAATATGCAACATGATTAGTGTTACCCTTTTTGTATTTAATCTTTAAGTGGAATTTTTGCAGATGTGTAGAACACTTCTAATCGCAATCATGCTGCAAATTCCCTTGTGTCTGTATAAAGAGGTTTGTGATCGGTATGGATGACTGTCTCCTTCCCCTGAATGTAATGTTTCCATTGTCGGCAAGCCTACAAAATAGAATACATATCTTTATCACAGGTGGGGTACTTCTGAATTGTATCGGAAAGTGTCTCACTATGATAGGCCACTGGATGCCCGTGTTAGGTGAGGATTCTACCAATAATGGAGTCAGAGGCATCTATCTCAATTTCAAATGATTGCTACAAATCTGGAAATGTGAGTACAAGTGCACAATAGAGGCGACGCTTCATCTCAACAAACAAATTTTGTTGGGACTCGGACCAAGAAAAAATTTCTTTCGCTCGGCCCTTGGTAATCTGACTTAAAGGCCAAGTGATATGGGAGAATCCCAACATGAACCTCCGATAAAAATTTGTGAGGCCCAAAAAGTTGGGAAGCTATGTTAGAGTGGTCGGGGATGGTCAATCCCGAATGACTTGGATCTTAGACGGATCCACATGCATTCCTTTCTCATCTATGATGTAACCCATATATTGGGCCTAGCTCATGCCAAAGGTGCATTTCTCCAAGTTGGTACATATTTTGTGTTGCTGCAAGGTTTGAAGGACCTGTCGAATGTGTTGCAATTGCTCTTCCCAACTCTTGTTGAAGATGAGGATGTAATCCAGATAAAACACCATAAACGAGTTGGTGAAGGGTCGCAAGATGTCATCCATCATCCTCATAAAATTAGTAGGGGAATTTTTTAATGCAAAGGGCATGACCAACCATTCAAAAATGTATTCCTTGGTTTTTAAGGCAGTTTTCCATACATCTGTGGGTTCTATTGGAACCCAGTGATAGCCAGACTTCATATTGATCTTGCTGAAATACTTAGCCCCCTTGAGTTGTTCCAAAAGGTAATCAATCTATGGGACTGGATACCTGTTCCTGACAGTGATTTTGTTTTACACCTGATAATCAATGAAAATCCTCCAGATCCCAACCTTCTTCTATACAAGAACAATTGGGCTCCCACTACGTGAGAAAATTAGTTGGATGTACCATTTTTGAAGAAAATCCTATATTTTCTACTTGATCTATTCATTTTTCAAAATGGAGTGAAAGTATATTGTCCCATTGGGTAGGGGTGTTTCGAGAGTCATATTGTTCAAATGCTTGACCTAACAGTGCAAGGGTACCCTTGTGGGTGAGGAAATGATGTCCTTGTATTCTTCCACGACATTATCCACCTGCTTATGTTGTGTGGAGGAGACTTTCCCAAGGTTCATGGATGTGGCCACAATATTCCCCTTACTTTGAGATCGAATAAGAAAGAAAACAAACTTCCTAGTCTAGGAGATGATCTTACTGCATTTCTTAGCAGAGATAGAAGTGATGGAGGTAGGTGGGGCTACCTATGGTATCATGTATAACTTATTTCCCAAAGTAATAATAATAGTGTGAGGCCTAAACTCATAAAAAACATGATGCTTCCACAAAATTCAAGAGGAGAAACATCACATAGTACCTCATCCGTGAAGGACTTGATGTTGTAGGGAAGGCGACACTGTTGGCTGACGCAGAGATCTTGTCCTTGGTGAGGCCACCCGATGGTGTACAACTACGGGTGTGTTGTGGTCGGTAGGCCCAACCACTTCACAAATTCTACAGAAATGAGGTTATTTTGGATCCTGCTATCGAGAATGAATTGTAGCAGAGAACCCTTCACCCACATCTATGAGTGGAAGAGATGCTCCCAATCCTTTTGATCTTCAGGTTCAATATTCTATATCTTAGTGGTGGAAATAGTGGCACTAGGCTTTGCATAAATAATATGATTCTCTTTATCATTCCCCTTTTCAAGTTTTGACTCAAAGTCGTAACATGCATCTGACTTTGAAGCCTTTAGCTCAACCACTAATTATTACCTAGCTCAACACTCACTTGTGTTGTGAGTGGGGCTCTTATGGAACACACAACACTTTCTTATGTCCTTCTTTTTCTTCATGGTATTGTTCTTTTCTTGTGGCTATGACAGGTTGTCCTGGGTCACCACACCTTGGCTTTTTCCTTTGTTATGTGGCTATGGGGCACTCTTGCCCTGCTTCTAATTCACAAATCCAAAGTCGTGTTTCTTTTGTTTAATCTTGGAATCATATTGGTATGTTGCACCATGCAAGGAGACGTCTAGGAACTCCATATCTTCCTGAATGTATTCATGCATACAGTCACAGTACTTGAGCACCCGATGTTTCTCAGAATCATTTATACCCAACTTTGTGCATAGAGTACGAAAAATATTTGTCACCTCGTGCACATCTTGGTCCCTTTGTTGTAATAGTGTTGTCCACTATATCTACTTGTCCTCATAGCTCCCCACGAGGTAATATTTTTCATTGATACCATATCAAAAAGAGTTCCAAGAGGGGGTGAATGTAAATAGAGAGGATTCCTTAGCCTTCTTCTCACAATAATTTTCCCACAAGTCCTTGTGTTGCGGGTAAAACTACCTTAAGGTCTAGGTTGAGAGACCTAACAGAGTGGAAGACATACCATCACAAGAGCACTCAAATTACAAGTCCTAATGCTTGAACTAGAAAACTAAGGATAGGTGACCTTACCTATGTTTCCTACATTTGGGGTCGATCCCGCAGGGTGCAAACCCTCTGCTACTCCTCGTGATTCAATACCTGCAAATCAAACAAGACAAAGCACAGAAACTAGTTTCACAACATATATATCCTAGATGTCAGCAATTAGATCATATAATCTCATAAAAAATAACATGAAATAAACCATTACAAGATCATTCATCATGTATAAGAGACATATAACATAAGGACATTAGGAACGCGACAAAGCTTATTTTATTGATAATATATAAAGAGAAAGTGGAGAAATCACCTAAGATCTGCCACGGCTCCAAGCGAACCGTCCTCTGGATCCATCCAACCCTAGTCTCACAAAGCTTCTTCCATGAAAGGTGCACAAAGTATGTCACATAAAGAGGGGGTGAACATAACTAGGAAACAACGGTTTCCTGAACCTGGGAAGTGCAGGAGGCATCAAGAAATATCAGATTTTATCAGGGCTATAACAGGCTATAATATCAATAGAATTCTCTCTCCTCCCTTAGGCCTTTCCCTTGAGGTGTATTTATACTTCCTCAAATCTGTTTTTTCAGTTGGGAAATAGTTTGGCCATGGACTGGTGTAGGTAGGCTATAGGTAAAACCCATAAACCCCACCCAATTAATAGGGAGTTTATTATTTTTTAATATTTTAAATTTTATACGTGGGTTAGATATGAGTGGACCCACATCTGCATGCGTAAAAGTCCGAGCAGAGTCGCGTATGGAATTCAAATACTATTTTTTAAGAAGTTGACCAAGTCTGAGTGGAAATGGCTGCCCAAGGCTAATGCATAAGTCATCAAGTATATAGAGGTGATAAATGATGCAATAAAAGATGCCCCCTAATATATGAGATCAGAAGGGATACATGATGGCCAAAATGTATTATGTGCATAAGAAAGAATCTTGCAAGGACTAGAGAGGACTTCACCAGATTTCAGCCTGCCAAAAACCAATGAAAGAAATCATAAAGAAAGCTCATATATGAGGTGGGCATACCCATGCTCAGTGAAAGAAAATCATGTCCGCATACCAAGTATGGAGCGGATCCAATATGTATACAAGTATAAATGAACTGTCCAGAACATCAAACTGCCACAACACTAGGTAATGGCTTCACAAGAATGCTATACATCTATTAAGAGGGACATTACTCAGAAGGAAAATTCCACAGTGACTTTAGACATCTGTTAGAAAATTGTCACAATGCATCCATGTAGGAGACACACAGACCAAGTTTTAGTTACTTTTATAGTAAACGAACCGATTGCCCTTCTGATAATGACAATCTGGTGCAAGTAGTTTAAATGTAAGTTTTCATCTATTAAAAGGGGTTGGACCCCTTTTTTGTAAGCACTTTTCATTGCAAGTACTTTTAAATTTTCAAGCTGGAGCGTTAATAAAGAGATCAGACTGCAAGATTCATATGTTATGATGTCCTGGTGATGTTTTCCTTGTTCATGTTTAATTTCTTTCCTTCGTAATCTTTTCATGTACACCATCTGAATTCTAATTGTAAAATATGAAGGTTAGATTACGATTTATTGTTCATAGTTCCTTAAGTCTTACTGTCTTTACAATTTCCATGTTTTCTTATTATGTATGGTTTAAGAATTCTTAGTTTCTCTTAAGTCATTACTGAAATCACTTGCCTCTATCTCATAATCTCATTCATTTATAAACACGAGTCTTCACAGCTAGCTTGCCTTGCTTATTCTTTGGGATTTTATGCATGTACCCAGCCTATTTCAAATCCATAGCCCAATGGAAACTGTTTAGACAAAACCCCTTATATCCAACCACGAACAATCAAACAAACAACCCTCGCAGTCAATTTAACTAGCCTAATATCAGAAAACTTAAACAAATCTGAATCTTATTAGGAGATCAATCTCTGAGTCTAGGAGGGCTAGATCCTAGACTTGAATCAATTTTGATGTTGTGCTTTATAGTTTGGTCTTTCCAATATTATAAATTATAGAGAAAAAAACAGATTAATAAAAACAAATTCCCAATCCATTCAAGAGATGATGAAAGCCCCTATTATTGATTACATTGTCCCTTTTTCGTATGAGGCCCTTATAGGATTATACCAGGGGTTAGATTTTTCTAGTAGGGCCAAAACCTTAGAGCTTTTCATGACCACAAATGCACCAGTGCCTGCCAAAAATACCCCATATCCATCATCCGCCTTCCCGGAGAAGACCAAGCACATTATCACTTCTTTATCTTATTTTCTAAGATATTATAATGATCAGTGGGTAGATGAAGCGATAATTGGTTTCCTGCCTATCTTTTCCTCAGAGGCTAAGCCCACTATTATGTTCAACTATGCTCAGTTTCTTGCCGACGCAATTCATGATCAGTTCCTAAAATTCCAGACAGAAGGGGTATTCAAATACACCTCTGTATTGGTGTACATGTTTACCTATTTTTAATCCAACAAGTTCCAATTCGACATGGTGAAGCAGGATGATGACTCTCAAACCCAATCTATAATTTTTTGGACCACTTTATTGAGGAAGGAGCAGGAAGACTATTCCTTCAAGAGCTTTGTGGACCTATTTTTTCATACGAAAATCAGTGCACTCAGCAGTACCACAGAGCCAAGGGTCAGTGAGGAAATCAAGAAGGTGATGCAGTTGACCGAGCATATCAAAACAGTAGATTGGTACCTCTAGAAAAATGTAACAACTCCACTTACGACAAGAATTATCTTTTTTTCTAATTATAGTATAACTATTTACTTTTTGTACACTAATTTCCATCTTTGTCACTATTTGACGAATTCTATTCTTGTTCCTTCGTCAACATTTCGTCAATTTTAGACGAATCTATTTTTTTATACTATCATCATGTTTAGAAGAATCTCTGGTTATAATTTTTGTACATTATAACTACCAAGTCATATATTTGTTGCACCATTGCTACTTGACCCATTTCGCTATTATCACTACTTCATTCTATTATCCTTTTCATAATCTAAGTTATATCCCATATATCCTCTTTATAACCTTAGTTATGAATTTATATTGAAATATTATTTCCACTGTTATTTTTAACCCACTTTAATTATCTTATGATATTCTACCCTTATGTATTTATTTATTACAATAATTGTTTTATCATCCCATAATTACTTCTAATCTATACGATGGATTTATTCTACTACTAGATTCTACCCTTAATAGAATGTTATTTGTTAACTTCTAGCAACATTATTTTGCAATCCATATAACATAATTCGAACTTCCATAATCATGAATACCATGTAAATGTTTATGGCTTCACCTTTGATCTACCTAGTTCAACATTATGTTAATTAACAACTATGGTTGATGGGTTCAATAATTGAGTTATACTTTAGGATTACATTGGGATTTGGTGACTCCATATATATCAATTCCCAAATTAATAGCATCTCTGTCACATATTAATGGTTTGACAAATCGTATCTCCGATTTTGGGTTTGGAACTTACGTTTCGTAGTTAGTACTTGTATTTGCATTTAAAACCTCAGGATTTATCTATGCCTATACGTTTACATTATTGTCATCAAATGGATTCTCGGCTTCTCCATTTTGATGCCATCCACATGAACGGTTTGGATCAATTCGTAATTTCTGAAGGGCTTTACAACTATCCAACCCTAACTTGGCTTTGTGATTTTTCACTTTGCAATTTCTTGTTTCAGCTTTGCAACTCGGCTTGCTCCACACAACCTTAGTTGGAAAGAAATGTTTCATAGATTTACGTAGAGGGAATATATGCAAGAAGGCAATGTTGCCATGGCATTTTTCGTTTTATTCCATGAGACTATGTATCTCGGAAAGGTAAGTGTATTTTGCACTTACGTTATCCAACGCCATTTCGTTGATGGTTTTTCAACTGTCATTAATTTAAACTTTACATTTTAATTATTATTTCATTTACTATTGACCTTCCTCTTTAATTAACATGGTTGTTGTTAATATTTCTTGTTGGTTTAATGAAATTTGACATGGATCTCTGTCCATTCGTTTCCAAAATTCTACAGGTATGAAGATTAATATTTCGAAATCGTTCTATACCCATTTTTACTTTGTGGGTTTGATTTAATCATACCCACTATTCCATCGTTTTAGAAATTTCATATCAGAGATTTCTGGAGTATGGTATTCACTCTTTGAGAATGAATTTTATTATTAATTTCACTTGAATCATATATGCTAATTGGAAACTTACTCCTTTTCTTTGTGTTTCTATTCGTTGTGAGAATTGTTGCTATACCATACTATTCTACGTGTTCGATTGATACTCCTAGTTATTCGTTTTTCATAAATGGAAAAGAGTTTGTATTGCATATTATGTAACTTACTATGTTTTAATTCTTGGTTTATTTCTTCACCGTGTGTAATTTGTATAATTTTGGGTTTCTATCCTTGAATTCCTTTTGTAATTCTGAGTACGCCTACTGGGTTTACATTGTAACTTAATTATCGTTACCTGGATAAAATTTTATCTCGTTTCCCATTTATTCGATCTCAAGTCGATTAATTTTCATAATACACCAATGTATTATTCTTACTCTGAATTTTGATAATATTCCCTACGAAGTCTGAATTGACTCAGATATTTATCATTCCTCTGATTACATTTCTCCAATTTCATTTGTAAAATATCTTCGTTCAAAAGGTTCTGGTTTTCTTCGCAACTATACAAAAATGGAAATAATCTATTTTCTATACTACTTTAACCAAATGTTAATGAAGGTTAAACTACATGGTTCCATACAAAGAGGCAATTGTTTTGTTTCTCTGTTTTTAATTACAAAAGAATATTTATACTTTTTTTTTAAGGTGTAACTTATACCTATGTCTTCTATTTATTTCAATCTCTATAATTAACTTCATAATTATTGAGATCCATTGAAAATAGATTTATAGAAGATATTCAAGTTCTTCCTTCAAGAAATAATTAGCATTTTAATTAGTTCCCTAAACTAATAAGATGATTTCTTTTTCAGGCCTTCCTCTTCATGTTATGAAACCAGTGATGAATTTTCATTATGTTTTTCCTCTATCATAATACAAGTAATTTAATTTGTATGTTTTCCATATGGTTACTCACTTACAATATATTTTTTTTGTATAGTTTAATTTATTTTCCTATTTGGACAGAGGAATGAAGTTCGAAAATTTCCTTAACTCATAAGGTAATTTTATATTAAAATTTATGTTGTTCTTTTCTCACATTCAATGTTATTAATTTAATTATCTTAATAATTAAATTCCAACCCTTACGTGTATAGTTTATTATGAGTCTTACTGCCCTACAATTTCACTACATAATGTGCATTCTCACAAGCCTTGACAATTTCTTTTATTCCTTGTTTGTACATGTTGGTTGATAACCTGCTAGAATTCAATCAACTGAATTCAAGGATAATTATTCCTGTATAATTTTTGTAATTAATAGACAGAATATTTGTCTTCAGTCAATGTACTATGGAAAGTGTATAATGATACATTTTATCAAGTATTTCTACAAAATTTTGTTCCTATTATGATAATAGAAGTTAATCTTTATAAGAATTTTGTATATATATTTTTCTACTTATTTGTAGTAATTCAAATGGCTATTATTTTTAACCAAGAATTCTGCTTATAATTATTGTACTATTTTCTAGTACTTCAATATATATCTGATATTTAATTTCTTATTGGTCCATAAGAATGAATAGATATAAGCTATTTTTTTAATTGAAGTACAATAGAGATATCTAGATTTTTTTTTTATACAATCATGTTTTCTTCTAGATTGACAATTATCTCTCTATGTACCCAGATTTCTATTTCATTTTGATTTGTAGAATAATTATGTTAAATATTTTTTTTAACATCTATTCTAATTTATATGATGTATTTCCTAAATTGAACATATAAATTCTTACAACCTAAAAATAGATTTAAACCCTCCTAATTGGGTTTACACCTTCTGTTTGTTGGTTCACTAACTTAATTTATCTATGTAACTATACAGAACTAAACTATATTCACTATATTTATGTTATGTTAAATACATCAGACTCTACACTTTAAAACCAACATAATTCCATTACACTAATTAACTCAAAAAATATAATTTTCCACTTATCTTTCTACATAAATATCATCTCTCTAAAATTATCATTCTAATCATAAAAACAGAATCATAATCTTGAATTGAATTAATTGTCCATACCACTTCTGGTAAGACTATTTTCAACCTAGCTTTGAGATTTCTCTCCAAAACTCCCCCCTGAGCAGAGACTAATTCCTCCAAGGTGTAGACAACCTCTTGTCTACCCAGGAATGGCTTATTTAAGCCTGTTTTCCCATCAACTTTTTTCCATAACTGCGTCAAGTTAATCAGGATGTTGTTTTCCTTTTTTCCTAGGATTTCCTTTTGTTTTTTCCACAAAAGTACTTTAAAAGTATCCTTTTTCTCTTTCTTGTTTTATTCCACCTTTTCCCAGTAACTTTCCACTTTACTGAGGTATCTTTTTAGATTTTTTTTCTCCAATCTAATATTTAAATTTTTTATTTATTTTCTCCAAGTACTTTTGGAGAATCTGGGAAAGTCTTTGAAATCTTATCCATCATCATGGACTTAAATTCCTAATCTCTAATTATATTCTATTATTTGCCTGATAATTCAATTTCTACTTTTATTAAATTTAAAATAATAAAATATGTCTAATAATTGTTTTCCTTTGGGTCCACGCAGGATTGTTCAATCAATAAAACGGTAAAATAGTATTACGCGGGGCTACATAGAGATCGGGGTTATGAATGATGAATTGCCCCATATAAACTGCCGCAGTACCTCTCCATGAGAATATTTTCACTTGAGTATATCAGAAAATGATAGATGCGAGATGAGTGCATTGTCTCTGAAAGTCACAATTTTGGATCAGTCACCATTGGTCCATTTATTTACAACATGTGAGTGTTGGTGTCCCGTGTTTTGATAGTTTGGAAAATCAAAAGACAAGGCACCATCATAACCAATCTTTAGAGTTACAGGATCTAGTCCTCCTATTCTCAGAAAGGGATCTCTCAAAGGTTTGTAAGCAAAGGTTTATTTGTGTGCTTAGAGTATGGATTTTAGACTAGTTATTAAGTGCAGGTGTTTGATTTTTTGTTTGGTCGGATTGATACAATAGAATATGAAAGGCCTAGGAAAGATATATAGAATGGAGAAACATCTGGTTCATTGGGAAATGGAGTCAAAAAGAGGTCATGACAAACTTATCAATCGATATGGGATATCAAAGGGCAAATCTAACTTGGCCATAGGATCCTTTGGTTTTTGGAATGAGATGAACATCAATGATTTGGAAAGAGAATTTTAATTCTCAACAAAGGGAATTTGAAAATACAATTTGAACAATAAAGATCTTTTTGATAGATAGGGCTAACCATGAATTCTAAAAATCATACTTTTAAGAAAACAATGATTTCAAAAACAAAATTTAAAATGAAATCTAAGATTCGGGGAACACCCTATTTCCTCAAAGATTTTATTTCAAATAACTTAGAAAACATAAAATATTCACTGATAATTGCAGTCATAGAAGATGGAACACCTAGCACATCTATGATTAAAACTACAAAGACCTTCAAGACAAATGTTTAAGCAAGGACAAAGGGCAAGATCAGAACAGACCTCCTTGACTCACTGTAAACAAGAAACTTTAAAGGGAGACTTCAATAATAGCTTTTAAGTGGCAGCAGACAAGTAGGGAAAACCATAAAACATGTTGGAACCAACTATTCGAACTATTAAGGAAATAAACAAGCATGAATAATAAAGAGAGAAATTAAAGACTCTAAAATACTTCAGTAGAAGAAAACATGAAACAATGAGATGAGCAGGTCTAGGTCATAGAGTCATTTCTGACACAAACTTTCAACTGCGTAGTAGAAGATGGAATAGAATGAAAACGGAGAAAACATTAAACGGTTTAGAATCTTCTCCAGCGACGAGAAGCTCATGGATCGATGATAGGGCATACCGGTAACAAGCATGCAACAACATCATCGGAGACCAAGACTTGATTTCTTCTCCAACTTCAACAAACGATGTATTATTTCAAGAGTTTCGGTATTACAACTGGTGATCGCCATACATATTCTCTTCTTCAGTATTTGTAGAAGAAATGAGGAGTGGACTTCCCCTGATAAAAATACCTCTAAAGATTATCTAGGAGCTCCTTCGACCTTTGAGGCTCAATGAAGAAGCTTATATAGGTGTCCTCTGTTTTAAATCATTTATATTAACTATTAGGTTTGCTGGAAAGAATTTTTTGACTTCAAGGCTCCTCGTTATCCTTGTAATAACTTCTGCTGACAACTTACAATAAGTTCCTTTGGTTGAAATAACTCTTCAGCTGTATTGATGCAAAATACCTCCTGGTCTGGTAATAACTTCAACCTTCTTTTGATTGCTTTGAGGCTGTAGGTGGCTCTGCGGTGGCTGGGGGATTTAATTAGTCCCTGATGTGGCAGCGTATGCTTTCTGTCTGATGAAACTTTATGATTTTATTTTAACTGTGTTTTAATTAGGGATTAGGCTTTTGATAAACCATTTTTAGGCGTAATCCCCAAAAATCTATCTTCAATCTTCTGTTCCGGTGTGTTCTTGCTTTCTACACTGATATTCTTTTATTGTGCTTGATTCACTGTGTTTTGCGGGTGTGCAGGGCTGTGCAGGGGTGATATGGCATCAATGCCTCATGAAACACCGATGAAACATGGATTTGAAACCCTGCGAGTGATTTCCTTTGATAAATCAAAAGCAGGAGGATCGTCACCCTCTGCCTTTAAATTTTCTTCACATATAGTGGAAAAAACCTTTAAACCCTGCAAAATACAAACAACTATTATAAAATCCTGCATGTATAGGTTTACTGCTTCAAAAGACACGTGGAGGGAGCATGGCTGTTGGATGGCATCATCCAATGTTTGAGATTGATTAGAGGGGGTCAAAGGAAAGGCAGAAGAAGAATTTGAATCGGAGCCGTCGATCGCGCAGAGATCGACGGTCAAGAGCGGAGGAGAAAAAATAATGTGAAGGGGTCACATTATTCGAAAAAATAAAATAAAAACGGAAAAAAGGTTTAAAACCTTTGTTTTGGCGAAAAATGGTCGAAAATCATGTTCGGGGTTCGGGACAAACGTGGGCCATCGGATGAGATCGGCCCACGCGATCGATGACGGAGAACATGTGCCAATAAACCTTATAAAACGTGCCTGGACATCAAACCTTTAATTAAACCATGCTAAATAAAGTTCCCGGGTCCGGATTTGCTGACTGGGCAGAGAAACCATGGAGACCCGCCCCAATTAAAATGTGCCGCGTGGACGCTGAAGTGGCGAAGGGATCATCGACTGCCACTGTGGATGAGGGGACCGAGGTGATGGAGTGTGGGCAGTCAATTTGCAAATCAGATCGATGGGAGAGATTCTTTTAACACTGCGTCGTACCCTGGTTATTGCATGAGCATATTCGGAGAGCGATCATCGTCCGATGAGAGGCCTCAGATCGGACAGTGGATGTCAATATCACGCCGGTTCCATGTCCAATCTTTACCGCGTGATGAGGGTGGTATTTGAGAATGGGCCCAAGACACATTTCAGTTGGTGTATGGAATCACTGCAAAATAGAAAAAATCGCCCCGCTCTCAAAAGCGGTGCGATGAATTCCACCCGGTTTTGCAATGGTAAGTGGCTGGTGGGGACCACCGGGGTGATAGACTGCGCGCCGTCGATCTACAGATCAAATCGACAGTGGAGAGCGAACGGAACTTTGCACCGGTGGAAACTTTAGGAAATAATAAAAAACCAAAAAATTAATATAAATAAAGGTTTATACTTTGGGGGTGGAATATTGATTTTCAATACGGTTTGGCGCCCGTCTGCGGGGCCGTGGGTTATATGGAAAATCATATGACTGGGGTTTATGGAGGAAGGGCTAATCGTGATCAGGCGACACGATAAGCGCTTGGAAGGCTGGCGCTCGGTCCTAGCACTAAGGCATATGGAGGGGAAGGGTTAAAGACTTAGCCCAAGGGGGCTTAAGTCTATAATATACAAAAAATGTGATTTTCATATATTTTCAATGATTTTCAAAGGAGTTTGAGGGTTTTGATAAGGCACGAAAGGGTCTTAAAACCTTATCAAAGGGATTTTGATGAAGGGGAAAGGGGAAAAAAATGAAAATGAGGGATTTATGGGGGTAAAAGGGGTAAAAATGAAGGTTAGTTTTGTGGTGGAAGGAAGGGAAAAAATGGGATTTTGTAGCAGTTTTTCTTCATGTAATGACAACAGAATTCCTGAGTTGAAAAAGGGGAAAAGCAGTGACGATTGTCCAAAGGATAGGATATTATCAAAAAGACTTTAAGCATCAACAATTTTTAGCAATGAAATTGTTTCTTGAAGGCTATCCAAAATCATTTAGCCACCACTTGATGTGACAAAATTTATGGGAGGCTAACAGTGGCTCCACTTGGGGATGGTGCCTTCTTGAAGGCATCAAGAACTTCAGACTTGCATTCTCTGGGAGGCTGAACTGTGCCTCACCCGTTGGGCTGCCTTTCCTTCTGTGGATGATCTTCTTTTTCTCTGAAACATATTAGCATTCATGAATTAACAATGGAATTTCATCAATAAAATCTTTCTACCTACCCAATCCTACTGATCTAACATTTTTTCTTCATTAGAGTGCGCTTGGATTGGCAAACTCTTTCACAACATTTTATTCTTTTTGAAAGCAGGAAATCTAATCTATTTCTACTCCTTATTTCTCCATGGACTCAGATTAAACAATTGAGCCCATATGATTCTCTACCTAGTCTATTATCTGTTGGGATTAAACTGTCCAACAGACTTTATTCTCTAAATTCTATAACATAAATTTAAAAACAATCAAGTCAAGATTAAGCTGTTTGACTTGCTGTGATCTATGGCATAAAATCAAGTTGTACATAGACATTTATTTTGTAGAAAATTTAAAACAAAAATGGAAGGTTTGATATCTAAGATTTTAAAACATTTCCTTCCTCTTTTCTACAGCTCTATTTTGACTCTTACTTGAGCTGTCTTTCCTTTGCTAACTGGTTCAGATTTTGAGCTGATTAGAACCAGATTTTTACATCTTTTGACTCAGAACTTGAAACATATTTGAGTCATTTTCTCTTTGGAAACTCAGGTTCAGATTTTGAGCATGTTTGAACCTTTAATTTCTATCCTAAACTATCTACTGATAAGCCAAGATTAAACAATTTGGCAAATCGAATTCACTATCCTATCAGCAGAAAATTTAAAGCTAATTAGTCAAGATTAGGTTGTTTGACTAACTAGAAGTGTGTTCTTTAGGAGTGGCATTTGAGCTTGCACACTTTCAGATTTGTTTCTCTTTTTTCATATGGGGCTATACCTTTCTTGTTTTCACAATCTGCCCTCTTTTCACTTTTCGATTGTTTTTGTATTTTTAATTTTTATAACTTTGAATGCAATGTTCAGACTACGATAATTACAATGAAAAAATACAATGCTTTGAAACTCATGATTCCTGGTAGAAGTAATGCTTTAGCATTCTGCCTTTGATAGGACCTCTATACAAATCCTCTCCATTCAATTCTTTCAAGAAAAATGCATTGTGACCCCTTTCAACATGAATAATATAGGGACCTTTCCACAAGTTCTCAAACTTGCCATGTTTTCCCTTCTCTTCTCTCCTTGAATCCCACTTAAGAACGACATTTCCAACTTGGAAATTTTCTGCCTTAGTTCTCTTATCAAATAGCTTCTTCATATTTTCTTGAACCAACTGTGTTCTCTCATAAACTTCTTCTCTGGCCTACTGTAAATGGATGGTTTGATTGATTCTCCTCTGCATATCATTCTCTTCAACCTGTACTTCTTGAAGGAGCTTCATGACTGGCACTCCTAATGAGGTGGGAAAGACTGCATCCATGCCATAAACTAGCTGATAGGGGGACATAGTTAACCTATCAGCCCATAAGGCATGAACCAGTTTACTGTGCCATGATCTCTGATTTTGTTCCAACAGTTTTTTAATGATATTGATGAGGCTCTTGTTGGAAGATTCAGCTAATCCATTTCCTTGGGGATAGTAAGCAGTGGAATGGCCCAAGGTTATGTGGTATTTGTAACAGAAGTCAACCATCTTTTTAGATTTAAAAGCAGCAGTATTGTCTGTTATGATTTTTCTGGGACAACCAAATCTGGATAGGATATTTGTTTCAAGAAACTTGATAATGATAGAGTCATTAGAATTCTTGGAGGGTATAGCTTCTATCCACTTGGTAAAGAAGTCAATGGCCATGAGGATCCACTTATGTTGAGCTGAGGAGGATGGGTGGATTTCCCCAATGAAGTCCAGCCCCCATTGTTGAAAAGGTGCCTCAACTCTGATAAGATGTAAGGGTAAGGGAAGAAGTTTTCTTTTGCCATCAAATATTTGACACTTATGGCAAGACATGACAAAATTCTGAGTGTCTGGGAAAAGGGTAGGCCAATAGTAACCTGATCTAATAATTTTGTTTGATGTGGCCTTCCAGTAGAGGTGTCCTCCACATTCTCCGTCATGTAATTCATGCATGATTTTCCCCACATCATCTTCAAGTAAACATTTAAGCAAAATTCCAACAACATTTTTCCAATATAATACCCCATATAAGATGCAAAAACTCACAACTTTTTGTTTCAAAAATCTAGCTTTAGTTTCAGACAAAGAAGGAGGGGCATTTAAATATAGAATCACATAAATAATGTCAGCATACCAAGGGGAATTTAGAAATGTTTCTTCAATAAAAGGAGTAGTATATTCTTCTATTTCTTCCAACACATCTACCATATTAATGTCTAGTGCTTGGAAGTTAGACTCAGCCATAAGTTTTGCTAATCCTTGCCCTTTAACTAGTTTGGTGGGCCTGATCTCTAAGTCATACTCAAGAATAGTTGCAATCCATTTTCCCCTTTTACCATCAGGGTCTTGACTTAGAATGTCCTTGACAACAGTATGTGGAATAAAAGCAATTATGTGAAAGTGTAAAATATAGACCCTAAAGTCTTTTAAAGCTTTCAATAATGCTAAGGATTGCTTCTCCATGATGTTATATTTGAGAGGAGCATCCCTTAAGGCCCTACTAAAGAAGAATATTGGTTGTTCTTGCCCCAAGTTATTCTTTTGAAGTAATAATGCAGCCATTGTATGCTCAGATGTGAAAGAAAAGATATAAAAGTCTTTGGTGAAATATGGACTAATCAGGACTGGTGTTTGAGTAAGAGCTTGTTTGACCAATTCGAATGATTGTTTAGCTAGTAAAGTCCATTTTACATTGACATCTTTCTTAAGCATGCTTTTAATGTTTTTTTAATAACTCAGCAAGATTAGGGATAAACCTCCTCAGAAAATTAATCTTTCCGATGAAAGATTGCAACTCTTTGAGGCTTCTTGGATGACTGATTTGTAATATGCCATCTATCCTTGTAATGTCTATTTTGATTCCCTGTTCCAAAATTATATGGCCTAGAAGTTTACCTTCTTGGAGACCAAAGAGTGTCTTCTTGGGATTCCATGACAAGCCAAATTTCCTACACTTCTCAAAAACTTTTCTTAGGTGAATCAAATGTTCTTCATCAGTTTGTGAGAAAACGGTTATGTCATCAAGGTAAATGATTATGAAATAGCCAATGTATTCAGAAAAGGCTATTTCCATGGCCCTTTGGAAGGTGGCCCCTGCATTCATTAATCCGAAAGGCATTTTGACATACATAAAGGTGCCCCAAGGTGTGGTAAAAGCAGTTTTGATTTGATCACTTGGGAGCAATAACACCTGGTTGTAACCTGAGAACCCATCTAAGAGAGATATCCTTTTTGACCCAACTACCCTTTGAAGTATATGGTCCATCTTGGGTAAGGGGTAGTTGTCTTTTAAAGAGGCTCTGTTGAAATTTCTGAAGTCAATACAAAGCCTGATTTCCCCTGTTTTCTTTCTAACAGAAACTAAGTTTGATACCCACTCTGAATATCTAATTGGTACAATGATCCCAGCAGCATGCATATTTTCAATATCTGCCTTAACTAAAGGTAATAAAACAGGGTTTATTCTCCTTAGTTTTTGTTTAAAAGGCTTTTGATTTTCCTTCAAAGGGATTTTATGCTGGATGATGCCAGTATCATATGATTTTAGGTCTTTGTATCCCCAAGAAAAAAAATCTTTAAACTCTTTGAACAGCTCTATGTATTGCAATTTTATGTGAGCTAGGAGAGTGTTGCACAGTTTGATCATCTTGGGTTCTGCTAGACTTCCTATGTTATGCTCTTCTACATTCGTTTCCACAGGCTCCATTCTCGGTTCCTTGGCTACATTGTTAAAATAAAAAAGGTGTTCTAAAGGTGTGAGATCTCTTGGAATTTTATCATTTTTGCATTGTAAAAATTCCAAGTCTTCTTGGTCTGCGTTGTCAGTTATCTCTGCTTCAAAAGGATTCTCATAGTGATTTATATCAACAAAATATTTCATTTCAACTTCTGGAATTTGTTCAATATACACACAATTTTCTTTTTGGTTGGATTCTGCTATTGGTATGTCGAAATCGTTTTCTGATTTTAAGAAATCATCTATGTGTTTGTCAGAGTCAAACACTTGCCAGTGATCTTCGTTATCAAGCACAACAGGCCTGTGTTTCACCTTTACACTGATTTTTTCATTCATCTCAGGTATTTGGAAATTTCTAGCATTGAAGGCGAGTTCATTCTCTAGATGATTCAGTGCTCTAGGGATGAAAATCAGTTCGTATTTTTCGAAGGTTTTCAATAAATCAAGGGCAGCGTTCCGATATTACCTAAGCCTTCGATTTCTAGCTGAGTATTCTCCTTTGATTTGTTTTATGATAAGTTCAGAATCCCCTAAGATGGATATCTTTTGGGCTTCTAACTGTTTAAGCAATTGTAAGCCTAGGAGAAGTGCTTCATACTCAGCAATATTGTTAGTGCACGGGAAATATAATTTCTATGAAAAAATTTGATTCGTATTTTGAATCCAAACACCTGCCCCTGCACTTGTTTTATTACAGGATCCATCAAAGTTTACTGTCCAAAGTATATTTGACTCATTTTCATTTTCTTGTTGCTGTCGATTGTCAGTGTTTTGAATTTGATTTGAGGAAATATTTGATTGTTCTGGTGAACTGATTTGGTCGATGTTTTCCTTATCTTGTTGAGTGATTTCATCTTCGTTACATAAGATAAAGGAATCTAAACTTGGTTGAATGGAATAAATTGGAGAGTTTTTTCGTTTGTCTATGTTTCTCACCATGTACTTCATGTGAGATTCCTTGTATAGTCTTATGTTTTGGTTGAAAACAGGAATGGTGGCATAAGACATGTCCATTTGAAGGCTTCCCTGAAGTTTGGCTCCCCATGATCTTGATAAGAGCATGCCATACTTAGGGGGAATTTCAGCTACCACTATGTCCATTACTAGACTCTTAGCAGGGATTTGAGCTAGATTAACACATAAATCTTTGATTAAACCCAAAAATTTGACTCTACTTGAGTCAAAGGAATACAAGTATTTGTATGGTTTAGTAATTTCAAAGCCTAAGCTTTCCATTACTTCCTTGGGCATTAGATTGTGTGAAGCTTCTGAATCTAAGATGGCATTGTGTAAAATTTTCTCATGTATGTTCAAGCCAACATAGAAGGGAGGGGCAACCCCTTTTTGGTATTTTCCTTCAACTTCTGGACCAAACAACAACTCAGGTTTGTCATCTGTCAAGTTTAAGGTGTCAGTATCACTTCCTAGGTTCAAAGCTTTTAAAACTTAGTTTTTGTACACTTCTTGGGTTACTAGTTCAACTAGGGGAATGGTAATTTTGATCTTAGCAATCTCTCCCTAAAGACTGAAAGGAACAATTGAATTTTTCATATTTACATCTATCTTTTTAATTGAATTCCTTTCAGCAATTTTGATTTGTTGAACCTTGTTTGGACTGGTAATTGGGACAGTTTTATTAGGACCACTGGCCGAAGTACTAGGGGTACTCTGTTCAACATTTGGCTGGACACTTTTGTCTTTGTTTATGTCTGGTTTCTTGGTCAAAATGTTGGTTTTTTCTCCTGTCTGTCTGGGCTGAGCTTCTGTGTTTTTCTTGACAACGGTATCAATGTTCTTATCCTTTGAATTGTCTATGTTCCCCTTGCTCCTAAGATCATATTGTTTGTGCACCTCCATGATTGCATTTTCAAAACCTAATCTATAGTCATCAGAATCTTCATATGTGTTTGTATTTTGATCATAAGAGAAAAAACCATGTTCTTCCTCAGTAAGTAAAACATCATCCCCACTGTCTGATCCAATCAAGTTTACATGAGATTCTCCCAACCTTCCAACTCCCTATCTTCTTCATATTGATCTAAATATTTTTACTGGAAGGGAGGTCTAATCTGTTGGTCATTTTCCTTCTGTTTGTCTTGATTGTTTTCTCTTCTATAATTCTGATTTCTGTTTCTGTTTTGGTTATTTTGAGGTTCTCTTGGTGGCACTCTCTCATTCAAATTGATATTTTCAAGCATCCTCTCCATCACCCTCACTAGGTTGTCAATTTTTGTGTCAGAAGCTGAGGTTGAGGGTAGTAGGTCATCATTATAAGTTACCTTCTTCTCTAATCTCAACCTATTTCTTTTCTCGATTATGTTTGCTTCTACACTCAAAGCTCCTTTCTACATGTCTTCTAAGGTTAAATAATCTCTCCCCCTTAACTCATAATTCATTTCAGCATCAAGGCCTTCGAGATACCTTACCAAAGCCATGCCTTGAGGAGGTCTCATGTGAGGTGGGAGAGCATTGTAAATGCTATTGAACCTAGTGGAGTAATCATAGACACTCTCCCCTTTATTTCTCTTGAGGTTGCTATACTCCGCTAGTATTTGGAGAGGGTTCTTTTTGAGTTCCCATTTGTTGATGAATGTTTGATGCAAGGCAGGGAGATCATTTATGCTGTTAGGAGGTAAGTTTTTAAACCATTTCTTTACATCTCCTCCTAAAATTTGGGCGAAGATCCTCATCTTCAAAGTTTCTTCTTCTATCTCCATGTAATCAAATGCATCTTCTATCCTATCTACATGATGTTGAGTTGTTGTAGACTCTTTTCCAGTGAAGTGAGGGATTTTGGATTGGTAATCATTTGGTAAGGGAAGTAGAGGTTGTGGTAACACTAATGGGGCATACCATGTTGACATGGCTGGAAATAAAGGTGGATTTACAAGAGGTGGATTTACAAGAGTAAAAGTGCACTGAACAGGAGTGTTTTGCACAGTGGTAGTATAGATTGGAGTGGAAGAAACACTTGGGCCAGTAAACTGATTCTGAGCATATTTGTTATGGAAAAGGCTAAAGTGATGAAGAAGTTGGGAATCAAGAGGAGTGGAAGGTGAAGCTTCTCTACTAAAGCTATGTTGCAAATATGCAAAGTTAAGATCAGGCTTGTTTAAATCACCTTGAGATCTGGTTCTAAAGATGTTCTTTGTATGGTATAAATCAAAGTGTGAATCTCCTAAGTCAACAAGGTTTTCAGGGACAGATTTTGTTCTTAAGAGGCTCCTATTAGCAGCTGATTTTCCAGAGTTAGAATTCTGCCACAGAATTCTCTCAGGATTGTCAACGATTAAAGGAGGATTTGGGTCTGGATGGGATCTAGTGTTGATCCTATGTGAAGCCAGAATGTTTTTCAAAAAATGAGAGAGGTTGAGGTTTTAGGGACTATTTTTGGGAACTTTACCTCTCACGATGTTTTATCTAGTATGGGACTAGGCTCCTAAAATTCTTCCAGGTTGGTTAACACAGTCTTAAAAAGATCTGGGAACCTAGATGAGTAATAGGCCTACTAGGGTTAGTGGAGTTTCCAAGTGGAAAATTTTTAGCTTTTATGAAGATAAGATATTGGATGGTTCCACCACCATGCTTATTGTGAAGCCAAACTGAAATGTTTTTGGGTTTTTTTTGAGTTTCTTGATCTTATAGGTTATGAGAGTGTCCTAAATCTGACTTAACACTTAGCTAGGGTGTCAAAACATACAGAGTTCACTCTTATGGCTTGGTAACTGAATCCTCCAAGGTTTGATAAGGTTCTATGAGAATACTAAGGGTTACTTAGTTTGTCACTGATTCAAACAAGTCCTATCATGATTACAGTTATGCTTGGTAGTGCTTGAAGAAGGTTACTTATGTTATACTAGACATTGAGTGTTTTGTTTTGAAGATTTTACTCAGTGTCCCACCGTGATCGCCATTATGTTGGTGGCAATGAGGTGGCTAATAATCACTGGATATTTTTGAAAATAATGGATTTCTGGAGTTCTATGGGGTACTTAGATTATTACTAACTCAGAAGTGTCCCACCATGATCGCCATTATGTTGGTGTCCCCTGTTTTGATAGTTTGGCAAATCAAAAGACAAGGCAACATCAGAACCAATCTTTAGAGTTCCAGGATCTAGTCCTCCTGTTCTCAGAGAGGGATCTCTCAAATGTTTGTTTGCAAAGGTTTATCTTGTGTGCTTAGAGTATGGATTTTAGACTAGTTATTAAGTGCAGGTGTTTGTTTGTTTGTTTGGTTGAATTGATACAGCAGGATATGAAAGGTCTAGGAAAGATAGGTAGAAAGAGGAAGTAGAAGCTTCATTGGGCAATGGAGTCAAAAATAGGTCATGAAAAACTTATCAATGGATATGGGATATCAGAGGGCAAATCTAACTTGGCCACAGGATCCTTTGGTTTTTGGAATGAGATAGACATCAATGATTTGGAAAGAGAAGTTTAATTCTCAACAAAGGGAATTTGAAAACACAATTTGAGCAATAAAGAGCTTTAGGATAGACAGGGCTAACCATGAATTCTACAAATCACACCTTTAAGCAAAAAATGATTTCAAAAAAACTTTTAAAATGAAATATAAGATTCGGGGAACACCCTATTTCCTCAAAGATTTTATTTCAAATGACTTAGAAAACATAAAAGATTCACTGATAATTGCAGTCATAGAAGAGGGAACACCTAACACATCTATGATTACAACTACAAAGACCTTTAAGACAACTATTTAAGCAAGGACAAAGGGCAAGATTAGAACAGACCTCCTTGAATCACTGTAAACAAGAAACTTCAAGGGAGACTTCAATAACAGTTTTTAAGTGGCAGCAGACAAGCAGGGAAAACCATAAATCATGCTGAAACCAACTGTTCGAACTATTAAGGAAATAAACAAGCATGAAGACTAAAGAGAGAAATTAAAGACTCTAAAATACTTCAGCAGAAGAAAACATGAAACAGTGAAGGATGAACAGTTCTAAGGTACTTCCAAGAGTCATTTCTTAGCCTAAAACTTTCAACCTACTATAGTAAGAAATTATGGAACAGAATGAAAACAGGAGAAAACATTAAACATTTTAGAATACTTCACCAACAACGAAGCTCATGGATCCAATGATAGAGCCTTCTCAGTAACAAGCATGCAACAACATCATCAGGGCTTCCAAGACTTCAGTTTCTTCTCCAACTTCAACAAACGATGTATTATTTCAAAGAGTTTCAGTATTACAACTAGTGACCAACCAACCAACAAATTCTCTTCTTCTACAGAAGTATTTGTAGAAGAAATGAGGAGGTGGACTCTGATAAAAATACCTCTAAAGATAATTAATACAGACTTAAATGGATTCTCGACCTTTGGGGGCTCAATGAAGAAGCTTATATAGGTGTCCTCTGTTTTAAATCATTTATATTAACTATTAGGTTTGCTGGAAAGAATTTTTTGACTTCAAGGCTCCTCGTTATCCTTGTAATAACTTCTGCTGACAGCTTACAATAAGTTCCTTTGGTTGAAATAACTGTTCAGCTGTATTGATGCAAAATACCTCCTGGTCTGGTAATAACTTCGACCTTCTTTTGATTGCTTTGAGGCTGTAGGTGGCTCTGCGGTGGCTGGGGGATTTAATTAGTCCCTGATGTGGCAGCGTATGCTTTCTGTCTGATGAACCTTTATGATTTTATTTTAACTGTGTTTTAATTAGGGATTAGGCTTTTGATAAACCATTTTTAGGCGTAATCCCCAAAAATCTATCTTCAATCTTCTGTTCTGGTGTGTTCTTGTTTTCTACACTGATATTCTTTGACTGTGCTTGATTCACTGTGTTTTGCTGGTGTGCAGGGCTGCGCAGGGGTGATATGGCATCAATGCCTCATGAAACACCAATGAAACATGGATTTGAAACCCTGCAAGTGATTTCCTTTAATAAATCAAAAGCAGGAGGATCGTCACCCTCTGCCTTTAAATTTTCTTCAGATATAGCGGAAAAAACCTTTAAACCCTACAAAATACAAACAACTATTATAAAATCCTTCATGTATAGGTTTACTGCTTCAGAAGGCACGTGGAGGGAGCATGGTCATTGGATGGCATCATCCAATGGTTGAGATTGATTAGAGGGGGTCAAAGGAAAGGCAGAAGAAGAATTTTAATCGGAGCCGTCGATCGCGCAGAGATCGACGGTCAAGAGCGGAGGTGAAAAAATAATGTGAAGGGGTCACATTATTTGAAAAAATAAAATAAAAATGGAAAAAAGGTTTAAAACCTTTGTTTTGGCGAAAAATGGTCGAAAATCATGTTTGGGGTTCTGGACAAACGTGGGCCGTCGGATGAGATCGGCCCACGTGATCAACGACGGAGAACAGGTGCCAATAAACCTTATAAAATGTGCACGGACATCAAACCTTTAATTAAAACATGCTAAATAAAGTTCCCGAGTCCGGATTTGCTAACTAGGCAGAGAAACCATGGAGACCTGCCCCAATTAAAATGTTCCGCGTGGACGCTGAAATGGCGAAGGGATCATCGGTTGCCGCTATGGACGAGGGGAACAAGGTGATGGAGTGTGGGCCTTCGATCTACAAATTAGATCGACAGCGGAGATTCTTTTAACACCGTGTCGTACCCTGGTTATTGCACGAGCATCTTCGGAGAGCGATCACCGTCCGATGAAAGGCCTCAGATCGGACGGTGGATGTCAATATCACGCTGGGTCCATGTCTCATCTTTACCACGCGATGAGGGTGGTATTTGAGAATGGGCCCAAGACACGTGTCGGTTGGTGTATGGAATCACTGTGAAATAGAAAAAACCACCCCGTTCTCAAAAGCGGTGCGATGAATTCCGCCCGGTTTTGCAATGGTAAGTGGCTGGCGGGGACCACCAGGGTGATAGACTACGCACCATCGATCTGGAGATCAGATCGAAGGTGGAGAGCAAACGGAACTTTGCACTGACGGAAACTTTAGGAAATAATAAAAAACCGACAAATTAATATAAACAAAGGTTTATACTTTGGGGGCAGAATATTGATTTTCAATATGGTTTGGCACCCGTCTACGGGGCCGTGGGTTATATGGAAAATCATATGACCGGGGTTTATGGAGGAAGGGCTAATCGTGATTGGGCGATGCGATAAGCGCTTGGAAGGCTGGCGCTCGGTCCTAGCACCAAGGCGTATGGAGGGGAATGGTTAAAGACTTAGCCCAAGGGGGGCTTAAGTCTATAATATACAAAAAATGTGATTTTCATAGATTTTCAATGATTTTCAAAGGAGTTTGAGGGTTTCAATAAGGCAAGAAAGGGTCTTAAAACCTTATCAAAGGGATTTTGATGAAGGGGAAAGGGGAAAAACATGAAAATGAGGGATTTATGGGGGTAAAAGGGGTAAAAATGAAGGTTATTTGTGTGGTGGAAGGAAGGGAAAAAATGGGATTTTGTAGCAGTTTTTTTTCATGTAATGAAAACAGAATTCCTGAGTTGAAAAAGGGGAAAAGAAGTGACAATTATCCAAAGGATAGGATATTATCAAAAAGACTTTAAGCATCAACAATTTTTAGCAATGAAATTGTTTCTTGAAGGCTATCCAAAAGCATTTAGCCACCACTTGATATGACAGAATTTATGGGTGGCTAACACAGGGAAGCAGGGGATGGTGCAGATAAAGTGTTAAATGAGATGAAGTTCACACATAGTTTCACTTGGTCCTATGATCCCATGGAGATCATTTCCAAGAAGAGGGTGGAAAACAAGTCCACACCTTATATTCACACCCACAGGTTGGAGATAGAAAAGTACATGAACTAGGAAGAATGGGTAGCAGACACACTCCAGGAGGCAGAAGAGCAGGTCTTCTCTACTTCAGGATTTCGAATATCAATTCCACTAGAAAGGAAAGCTACAAGAGTTCAAGATGACAAAGGAAAGGAGCTGAAAAGGGAAATAGGAAGAAAAAGGACCAAGGAGGGTCAAACATACATGGATTTTGATGCCTCCCATAAAAAATTCAAAATGAAATAAAGGAAGAGGGCCAGAATCCACATGGTCATTGACCAAGGCAGTGAGAAGGACCAGAAAAATTTCATCACAATTAGAGATTCACCAAGTTCATCTCCAATAGGGAGCCAAACAATTTTCTCAAAATCCTCCACCACAATGCCTTTCCAACAACCGAATGTGCAGAATCCAACATCTATGTCTGCTACAGAGAAAAAGGAGGAGGATATATATGGCACATTAAGGGAGATCAAAATAAGGAATGAGGTTCTAAATACCAACACATACAATCAATTTTGGAAACAAAAAACCAGCTCGCAGAGTATACTTCTATCATGATTTGACTCTAAGAAGGGAAGAATGAAGATGGAATTCTTAGAAGCACAAATTCCTCAGCCGAAAGGTGCAACCGACTACAAGAAGACCTCTTTTGAGTTTGACACAAAGAAAATTCATCCAATAGACCAGATGGAGATGCACAAGTAGACAAGGGAAATGATCTACTCCACGCTAACTAGTAGAGCCATGAGCCTCCCAGAACTGCAGGTGACCTTGTCCAACACGCAATCACAGTTGAAGGTGGAAAGGATCTCTGCCATGGCCAAAGATTCAAGGATAAAATCTCTGGAGGATTTAGTGATGCAGCTCGGGTACAACCCATCAAACATAACAGTGGCAGAAACCCTTGTGAGGAAGAATAATGAAAACATAGCTACTTTGAGGAGGCAGCTTAAGATTCCAATGAAAAAAGACCCTATGGCCAAGGAGATAGAGGAAACTGAAACACAGAAGGAAGAAATGTTGCACTTGATTGTTGAACAAAGATAACGGATTAAGAAAATGGAGAGTGAGATGGATAAGGTGATAAAGGAAAGACAAAAAGCAATAAGAGATGCAGTGAAGGAAGCAGCAAAAGAAGCATCTAAGGCCGTGATTCCCCTACAATCAGTTCCTCTCACAATGATTCCAGCATCCTACAAGTGCATTAGGATAAGGCACTGAGCAGGTAGCTAAGGCAATGGAGAACATGTCCTTATAGACAACATAAATTAAAAATATGCAAGATCAACTCAGTGACCTATAAGAGTAGTCTAAAAGGAAATATTCAGCACATGCCACAGAGCTGCAGATTAGAAAAAAGTTAAATGAAATTCTGCAGAAGTCCCTTCAGGAATCCTCCATTGGAAGCATGTTGGGAAGAGTTAAACAAATTATATGATTGGATATCATTGAATCCGTAAATGATATATGGCTATTGATTTATTGAAAGTTTCCATTGAGAAAACAAATGAGGAACTTGGGGATAAACCCCAAACCACCAAAAACATCATCAGATTCCTGCATTCTAAAAGCAGTCATGAACTGGAGCAACTGGAAGTGGCAGACAGAACAACCACTGTACTTGAGGTAAAGAAGGTGTTGAAAAAAAAGAGACTAGTTACCCAACTAGAAGAGAGATTCCATTAGTTGGATATTGGAGTAAGTATATTTTTCAATAGGATTTAGCCACTGAACAAAAGGGGACTACCTTCCTTGTTTGTTACTAATGATAAGTTGATGTTTAGGACTGATTATGTAAAAAGGCTCACCTATATTTCAAAAGACACATCCAAGCTCACAAATTTGAAGAACACTATGACTGGGAAAGAATTTTATGAAGTCATGAGCAATGATGTCTTCATACAACATGAGATCAAGCACATTTTTCAGTTAAGGCCGACATTCGTGAAGTACACCGAGACCAAAGAAGTCTACAAAAAGTTGAACAGAACTAATATTTTGTCTCCAGAGACTTCAGAGAATTTATGTAGACTGCAGGAAGGATGATAACTTAACACAATGACAAAGCAACTAGCTCAGTGAATTGTCAGTGTTGGCAGACCCAATGTATTAGAACAAATTAGCGATATCAAATTTTCCAACACAGCAGGGTGCCACAACACTAGATAATGGCTTCACAAGAATTCTAGACATATGTTAAGAGGGTCATTAATTGGAAGGACGATTCCACAACGACTTTAGACATATGTTAGAAAAATGTCACAACGCATCCATGCAAGAGATGCACAGACCAAGTTTCAATTAATTTTGTAGTAAATGAACCGATTTCCCTTCTGATAATGACAATATGGTCCAAGTAGTTTAAATGTAACTTTTCATCCAGTAGAAGGGGTTGGAACCTTTTTTTATAAGAACTTTTCATTTCAAGTACTTTTAAATTTTTGAGCTGGAGCATCAATAAAGAGATTAGACTGCAATATTCATGTGTTGTGATGTCCTAGTGATGTTTTCCTTGTTCAAGTTTAATGTCTTTCCTTAGTAACATTTTCATGTACACCATCTGAATTCTAATTGTAAAACAGGAAGGCTAGATTAAGATTTATTATTCAGAGTACCTTAAGTCTTACTTTCTTTACAATTTCCATGTTTTCTTCTGATGTATGGTTTAAGAATTCTTAGTTTTTCTTAAGTCATTACTGAAATCACCTCTCTCCATCTCATAATCTCATTCATTTATAAACACCGGTCTTTATAGCTATCTTTCCTTGCTTATGCTCTGGGATTTGATGCATATACCCAACCTATTTTCACTCCATAGCCCAATGGAAATTGTTTAGAGAAAACCCCTTATATCTAACCACGAACAACCAAATAAACAACCCTCACAATGAATTTAACCTAGCTAGTATCATAAAACTTAAACAAATCTAAATCTTATAGAGAGATCCCTCTCTAAGTCTAGGAGGGCTAGATCCTAGGCTTCAAGCGATTTTGATGTTGTGCTTTATATTTTAGTCTTTCCAATATTATAAATCATAGAGTGATAACATGAAGAAGCGAAACCCTATAATCCAAAGCTATGATACCAAATGTTATGCAACCAATTCACAAAATAGAAGAAAATATGGATAAACGACTTTAAAATTATCCAATTTAAAGGGGAAACCTCCTCTACATTACATAAATGAATAATTCTTCGATGATACAAATGACAAAGCCTACTTTCTATATATAGGAGTCTAATGGATCACAATATAATCAGAGCCTAAGCAAAAATAATAATGTAAGGGCACAATAATAACAATACTGGGATTCTATGGGGCATGATAATAACAATATGGGGACTACATGGGCACAAAAATAAAAATAATGGGGCTACATTAACAATAACAATAATGGGCTACACTAGTACTATGGGGACCTAACACATCATTTCCTTCCACGCTATGTAATTTGAACTACCCTCAAGGGCATATTTGAGTCCCAATCCACAAAAAGATATCTTGGTCCTATTGTTGGTCATGAAGAGTAAATATGCAAATTCGATTTACTTGCTCAAAACAAACTCATATTATTCTCTTCTATAGTGATTCCTAATCCTATACCATGTATAAAATCCACGTGGATTCAACTGAGCTTGTAATATGCTAAAACAAATACTTGAATCTACTCTACAAATTACATAAACCAATTACAACCACATAATTGCATGAACAAGAAAGAGAAAGAATTTCAATCTCACAACACAAATATTTATCAGGAGAAAGCCTCAGCTAAAAACCCTGCTATTTTTATATTGCATAAGTCATAAAATATGACAAGATTAAATGCTTTTCTCCAAGCTAGGAAACCTCTACACTATCTCTTTATGTCTCAATGATTCATAGGAAAACTTGGTTCAATACTTAACCAAATTATTGGCCTCAGGGATCCCTATTTCCTTGTGAATTTTCTTAGGGAATTAGGCCCCCTATTAACAAATAAATTCCCTAATAATGTTTGTGTAATACATCAAGGCTCTTCCTCTGACTCCATGCACCACTTGTACAATTGGATGATTATACCACTGATAGTACACTTCCCTTTAACTCCAATCTCAACTAGGCCTTTCTCAGAACTGACATGCCTGAGTTATTTTTGAATGAATTTTCAGGTATCTGATTGATCACTGCATGTGAATTAAATCTAACTTAATTCACTTGAACTCTCACTAGTTCCTCCATTAGTTAGAACTAGTTAAACTAATTTTAACTCAAATAAATTAAGTTAATTAATTACAACTCAAAATAAACTCAAAAAGGGCTCCTAAAAAGTAGGAGACATTCTACATGCCTCTAATTTGACCCTCAACTCGAATTAACTGAACCAACTAAGTCTTCCTAACTTATTTAACTCGGACAAGATGTCGTGTGATGTGGAATTAAAATTTCCTTTTAATTTAATTAAGGGAAAATTAAATTAGAAGCCTCTTCTTGTTTCCATTTTCAATATTTTCACTCATTAATGACATTAGTTTGGTTTTGCATACTTGGGGAGTTGACTTACACAACCTAACATAAGACCCTAGCCTAAACATTAGAGAAAAAATTTTATGTCTAAAATGGGCCTCAAAACAAAAATGTACAACCAAAATAAACTTTATAAGAACCAATAGGATTCAAGATGATGATTTCAACCATGGGAGGTGACTCGCCATTTTTGGATTAAAAAAGTAAAATGATTAAAAAATTGAAAAACTACTTTTTCAACTTATCTCCTTATGGTTTTACTCAAATTTCAAGCAGGAGCACTAGTTGGATACATAATTTAATTCCTCATCTAAGGAGTATCCATGTTGCATGCCTTAGATGGACCCTCCTACATGAAAAATAAGAAATACATGAAAAAACGTGATTGCAATCACATTTTTCATGTATTTCTCATTTTTCATGTAGCAGGTGTTAGCACTCGAATCAACACTTGGATTGTAACAAGTGCCTGACCAGACACATATTAATCTCAAGGTCATTTCTTATAGTTGGATTATGATTTGGAAGGTGGTTGAAATTCTCACACACTGGAAAATAAAAAGGTTTTGAACAGATAAATCACTCACACATATGAGGGTACTAGTGTTTGATGTGGTAATAAAGGTAATTTTGTATTCTAATGGTTAGGAGAATGTGAAAAGAACAGTGAGTCAATATGATATAAATTAACAGTTAAGATGAAAGGAAAAAATAATATGTCAGACCTATAATGTATTGATGAAAGAATGCTTATTCAAGGCTTACAAGAGTCGCATCACACATTTAAAAGATTTCTGTCACAATGAATGCTTATGAATATGCTTACAATACACATTTTATCCATAAATATTGTGAAACAAGACTGATGCAAATAGATAATCATATACAGCTATATCATAAGACTGAAAAAAACAAAAGACAACATATGTAGATCACAATCTAGAAATGAAACTGTAAGATATGGAAAAACATAGGGAAATAGATAATACACACATCAAATCATTCATAAATCCTCAAGAGTGTATATGGATATTATAAATTCAAAAATTATACAACACGAGATGCAACGAGATGAACAACTCACGAATCCTTTCCTCCTTGCTTTTTATAGTATATATACAAAAAGGTGTTCTGTTAAAGCTCCACAAAAAATGCAAGCCTTTTGTAGTAACTTTATTACAATATTCTAAATATAGTAAATATTATCTTTAAAATACCGGAAAAGTAGTCTCAAACACAATATTTGGTTTACACATGCATGAAGACAAAACATGACAATATGGAAATCGAAATGGCTGAGCTGAGGTGGTTGACTGCTCCTCATTTCCTGGAAAAACTTCCTCCACAAAAAGTGCAACAACTAATTGAAAATGACACTAATTATGGAAAAAAAATTTACCCTAATTACTCTAATACACAAAAACAAAATATTGGACTCAAAATTTTTGGATTTTGTTAAAAATGATAAAAATTTTGACACATTTTTAACCCTCTGGGACCTTCAACCATAGGTTAGGGGACAAGAGAGGATCAAAGACACAAATACAATGGTGACCAGACTTTGAAAAATTGCAATGTAAACAGTGGCTCCTATTGGGGATGAAGTCCTCCCCGTGAGGCTTCAAGGACCATAGATTCAGTGCCTTAAACTCTCAGGACTTTTAAAATTTTAGGATCTAATGATAAGAACTGAATTTTCATTGACTGAACTCAAGACTGACTCTATTTACAAACACAAATACCATTGGGCATGGATTTTTATTGAAACATAACTTCGGATATTTACAATGGAAAGACTGACTGACTTAAAAAACAAATAACTTTTTGAGAAAATGACCATTGATTGGACCTCCAGTCAATTGATCATCATCTAAATGCTTCAGCAGAAATGTGTTATTCTCCAAAACTTGAGCAATTTTGAATGGCCCAAACCACAAGTTGTCGAACTTACCATGCTTTCCATGGTCTTCTCTTCTTACATCCCAGTGCAATACCAAATAATTTTCTTGAAATACCTATTGGTTTGCCCTTTTGTCAAAAACAACTTTTAATTTGGCTTTGTATTTATGTGTTTTGTCCATCAGGGGTTCCCGGATTTGATGAGCTTTTATAAGTTGCATCATTATTCTCTGAATGGGATTTGAATCATTAATTTCATCCTGTAAAAAATTCATAATAGGAAGGTCCAATTGTAATGGCATCACAACATCAGTACCATAAACAAGTTGAAAGGGAGAAACTCTAATTGATCTCTTGCTACTCGCCCTTTCTACCCAAAGAGCATGAACTAGTTGATTGTTCCAATTTCTTTTTTTCTGGTATCATCTTATTAATGATTCTTAATAGGCTTTTGTTTGATGACTCGGCTAACCCATTACCTTGGGGGTAATAAGGTGTAGAATGAGTCAAGTCAATATTATATTTATGACAGAAATTGTTCATCTTGGCAGATTTAAAATCCATTGCATTATCAGTCACCAAATTTTGAGGGAAACCAAATATAGACACAATATTTTCCAACAGAAATTTAATTATTACCATGTCAGTGACATTTATGGTTGGAATGGCCTCAATCCACTTGGTGAAATAGTCTGTGGCTATAAGAATCCACTTGTGTTTTCCTGATGATGGTGGATGAGTCTCACCAATGAATTCTAGCCCCCACTGCTGGAAAGGGGCATCTACTGAAATGGGAATGAGAGGTAGTGGGAGGAGCTTCTACTTACCAGAAAACTTTCAACACTCATGCAAGCCCTAACTTTAACAAAAACATCAGAGAAAACGGTTAGCCAATAATATCCAACTCCTAGAATTTTATTTACAATAGATTTCTAGTATAAATGTCCACCACACACCCCTGCATGTATCTCTAACATAACTTTCTATGACTCAAATTCATCTACACATATCAACAAAAATCCTACATGTTCTTTCCAATAAATATTGTTTTCCATTATGCAATACTTAACAACCTTCAGTTTAAAAGCTCTTCTCTTTGATTTTTCCATTTTTGAAGGACAAATGAGATTTAATAAAAATTATACTATATCCTTATACCAGTTGGAATAAAATATTTCAGGATAATCAGATATACCTTCTTTTTTTATTTCTTCAACTACCTCCATGTTCAGATTATATCTTTGCAATTTGATTATGCCATCAAGCGGGCTAAACCATGTCCCTTTATCGGCTTAGTAGGTCTGATTTCAATGTCAAATTCCAGAATATTTGTTAACCATATTCCCCTCCTACCATCTGTATCTGTCTGCAACAATACATTCTTGACAGCAATATTCGACAAAAAACCAGTGACTTTTGAATGCAGAATATAAACTCGAAAAGACTTTAAAGCCTTTACCAATGCATATGCATGTTTTTAAATCAAGTTGTACTTTAACTCAACATCTCTTAATGCACGGCTAAAAAAATAAATAGGATGCTCCAAGCCTTCTTTTTTCTTTTGAAGTAAAACTGTTGCAATAGTTTCCTTAGAAGCATATGAAAAATTAAGAAAATCCTTCTCAAAATCAGGTTTGATTAACACCAGATTTTTAGTGAAGATAGATTTTATTGCTATGAAAGAGTTTTTTAATTCATCTTGCCATCTGAACTCCGCATATTTCTTCAATAAGGAATTTATGTGTTTAATTAGTTCTGCAAATTTTGGAACAAAATGCCTCAAAAAATTAATTTTACCCAAGAATGACTGCAATTATTTCTTATTTCTGGGTAAACCAATTTTATGTATAGCCTCGACTCTTCCTGGGTCAATACAAATACCATTTTCTGTCACTATGTGCCCCGATATTTTTCCCTCCCTCTTGAACAACAAAGCATGATTTATCTGGGTTTAAAGACAAACCAATTTTTTCTCACTTATCAAACACTTCTTGCAAATGTTTTAAATGATCTTCATCAAATTTTGAAAAGACTGTAATTACATCCAAGTAAATGACTAGAAATATGTCCTTTTCCCCTACAAAGGCAATATCCATTGCCCGCTGAAACGTTTCACCTGCATTCATTAAACCTAAAGGTATCTTATTGTACATAAATGTTCCCTAGGGTGTAGTAAAATTTTTCTTCTCCTTGTCTTGTTAATCAACTGAGATTTGATTGTACCTTGAAAAACCCTCTATCATTGACAACCTATTTGAGCCTACTACCATCTGCAAAATATGGTCCATATTGGGTAAAATATAATTATCCTTCAGCGAACACCAGTTCAAATTGCAAAAATCAAGGCAAAATTTTTTAATTTCACCATTATTCTTTCGAACTGGGACTATATTAGCTACCCAATTGGAAAATCTGAAAGGCAAAATTATTTTGGCTCCCCACATCTTTTTTGTTTCCTTTTCAATGATAGGGAGAAACATAGGATTAATATGTCTTATCTTCTATGCTAGAGGCTTTGCTTCTATTTTAAGAGGAATTTTATGTTCCATTATACCTCTGTCATAGGTCTTCAAATCACTGTAGGACCATGCAAAAATGTATGCATATTGCTTCAGCAGATTGACATATTTAGTTCTTGTTTCTTGAGGAAGAAATTTAGAAACTTTAACATATCTAGGCTGATTTTCTATACCAATATTGTAGTCAACTTTACTCTCTCCATCTATCTTACTATTAGGATTTAAAAGTACATCATTATTGTCAAACAACCTCTCTAAAGGAACCAAGCCTTTAGGAATAAAGTTTGTTTTTAGATCAATAATGTCTTTTCCAGCTATAGTCTTTTTAAATGGCTTGTTTTTCTGACTTTAAACTATGTCTTGCTCATTATCTATCCGAATGTCTGAAAATTCCTCTACACATTCCAAGAATTTCTGAATTTCTTTATCATCTTCAAATACTTCCTAGTATTTGATATTTTCAGGAACGGAAGGTTTGTTTTTTATCTGGACATCATGTGTTTCTTTAATATCAAGATGAACCTTAAAATTGCTAGCAGTTATGGAAAGTGAATCTTCCATTTCATTCTCTTCTCTGGAAACATAATTCAAATTGAACGCTGAAAAATGATGTTCAATTAAATCCAAAACTTCATTTTTGCAGTTTTTTTTATTTTGAATTTTTCACTTGATAATTATCTCTCACCTGTTGTATCACCATTTCTGAATCACCAAAAACAATCAATTATTCAGCTCCTAAATATTTTGTTGCCTTCGTACCCAAAACAAGGGCTTTGTACTCAGTAGTGTTATTGGTAGTGACAAATTGTAATTTATATGATAGGGTCACTACTTTCTGAGTGGGAGAAATAAGAACTACACTAGCCCCTGATCCCTCTCATGATGAGGCTCCATAAAAATACAATTTCCAGAACTTCCCTGCTTCTAAATTTTGCTCATTTATGACCTATAAATTCTATTTTTTTTTATTTCAGGCTGAAACTTGTTGTCATAAACATCAAGGTGTAATATGGATGACCCCAACTCCCTCTCTTCTGCATATATAGGATAATTTTAGGGATTGTGATGATCACTTATGATATAAGCCATTTGTGTTTCCCTATACAATCTCCTAAATTCTCCTCCAAATACTGGGATAGTGGCGTAGGTCATATCCATTTGAAGGGTGCCTCCCAACTTTTTGGACCAAGATCTGGATAGAAGCATTCCAAATCTAGATGGTATGTCTACAACCACTATGTCCATCACTAGAATTTTCATGGGGAGTTGGGTAAGGGAAATTACCAAATCTTTGATCACTCCTAAACACTCGACCCTTTTAGAGTTGAATGTGTAAAGATCATGGTATTTCTTAGTTATTTCTATTACTAGTTCATCCATCACTTTATTATTGTAGAAATTATACAAACATATGCATATCAATGGATTCAATCTGATCTAACAATGTACTAAAGCTAGATAATGAATCGCTTCTACAAATCAATTACATAAATTAAACACAATCGCCAATCACATGAAGCAAAGAAAGAATCAAATCAAACCACAACATAGATAATTTCTTGGGGAAATCTTGCTGCTCAAAACCCCTCTATCTTCTATTGTATAATAACCATGGAATCATGAAACAATTAAAATTCACTCTTCTCACATGAGTCTCTTGCACTCTGCTAACTGTCTCACATTTTTCTGGACAAAACTGACCAACACTTAGGCAATTCTCAGCCTCTAAACAGTCTTCCTTGCTTGCCCAATTCCTAATGAATGAAATCCCTATTCTTTAGGAATTTTGGCCTTCCTAAAATTCGCAAGAATCATGGCCACTCCAATGGATGTCTAGTTGCATGCAAGAAACCTACTAATCACACAACTAATAGTTAACCTCCCTTTCACCTTTGTCTCAATTGGGTCTCCACTGGAACTGACATGCATGCATATATTAATAGTAAATCATCAGTTTCATGGCAGATCATTGATTGTGAATTAAATAATATTTAATTCACTTGATCTCTCACTAGTGCAAGAAACAGTTACAACCAGTTCAACTGACTCTAACACACTTAACTAAGTTAACTGATTACACATGCATTAAACTAAAGCACCAACTGCAATTCAAACTCCATAACTAATAGAATTACTCTGCATGCCTCACCAACCACTCTCAATTCAAAATACATGAGCTAACTAATTTTATCACACGCAGTTAACTATTACAAGTGATCATGAGATAAGATTACATTTTATTGTCCAATTTAATTAAGGGAAAATTAAATTAGACATTGCATCAAACTTAGCACACACTAGTGTATGTGCTGCTAGGACCTATTGGTCCCACACTAGTGTAGGTTCTGCAATTTCTTGTTGGACTTCAACACTCCCTCTCAACAAGAAAGGGATTATCTACCACTCCGATCTTGCCTCTATGGTATTTGAATTTTCTCTTGGTGAGCACCTTTGTTAGAATATCTGCATCCTGATCTTCCATGGGAATGTATTGAAGTAACATCATGCGCCTATGAACACAATATCTGAGATGGTGGTACCAGATGTATATGTTCTTGGACCTATCATGAAACATCGGATTAACCGATATTTTAATGCAACTATATTTATCACAATGTATCCCTGTCAGATCCATCTGAGAACCAAACAAACCAACTAGGATATTTCTCATCTAGATGGCCTCACATGCATCTTGATGTGCTGCCATGTACTCTTCCTCAGCTAAATTGAGTGCCATAGATCGTTTCTTCCTGTTGTACCAAGAAACTATTGTCGATCCTATGATGAAGATCCCTCCTGATTTTCTCTTTCTATCTGATGGAGTGCCTGCCCAATTTGCATCCGTGAAGCCTTGAAGCTTCACTCTCTCTGTTCATCTATAACATAATAAATACTTTGTAGTGTCCCTGAGATATCTCAAGACATGCTTTCCCACCTTCCAAAATAGCTTGGTCGGCTTTATCATAGCTTGACTCAACTGGTTAACTCCGTAGCAAATGTCTGGTCTGGTGTTCACTAAGTACATCAGTGAACTTACTAGGTGCCTGTAGATAGTAGCATCCACTACTTCTCCTGAAGTAGCATCCTATTTCCTCCAAATTCCTGGAAGAGGAGTTTCCATGGGTTTACAACCCTCCATGTGAAACTTACCCAGTATCTCTTTGGCATACTTGCCTTGAGAAACAAAAATTTCACCATCCTGCTACCATATTTCCAAGACAAGGAAATAGTGAAGGAGTCCCATTTCCTTCATTTCGAACTCCCTTACAATATCCTCCTTGCATGATTTTATCAGATTCTCATCACCTGTAAAAATTATACCATCAACATAAAGTACGATAATCAAGATCTTACCATCAACCAAAATCTAGTATAGTTCTGCATCAGCTTCACTTTTGGTGAATCCCAACCTAGTGAAATAACTGTCAATCTGAGTGTACCAAGCACAAGGTTCTTGCTTCAGCCCATACAGTTCTCTCTTGAGTCAACACACATGCTACTCACTGTCAAATATCTCGAAACCTTATGGCTACTCTATGTACACTTCTTCCTCAATAACTCCATTGAGAAACACAATTTTCACATCCATTTGATGAATGCAGCACCCCATCTGCAATAAGAGTGCAAGGATAGATCTAATGGAAGAGTACCTAGCGACTGGTGAAAAAGTCTCATTATTGGAGCAGGGTCCCCTACTTCTGACAATTTTTCTATATTTTGTAATAATTTAGTCTTGCGCAGGGGTTTTGGGGTGGGTCAAAGGGTAGATCAAGGGGCCGCAAACCATGGTTTGCGAACCATAGGACATCGCAGGCTAAATATTATAAATAAATTAATAGATTGAGTCTAATAAGTTAGTTTTTGGATAATTTTGAACGTGGATGATAGACTTGGCTATTTTGTGATCGGTTTACGGATTTGTTCAGGTAGAAGGATCCTACTGGTTGTGTGCGCGGAGACCTTAGTCCTGCTATGTGCAAACCCCATTGGCTGTGTGTGCAGGTTGTTGAAGTGTTTTGTAAAAATTATTTGAACTGATAGTAATAAAGGAATATTGTTGCGAATATCTGAGTTATATATGCATCTGTTGGTTATGTTATGAATTTTTTTCATACTGTTTCCATCTCCTATATTGTCTAAAAATAGATCTCTTACGCGACTGTGATTGGGTTTATATGAATTCTTATTGGATAGATATATTGGTATAAGGATCTAATATGATATGTTAAAGGGTATTACTTGATTTATGATTGTTGTGTTAGCTTGTGCAATATCTTCTGCATATTTGACCTAAATCTTTCTGAAAATGGTTTACTATTGAGGGCCGTTGTTGTGGAGGTATATTTATGATTGATTGGATCTTAAGGCACCCACATCATTCTGAATATCTCTCAGGGTGCGGAAACCTGGTTCCAGACCCCCCCCATACTTCTTCGGGTGAGACTTTGACTTGCGCAAGAAGGTCACTATCGAAAGGGCTAGTAGTAAGAGGGTTTTGTTGGTTAACCTCAATTCTGAACCTAGGTCAAGACCCCTCAAGCCAAAAAATGGTTCCATTGCCGGGACTGGGATAATTTTGAGATAGATTGGGTGATGCCACGAGGTCATTGGCATCCATTAAAACCTGAACTTGAGGATTGGTTTGAAAAACAGATTCACGAGTTTTCCCTAAAAGAAAACAAAAGTAAGAAGCTATCTGCTGAAGAGTGGAAGAATAAGTATATTTTTATGGAGGTGCTCGAGATCTTCTTCGTAACCTTTTCATATGAACTATAGGAGTGGTTAGTGAGGTTAGTGGAATTCCAAACCTATTGGAAGGACGATTAGGTCACACAGTGGACCCCTAAATTAATCCAACAATTGGAAAATATTGTTAATTATATTACCCAGATTGTAGACCACTGGGTTGATAGTGTCTTGGGTGGATCTGTAACTGAATTTACAGTCAATCAGTTTTTGTCCTACTCTGAAGCTAAACAGAGGTTTTTCAAAGGATTGAGGGGTAAGTTCTTACAAATTTGCCTCTGCTGATTAATATTTTATTGTGTGAAAAGGGTGTTTTGTGTAGCCACACCGAGTGAATGACCCCTAATCAGGACAAAATTATGACACGCAGTAGAAAATACTATCGGTTCAATCATAAGGGGGATAAATCTGTGTACATTCCTCTGAGAAATTCCCCCGATTTAAACAGAAGTGGTGCTACGCACGCGGAGACTAGCCCTCCAGCTACGCCACCATCAAACTCGCGCAAGGGTAATAATTCCCCGACCCCACCTCCACCCCCACCTGAGGATGATATGGACGCATAGATGAAGTTTCCCACTTTTAAGGTTGTGGGGAATGAGGATATGGACCGATTTTGTTTCATGGCAAATGTGGTGTGGGCTTTGCAGAATGTCAATAACGGTGATGTTAAGAGAGTGCAACTAGAAATAGCCTTTGAAGGTTAGGATTTGGACTAGCACATGGGATACATTATTCGACATGTGAATCCCACAATACAGGAGATCAAGGATGCCCTGAAGCAGCAGTTCTGAAAACCTAAATCTTATTCTCAATGTGTAGTAGAACAAAAAGATATTAGGCAAGGGCCTGCGAAATCAGTTTGGGAAGCTGACCAGTGACTAAAAAAGGTCATCAACGATGGAGGATTTTCCTACGATGACAAATAGCATAAGGAATGGTTCATTTTCATGTTGTTGCCACATCTGCGCAGGCCCATGGGTCAACAAAAGATTGACTCGCAAGAAGAAGCCCTAGAAATTTCTATGAAGTTAGAAGTTGCATCAAGGAACAATGCTCAATTTGGAGCGCTACAGATTCAAAGCCAATTAGAGGTGATGCACTTACAAATTCAGAAGTTACGAAGAGACCAGGGTAAAGAAGGTAGCGTAGATGTATGGTGCATACGTTGTAGGGTATCTGGCCACACCAAAGATCAGTGCCCTCTACTGTCGTATTACATGCAAGCTGGGGGATCGAGTCCACTACGCCCAAGGGATATTGTTGGGCCTAACCCCAAACTTTGGTTCGTCAATTATCTGGTGGCGTGACGTAGGTTCCCATGTTCCAGATTGAAGCAACAGTGGTGAAGATTCTACTCTTCAGTGGGACATGATGAGCACAAATCTTGCACATACGACTTGATGATTAACAAAGGGAACCTTTACAGAGTGCAAGCTTAACCTTCTTCACCAGCATCTCCCTTCAGGTGCGGAGGATCCCCAGCAAGAGGATGGGGAGGGGGGAGAGGGGGAAGCATTGGTAGGGGAAGAGGGCAGCTAATTTGCTACAACTCTGGAGACGTCAAACATTATGCACAATACTGCACAAACCTCGCATGGAAATCCTACAGGTATTGTAGGAAATTTGATCATGTAATTTAAGATTGTTCGGTGTTGATCTATATGAAAGGAATGAGGAGAAGGTCACCGCAGAACGAGTAATAATAAAAGCATCTGAAAAAAAGGAAAGCCTCAACCTGCAAAAAGAAAAAGATACTTTCATTGAAGCCAAAAAGGATCTTGTTGATGTATAAGCAACCACTTCGAGAACTCTCGGGGAACCAAAATATGACGATGAGGTTAAGTCATTCTTACAAGCCTGCAATAAGCTACTGCGCAATCAGAAGGTAGTAGATAATCTTCAGGCCCTGATAGACAGCTGTGCAGAAATACAGGTGTCGCAGACAGAAACCAAGGCTATAAACAAAGTTTACAAGCAGAAGAAGAGAACTGGTAGGGAAATGCACATGACGGTGCAGACTAGAAACTATGAGATAGACCAGGTCATCTTAGATCTGGGGTCTGATGAAAATGTCTTACCTAAAAAAGCCTGACAGAAGATGGGAGAGCCAAATTTGGAATGGTCCACCATTTAGCTATGCATGGCTAATCAGCAAAAGATCATCCCACAGACTTCCGCAAGTTGAGGTTGACATCACAGGAGAAAAAGGTATGTGTTGACTTTGAGGTTATACAAATTGTGGATGATGCAGATCCCTACCCTGCAATGTTAGGATTGGACTGGGCCATTGATATGGGAGGTAGCATCAACCTAAAGCGCAGAAGCATGATTTTTGAGAATAATGGCACACAGGTGATTGTCCCACTGGATCTGGCAGAGGGAGAGAAATACACAGAGCTAGTGCGCGAAGGGGATGAGGTTAAACATATCTATAAATTGGCTACACAGGAAAAAGACTGGATCAACCCTACAACTGATGGCATGTTGAACTAGGATAAAGATAGCTCTTGTTTTTATGATTTTGATGGGAAAATGGAGAACTGGCAGAACTGATTGCAGGATGTCATAGCAAAATGCTGCCTCAATATTACAAAGAAATTCCAGTGCATCTCCTCTGAGGTAAGGGAACTACCCTACTTTGATGGTTCTGGTAGAGTCAAAGAATTTTTGAAGCACTGGAAAAAGTCATCCTAGAGGAACGAAGGTTATGAGCATTGGATTTGGCTATCCGCGCAACTCCAGCGCGATGGTGAGAAATGCACAAGGGAATTTTTCATGACTGGAAGGAATGTAGACAAATGATGGTGTTGCGCTTTGAACCTCCCTCCATGCTGCCCATTGAATTATTCTATGGTCGGGGACATCCGCACAAGCACTTGTCTATGTGGATGGAGGTATGGGATGAGAAGACATGGAATGAATGGGTTCATAGGTTTTTCCACTCATTAGGACTACTCCCCATGACCTGATATATAGAAGTTGAGTTACACTGAGGCACTCGAGACTAGTATACAATGACCAAATATTTCTTGGAAACCTTTGGCTCTGTGGGAGGCTGAGAAAAAATGGATGAGGCACTGCAATACATAGATGTGCTAGTCTTTGATGAATCTCAGCCCCGCAAGGAGTGCGTTGCGCTGGCATGGGATGTACAGATGCAAGACATAGTTAACTGTCGAAACTTGTCAACTAAGGATATCAAACATGACCCAAGGAATGTTAACATCCCTGAATTGAAAGGAGAGTGTGTAGTTGTAGGACCAACGTTAAGAACGGTGGACGTGACTAAACCTCTGAAATTGAAGGAGTTCAACATTGGAATGGATGAGCAGCCCAATCTGGCCAATATTGGGGACCACTGGGATGACGATACAATAGGAAATATTGCAGAGCTGTTGATGGAATATTAGGATATGTTTCCTATAAATTTCTTGGAGCTGAAGGGCATTATGGGGGACCTAGGTGTCATTAAAATCACAGTAATACCTGATGTGTGCCCCGTCAAGTAGTGACCATATCGATTTAACCCCAAATATAAGCAGAATGTAAAGGAGGAATTAGAAAGAATGGTGGCTTCAGGTATCATTGAACCGATCGAGCAGTCTGATTAGGTAAGCCCAATGGTAGTCCAAGAGAAAAATACCAAGGGAGAAATTAGGATATGTGTCGATCTACGCAAGTTGAATGATGCCTATGTGCATGAACCTTCCCTACTCCATTCTCTGGAAAAAATTTGGATAATGTGGGAGGGCAAGAAGCTTATTCGTTCACATATGGGTTCTTAGGTTATCATCAAATCTGCATTATGCTAGAAGACCGCGGCAAGACCACCTTTGCCACTGAATGTAGTTCTTTTCAATATACTGTCATGTCATTCGGGTTGAAAAATGCACCAGCAATATTCGCAGGTGGTCATGGCCATATTCTAGGAATTCATGCATAAATTCTTGGAAGTCTACTTTGATGACTGGAAAATATTTGGATTGGTAAAGAACCTTGTATCAAATCTGCGCATGATGCTTGATACCTGTCGGAAGCACCAAATTTCTCTCAACCTGAAGAATTGCATATTTTTCGTGCCTTTTTGGATTTTACTGGGGCATATAGTATGTCAGCAAGGATTGATGGTGGACCCGACCAAGATCGCGGTTATCATTAACTTGGAAGTCCCTTCCACTGAGAAATAGTTGTGCTCCATCCTAGGACATACCAGTTATTACAGGAAGTTTATCAAGGGGTATGCTCTGATCACTACGCCGATGGAGAAGTTGCTAAAGAAATATGTAGCATTCTTTTGGGATGACGAGTGTCAGAAGAGCTTTGAGCTACTAAAAGATAAAATTTTCACTACACCAATTTTGATATTCCCATACTGGTTTAAGTTTTTCCATGTGCATGTGGATGCATCTGGCATAGCACTAGGAGTTGTTTTAGCACAATGAGGAGAAGGTGACATTGATCACCCAGTAGCTTTTTCTAGTCGGAAGCTCTTAGGTGCAGAGCACAACTACTCCACTACAGAAAGGGAAGGATTGGCCATGGTATATGCACTGCCAAAATATAGACACTACTTGTTGGGAGGGAATTTCAAGATGTTCACTGATCATTCTGCTTTGAAATACCTGGTCAACAAGGTTGTTTTGGGGGGGAATATTTGCCGATGGTTGCTTCTTTTCCAGGAGTATGACTTGAGATCACTGTAAAGTCAAAAAGACTGAATGTTGGGCCTGATCAACTATCATGGATTGAGAATGGGGAGGAACTAACTAGACTGGAGGAAGGATTACCATTCATGCAACTCTTCGCTATCAAGGTGATTGATGAGCACTTCATGAATATTTTTCATTTTCTGAATACGGGCACAGTGCTTGTAGAATATTTGGTCCAGCAAAAGAAGGAGTTGGTTGTGCGCGCAGCTGATTTCACCCTAATTTCTATTGTATAAATTAGGAGAATATGAAGTATTAAGGAGATATGTGTTGGAACATGAAAGACAACCTATATTGGCTAAAGCTGACGGGGGAGTAGCAGGTGGCCACTATGCTGGGAAATCCACTGCGCATAAGGTGTTGCATGCTGGGTTATGGTGGCCCACACTACATAGTGAAGCACAGACGTACTATCGGGCCTGTGATACTTTTCAACGAACTGGGAAGTAGAGACGAAACTCCGCTGCAACCACATATGGCCTTGCAGGCATTCAAAAAATGGGCTATATATATTGTGGGACCAATCAACCCTCCTGGGAAGAAGACTGAAGCATGGTATATCATTACTGCAACTGATTATGTGACCAGGTGGCCGGAGGTGAAGGTGTTTAAGGAATGTACTATAGAAACTGCTACGCACTTCATCTTTGAGCACATGTTGACCAGGTTTGGGTGCCCAGATATTTTGATGAGTGATAGAGGTACGCATTTTGTCAAAAAAACAATTAAAGCATTGCCCGAGGAATTTCAGATCCCTCACACAAAGAGAATCCCTTATCACCCATAAGAAAATGGCGCAGTATAAGCATTCAAAAATATTTGGAGCACACCCTTACAAAGTTCTGCAATACCAACCAGGACGATTGGGACGTGCGCATCCCTTCTGTACTATGGGCTTACAGGACAACATGCAAAAATTTAACAGGAAAGACACCATTCAAGATGGTCTATGGGATAGAAGCCATCATTCCAATGGAGTATATTGTCTCAATTCTATGCATTGTGGCCTTCAATAACATGGTCGAGCCTGAAATTATGGAGGAAGGTTGGCGCAACTCGTTGCCTTGGAAGAAGATTGCTTCATTGGTAACTTCCACCAGCAGGTGCAGAAGGCGCGCGAGAAAGCCTGGCATGATAGGCACATCAAGTAGAAGGTATTTAAGGAGGAATATTTGGTGTTACTCCATTATAGTCAGTTTGCGCACTACCCAGGTAAGTATAGAAAGCATTGGTTGGGATCATATGTTGTAAAGGAGATCATTGATGGCGGTGCGGTGTGCCTGGCCATGCTGAGTAGAAGCTGTATAAAGATAACACGGAGCCTACCAAATGGGAGCCACCTGAAGCTGTATAAAGATAATACGGCGCCTACCAAATGACTATATGGCCTATAATATCCCCAAATTGAGACAACTAGCAAGGCATGCCTGAAAAACACATTTTTTAGGAATGTATGATACAAATCTAGAAATCATCCCTTGGATCCCTTAGATCTGATAATCTAAGACCCAAATCCAAGAGGATATCAAAAACAAATCTTTCTAGGTGGGTTAAGTGATCTCCCACACCTAGTACAGCTGGAAAATTGCCCAAAGAAGGGACTGCAACACTGTGTGACAAAATTGCTCAGAAAATAATGCAGTTCATCCAAATATATGCAGGAGGCCAATATTTAGGCTCAATCATGTCATTTACATCAGCATATCAAGATTATATTGAATCCCATACATCATAGAACAGAAAGTAGGAAACTTTACATGAATAAATGCTCAAAATTAAAAAGGCTCCAACCATATGATGTGACTGTACAAGCTTGACAGCGTTATTTTATTAGCTTAAAAGAGTTGTAGGTTATACTTCATATCTAGAGCATATCTGTGTATAAAAATATAGATATATATCAGATTTGTACACTATAGAGTCTCCTCTTCAAAAGCCCCTTGGGGTTTTCAGTAGAAAATGTAGTACATGGAGTAGATCTGAGATATAATGCAGCTAATCTGTAGAATGATTCAGAATTTCTGAAACAAATACATCAGTATTCAGATCAGATCTGAATGGAACATGGATTAGATCTGTAATCCATGGATCACCACAGTGAAGGGAATTTTCCCAACACTAGAGATCTCTCCTCCTTGAAGTGCCAAAAGACCCTGTAACTTCCTCCTTACAAATAATGTAGTTCTAGAAGATGGACTGCACTGTAGGCTCTAGAGCATGATGTGGTCTCTAGCCAAGATCTGAAAATGTGCTCTCCTCATCCAATACTCTCTTTCCAATGGGATAGAAGACTCTCCCAGTGAAAAGAGGCACTAGAATGGCTTAGATCTGAATAGATCTAGCCTCCACTTGCTGCAGCTTACAAAGACAACCAAACCCTCAATAAGATCTGCATTGTAGTTGGAAGAAAAGCTTGGCAAAATTCCTGATAGTGGTCAAGTAATGCAAGACTCCTCCAAGAGGCCTCTTAAGGAAGAGGTGGGATTCCCGATCAGGAACACCCTATTGCTAAACAACACTATTCTCAGCTAAACATCCAAAGAATGAGAAGTGTCTAAGCAAACAAATCCTTCAGAAATAATATCGTCAACAACCCTCTCTTGATGTTCTCCTCTTTCTTTTATAGGATGAAAGCCTTGCAAAACCCTAAACCACCTCAAAGGTTTAGCTCCTTTCACATGTGTAGCCTCCAACTAGATTTGCATTGTGCATCTAGGAGGTACATTGAATCTGGACAACACTGTGGATTTGGTCCTATTGATCCTATCAATTGTCACAATTTTTTTCACATGTGAGGGAGTTTTATTAAGGCAGCCTAGATTTAGCCTTGTTCACATTGGGCATTGATTTATTTAATTTTTTTAGGAGTTTTTATTGCCCTCCTTCACACATTTATTCTTGAAATAATAAAATGAAACAAAATTTTATATTCCCATTAGCTTGGGCTAATTAGGAATATTACAGTCCTCCCCTCCACAATGTTGACTGTCCTCAAGAAACTAATAAAGTGAGTGCTGCAACTCCTTTTCTCTTCCATTGGTGACACCATCAAGTGATAAGCCTCCTCCATGAGCTGAGTGTTCACCAAACCATCCTTCCATGATTTTTTTCTTCAATGTTTTTATGAGAGGTAAATGACCCATCCCATAAGGAGTTAAGAACTCAAGTGAAACAATCATGGCTGAACCAAAACTCTCCCTAAAACATGTAGCATAAGGTACATGGAGAGTCTCCATCCCATGTGGCACATACATGCTCCCCATCCTCCCTCCATACAAGCCCACAAATAGTACAAGTATATCATCAATGTATGGAAGCAAAACTATGTACATACAAATAAAAAATTGAGCACGAGGAGGTGGGTCATAATCCCACATTGCTACCAACGCAGGGCATCTCCTGCCTGCCTCAAATCAGTACATGGTAAGTGGTTTTCCCACCACTTACTTGCTGCCCAAGTCATCTCACTATTGCTAAAAGTGAGAGATATGTTTGGTGCCTTTGGGAAGCACCCATCATGAAAGTAAATCTCCCTTTGCACATCAAGGGAGTGGCCAAATTTAGAATTTTTAGTGGCCCAACAATTTCCATGAGATTTACATGATACATTGCTCCTTTTAGGAGTCATGGCCTACATACAAGTGGTAAAATAACATGTACAATCAGAAAAATAAACTTGTTTTACATGAACATATCCTTTACCCACAAATTTTCTCATACACATGGAGTTGTGCATGGATCTTTCTCCCCTTTCCAAAAAAGGAAGAGATGGCTAAAATGACTCTTGCATAGAGTCCCATGGCTGCCCCAACTCCACATAGCTCATGCATTCTTGAAAATGTTGATACAGGTCCTCTTTCAAGCCTTCCCAATCAAAGCTCCTCATGATGATGTTGTAGATCCTCATGGAATACAGATGGCTGAAACAGAACTCCTTGTAGGCTCCTTGTAGGATCTTATGCTTGAGCTTAGAAGCTCTAGGAAAAAATATTATACCATGATGATAGATGACTTCCCCTTGGACTAAGTAGCCCTCTTCATGCAGCTAGTCATCAAGTATCATACATGTTGAAGATCCTTGGAATAATCCACTAGCAGTTGGGATTTCCAATACAGATCTACACTGCTCAACAATGACAACGTTGATGATGCATCAACAGAAGTGCCTGTCATGTTGCTAATCCTTCCCTTTACATATCCTATATCAAAGGTGTGTGTTGGAATGTTGTTCCTTCCATTATTCTCCTCCCACAATGCAGGATTAGAGAGGAGAGTGGGTGATGATGATAAGGGAGGAATATTTCCCTCCTCTTTGAGCTTACCTAGGTCTCCCAGCACTGTAGCTTTGTCTTCAAGTGCTCCAAAACCTCTTGGATCTAAGTTTGGAGCAACAAGTTGTGAGGTCTTCCCCACAAGATCTAAATCAGGTGGCCTCCCAGGTGATTTGCCACTAGATAAAGAGATTTCAGGGACCATTCTCATATGCATGATAGATTAGATCCTCATGTCCCTGATTCCACTGCAAAATTTCAACTCTGTTTTATGTGGGGAAGTTTCATGAAATTTGGAGACCCCTCTTAGTGGTGTAAGAGTGCCTCTAATTGGAGATTTTGCCCCATCTTCTAATAGTGGCCCAAATTTTTGCTCCCTCCTTTGTTCTGTCTCATTGTATTTTTGCATAGACACATGCTTCTCATGTCCTCCATATGGAAGATCCTTAGGAATTCCTTGCAATGGTGCAAGAACCCCTCTAGTGGAAGCCATTGCTTCATCTCCATCTCCAAATGAAAATATGTCTCCTCCTGCTATCACAGTGCTACAGGATCTTCTCTGCTCTTTCTCTCCCTTCTCTTCATCAATGGAGAATGCTTCATCATTAAGAGATCCTTTTCATTGATCTCTTACTGAAGAAGGAACCCTCATGTCTTCTCTTTGACAAAAGAGATCTTGCTGTAGTGGGGATTTTGCCTCTCGATAATTGTGCATCAGATCTTCAACTCCCTCAACAATGTTTAGGACTAGATTTGGCTCCATGGAATCTTCCAACTTATGTAGAGATTTAGATTTCTTGGGCTTGATTTTCTCTTCCCAAGAAGTCTCAAAATGTCTCACATCAAATCTTGTCACCAGTCTCCTAGTGAACCTTGCATAAGAAGAGATGTTTATCCCTTTCAAGGAAGAGGACTCAAATAGCTGCCAAGCATAAGCATTTCCTTGAAGATGCAGCGCTGCTACTCTTAAGGCTTATTCTTTTGACACTTGATGCAGCTGAAAATATGTGTCAAGATTCCTTACCCAAGACTTGGCTGAGTCTTTAGGTGATCCATCAAAAGTAGGTTGAGAGAATCTACCCAAAGTGTGTTGCATGCACCCTTTCCTTCTACTGTAGTTGTTGGTTCTTTCTTATTTGAGTTGATATAACTCTGGGAAACTGAGATTCTCTTTGAATCTCTCTAATAGAGACTCATATTCTTGGAGAAAATCACCAAGAGATTCCTCCTTTGGTGTTCCTTCTTCTCCTTCTTTCTTTTACAAGAAAGTAGGCATGTTCCAACTTTGCAGATCAGGTTGTGTGGCTGAATGCTCACACACATGGTAAGAAGTACTAGGGATTTATTGATGTAATATTCCTTCTAAGGGATCTGCATTCTCTCCCTCTTCATTCCCTGGATTTCTTCCTTCAGTGCATACATAGCTTTAGAAAGAGTTTTAGAAAACTCTTTTATCTACAAACTTCCAGATGAAGGGTTTGGACCCTTGTCTTCTGTATATTTAGAGTAACCAAAATTATTCATCAGTATTTTATTCCCATGAAAATACATATTGGCTCTTTAGTAAGCAAAGCATGGGCTGTGCCAAGATAGTTGCTCTAATACCACTGTAATATCCCCAAATTTGGATAACTAGCAAGGAATGCCTGAAAAAACACATTTTTTCAGGAATGTATGCTAAAAATCTGGAAATCAGCCCTTGGATCCCTTAGATACGATAATCTAAGACCCAAATCCAAGAGGAGATCAGAAGAAAATCTTTCTAGGTGGGTTAAATAGATCTCCCACACCTAGTATAACTGGAAAATTGCCCAAAGAAAGGACTGCAGCACTATGTGACAAAACTGCTCAGAAAATAATGCAGTTCAGCCAAATATATGCAGGAGGAAAATATTTAGGCTTAATCATGTCATTTACATCATCATATCAAGAATATATTGAATTCCATACATCATAGAACATAAAGTAGGAAACTTTACATGAAGAAATGCTCAAAATTAAGAGGCTGCAACCATATGATGTGACTGTACAAGCTTGACAGCATTATTTTATTAGCTAAAAATAGTTGTATATTACACTTCAAATCTAGAGCAGATCTGTGTACAAAAATATAGATCTATATCAGATCTGTACACTATAGAGTCTCCTCTTCAAAAGCCCCTTGGGGTTTTCAGTAGAAAATGTAGTACATGGAGTAGATATGAGATCTAATGCAGCTGATCTGCAGAATGATTCAGAATTTCTGAAGAAAATACATCAGTATTCAGATCAGATCTGAATGGAACATGGATTAGATCTATAATCCATGGATCACCAGAGTCAAGGGCGGATTCCCAACACTAGATATCTCTCCTCCTTGAAGTGCCAAAAGACCCTACAACTTCCTCCTTGCAAATAATGCAGTTATAGAAGATGGAATGCGCTGTAGGCTCTAGAGCATGATGTGGCCTCAAGCCAAGATCTGAAAATGAGCTCTCCTCATCCAATACTCTCTTGCCAATGGGATAGAAGACTCTCCCAATGAAAAGAGGCACTAGAATGGCTTAGATCTGAATAGATCTAGCCTCCACTTGCTGCAGCTTACAAAGACAACCAAACCCTCAATAGGATTTCCATTGTAGTTGGAAGAAAAGCTTGGCCAAATGCCTGATAGTGGTCAATAAATGCAAGACTCCTCCAAGAGGCCTCTCAAGGAAGAGGTGGGATTCCCGATCAGGAACACCCTAGTGCTAAACAACACAATTCTCAGCTAAATAGCCAGAGAATGATAAGTGTCTAAGCAGACAAATCCTTCAGAAATAATATCTTCAACAACCCTCTCCTGTTGTTCTCCTCTTTCTTTTATAGGATGAAAGCCTTGCAAAACCCTAAACCACCTCAAAGGTTTAGCTCCTTTCACATGTGTAGCCTCCAACTAGATCTGTGCTGTGCATATAGGAGGTACATTGCATTTGGATAGCGCTGTGGATTTGGTCCTATTGACCCAGTAAATTGTCACAATCCCTTTCACACATGAGGGAGTTTTATTAAGGCAGCCCAAATTTAGCCTTGTTCACATTGGGCATTGATTTATTTACTATTTTCAGGATTTTTTATTGCCCTCCTTCACACATTTATTCTTGCAATAAGAAAATGAAACAAAATTTTATATTCCCATTAGTTTGGGCTAATTGGGAATATTACATGGCCGTAGCATTAGAATAAAAGGGCCTGCGCATAGCAGAGGGGAAGGGTGTAGGCAAGTGTGCCAAGAGCGTAGGGGTAACGCGTAGGTCGAGAAATTAGCCATTGGAAAAATGCAGCAGGGTGAAAAAATGAAATTACCATTGAAAGGAGTGAATATGTTGCATTTAATGACGCAATATTGGAATATTTGTTACCGTTCCCTTGAAGTTAAATGGTAATTAATGATAATACGATCATTTTTACTATGGGTGACTTATAAAAAGGTGGGTGTGGGTTACAATTGGCTCCTTTACGGTTTAACCATTTGGCGCCTTGTGCTCATCTGTAATCTCTATCATCCTGCCATATGTAAATTCTACATGTCTAGTTGTGAATCCCCTTCTGACAGTGGTAATCCTGATTTCATATTTCGAGCAAGAATGATGGCCACCAACCCTGCAGAAGAGCATTCGACGCCCCTCATGGCGTTTATAGAGGAAGGATCAGACGAGTTCATAGAAGTAGTCCCAGACATGGAAGAAGTTGAATCCACTCCAGAAAAATTGAAGGCCAAGGGAAAAATTTTGAATTGGGCCACTTTTAAACCATGCACCTCTCTAAGGAATGTTCCGTCCCCTAGACAAGCTTCCAAGGAATGATCCCCCTTTGGTGATATGTCCAAGCAGTCGATTATTGCTGAGCAGGAGGCACTGCTCATAAAACCAGTTTCTTGGTGACCACCCTATGTTAAGTTGCGAAAGCCTTCAACACGCAAGCCACAGAACCTTGATGCAGTGCAAGAATACTTTCATATTCCATTGTGCCCTCAGGATGTCCCTATGGTCAACGAAATGCATAAAAAGCTCCCTCAAGTAAAGTTTTATGATTATGATCTCGCCAATGAAGTAATGTTCCCAAAGCTTGCCCCAAAAAATTACTTGGATTGGGTGATGTACGATGATGTACCGAAGGTAGAGCCTATGCCCTGGGCACACAGATTGCAGAACACGAGTGTCCTCAATTTGCTGAGGATCCCCTATTTTGGGCGGTACCCCATCACAAGCATGTGCATTCACCAATTTTTTGCCTTGGTCCATGACGACATGCTCTAGATTCAAGGGAGAATACCTATCGATGCTGCACTGATCTATCGAATCATCGGCCTACCCATGAGGGGGCCCCATCCAATGACAATATTTGGGAAAAACATTGAATTAAATGTAACAACAGAGGTGAAGGAAATTCACAAAATAGAATGGGATAAATGGGGCTTTCTGGTCTAGACCATTGATGATCAAGATGTGCGCATGGGCACCCTTGTCCTTAGCTGTAATATTATGCAAAAATGTTGGTCGAAGACAGCTCTGGCACATGGCATTTCCTCGACGGGGTAGTGCGAAAAAGGGGTGTTGTATAACTCGTTACAATTTCTATGTGAGCAGCATTTGGAAAATGTGCGTGAGTTGCAGGAAACAGGGAAGTAGTTATGCTATTCATGGCTTTTATTGCTGATTGCACTGGTAGCATGGGAGCCCCCAGATGATGTAGTCCTTCTTTACATTGAGTCAGGCATCTGTGATGGGGCACGCTATGCAAATTTGTGGGACTCGTTGAATGCCAAGCGAGTCAAAGAAAATAAAATTTTCTGGGTTATTTTTGAAGGCACGTTGGCACAAGCTATTCATTCCAGACCATAACTCTCGCCGGATGTATATGAGAAGTATAAAAGAGTGGCAGAGCTTCAAGTGACCATGCACAACATCATGATCAAGGAACGTAAGAGCCCCAATTGGTACCCCTTACCTTACATGGTTATAGAAGTTGAGGTTGACCATGTCATCCCATCATGGTCGAAGTCATGGAAAATTGGGCTTGGCTACACAAATCCTATTACGCCGTCCACATCTGGGAAAGAAACAACTCCGAAAGAAACGACACCGAAAGAGATAGATCTAGCTCCAAAAGACACAGTGCCCAAAGCTACCATCGATTCGTGCATAGATATAGGTGTAAAATATAAAGAAGTTGGAGCAAAAAAATACCTAAGCGCTGATAAAAATGAAAAAATAGACAAAGACCAACAATTACGAGGTGACCACGTGGAGGTGGACCTCGACAGGTTGGATGGGCTTGGTGGAGATGGTGTAGAATCATCACGCGGAACTAAGCATGGGGGAGAAACATCTAAGGGACCAAAAAATAAGAGGAAAGGGTCCAAGGCAGGTGAAGATGAGGAGGTTGCTCTGGCTAAAGAGGACCTCGAAAAAAATTTCGATGCGGTTACCTCGGCATCTAAGGACCAGTGGAGCACCATGGAGGCCCAACACAAGGCTATGGTGGAAACATTGCAGTCCAACTTATAGGTTCTGCAGCTAAAAGCCGATATGTTGCAAGTGAGCGTGGATCAAGCGAGGCTAGTGCAAGCGAGCCTGCCATCTATAGCAATTGTCATGGCCACAGGAAGCAGATTCTGCACCCTCCCAGGCACAATGGTATCTCTATATCCAACAGATTTATGTGCACAATTCCAAGCCTGCTCCGAGGTCGACCTAAACCTTGCCAAGTTTTGAAGTGGGAAGATCCACGCACTACATATATTCATCTCAGCAGAACTTCAGGACAGAGAGGCACATGCCTAGCAGCAAGTCAGGGAGGCTGAGAAAATCACAGCAGCAAAAATGGAAGAGTCTAATCAGGCGACAGCATAGCAAGCAGCCTTAGCTCAAAGAGCGGAGTTGGAAAGTGTCATTGACAGGCTATGTGGTGAGATTCCCGACATCGGTATCCCGGCCTCTGCTGCACTGCAAGCTAAAGTTGAGGTCCTGGTCGCGGCTCTCAAAGCCTCCAGGTCAGAAATTTAGCCCATGAAGGTAGATTTTGAGTAGCATATTGTTGTGTTATAGGTGTAGTTGCAGCCTGAGATTCCCCCATAAATGCACGCACAGCGAGTAGCTACTATCCAGAACGCCTCGGCTAGCATTTCAGCATATGTCACGTATGACTCCACCTTGCTAGACAAAGCCATGGGATTATGGAACTATGTACAGAACGACCCTTTAGTCAATAAAATAAATCAGGAACTACGTGTGAACGAGCAGGAGTTCGAAGACTTACAAGAGGTTTTACCTACCCTTATCCCTACTCATAGAATGGCACTTCTACAGGCCAACCAAATGTTGTGGATGAAGTAGAGGAGCTCTGTCGTAGGAAGAAAATAATTTCCGATCACATGAAGTCATGTGCAGATAAGGCCATGAAGCTTTATCAGGACATTGATGTTTTCATCCGCAGCCTGAACCATATGGTGCAGAATGTCACTTTGGCCGATGAAGGCCCACTATTAGAAATACTGGTAGAGACTGTGCAGAGCACCGTAGACCAAAGTGCAGGTATATTGTCACCATTTTCTACTGCCATCAACCCGCTCAAGCTAAAAATGAAGACCCCACTACCAGTGTGACTCGAGATGAGTCACAAGATTATGTTGGGGGCTTATTGGAGTAGGGTTTCCGAAAATATTGCTATATTCTGTAATAATTTAGTCTTGCACAGGGGTTTTGGTTTGGGTAAAACCCCCTCACGAATGGTAATGGGTCAAAGGGTAGATCAAGGGGCTGCAAACCATGGTTTTCGGACCATAAGATAACGCAGGCTAAATAGTATAAATAAATGAAAATATTGAGTCTAAGAAGTCAGTTTTTGGATAATTGTGAATGTGGATGATAGAATTGGATATTTTGTGATCGGTTTTGTGGATTTGTCTAGGTAAAAGGCTCCTGCTGGCTGTGTGCAAGGAGACCTTAGTGCTTCTGTGTGTGGACCCTGCTGGCTGTGTGCGCGGGTTGTTGAAGTGTTTTGTAAGAAGGATTGGAACTGATAGTAATAAAGGAATATTGTTGCAAATATCTTAGTTAAATATGCATCTGTTGGTTATGTTATAAATGTTTTTGCATATTGTTTCCATTTCCTGTACTGCCTAAAAATAGATCTCTTGCATGACTGTAATTGGGTTTATATGAATGCTTATTGGACGAGTCTGGTGGTATAAGGCTTTGATATGATATGTAAAAGGGTATTACTTGATTTATTATTGTTGTGTTAACTTGTGAAATATCTTCTACATATTTGACCTAAATTTGTCTGAAAAGGGTTTACAAGTTAGGGCCATTGTTGCGGAGGTTTGTTTATGATTGATTGGATCTTAAGGCACCCAGATCATCTGAATCTCTCTTAGGGTGCAAAAACCTAGTTCTACCACCCCCCCATACTTCTTTGGGTCATACTTTGACTTACATAAGCAGTTCACTGACGAAAGGGCCAGTAGTAAGAAGGTTCTGTTGGTTAACCTCAATTCCGAACCTGGGTCAGGACCCCTCAAGCCAACACTCATCATAGTCAATCCCTTAAACTTGTGAGAATCCCCAGGCCAAAAATTTGGCCTTGTACTTCTTCACACTCCCCTCAGCAGTTTGCTTCACCTTATAGATCCATCTAGATCCAGCCACTGATTTTCCAACCAGTCTTAGGACAATATACCATGCACTGTTCTTGACGATGGAGTCATACTACTCTACCATTGCATCAACCCAAATTGGTTGTTGCACTGCTTCCTCAAAGGAAGATGGTTTTGTCACAATACACTTTCTCATAAGAGCCATGTATCCAGTAAACTTGTCTGGGGACTGTCTCTGTCTGCGGAGTGAAGTAGGGGCTCCTACATTATCTGTTGCATCAAGTCTCAATCTATCAGCTTTCGTGGTGCACCTTCTACCCTTTCTGGTGGATGGCTCTGCATGAATGTTTTTGCCACTCCACAATCCTCTACATGTGGCTGCTCCAAATCTTGAGGTTCATTCTTTGGAACCAATATTTCCTCCTCTGCATGCAAATCTATCTCCCTCTCAAGGGACAATCACATGGATTTCTCCTCGTAAAATTTTATATCCCATTGAACAACAGCCATTTTTTTGTTTGGAAAATAAACCCGATAGTTGTGGGGAGTTCAGCGTACCCCACAAATATCCTAATCTCAGTTGTTGGTTCCATCTTCTTCCTGGAATTTTTTGTCACATGCACGTAAACAGATGAGCCAAAAATCTTAAAATGTGAAACATCAAGTTTCTTACCAATAAAAGCCTCTCCTAGTGTAGTCATGCCAAGTATACGATGAGGACAACAGTTTTGCACAAATACCATTTTGTTGCATGCCTCCACCCACATATGCAATGGTATGCCCTGATCATGCAACATCGCTTGTGTTTCACCCACAATTATTTTTTTATTTCTTTTCTGTGACCCCATTCTACTATGGGTTATGAGGTGCAATCAGTTCTCTCTGAATTCCTTCTTTGTTGCAAAATTTCTTGAATTCATTGGAGATGTACTCACCACCATTTTCGCTCCTAAGAGCCTTCACATGCTTCCCCATTTCTTTCTCAACTAGTTCTTTGGACTCAAGAAACTTTGATAATGTCTGATCTTTCTTCTACATGAAGTAGATCCAAAACTTTTGAGAAAATTCATCAACAAATATCACATAATACTTATGCTTTTCAATCGAAGAAGTAGAGAATGGTCCACACACATTTGAGTGAACTCTCTCAAGGATTCCTGAAGCTCAATAATCCTTTTCATGAAAAGTGGCCTTTGCATACTTCCCCATAGTACATCCCTTGCATGTGTCTGACTGCACAAGTGTACCCTTGGGAAGACCCGTAGAAATCTGTTGCATGACCTGCAAGGCTCTATGGTGAAGATGGCCCAATCTCTTATGCCATAACTCACCCTCATCCTGGCTCACCACTTTTTCCGCCTTACCCATCAATGTTGCACAGCCATCTGCATCAAGTTTATAAAGATTCTTAACTTGAATCCCAATATTATTGGCTTGTCCTATTATTTTTTGTTGCAGCAAAGCTTTTCCTTCACTGAAAACAACATCATAGCCTCTATCCTCCAAAATTTCAACTGAGACTAAATTTTTCTTCAAGCCTGGTACATGCATTACATATTTTAATTGAAATGTTTTACCTGATTTTCTGTAGAAGGTAATGGTACCAATCCTGATAGCACTGTACTACCCATCATCACCCATTTCGATATGCATCTGGAGGTCCTTCTCCTCCAAGCTACTGAAAATTTCTTTGTCTCCCGTCATGTGAAAGGAAGCACCACTATCCAAGTACCACATCGATCCCATTTCACTTCACACCATGCATGCAATGAGATATAAGTCAAGCTCAAATTGTGAGGCCAAAGCCTCACCAGCTGCAGATCTTGAAGCCTTCTTGTTCTTCTTCTTTTGTGGACAATTAGTAGCATAATTTCCATGCTCATGATAGTGAAAACACTTCACTCTGGACATGTCACGCTTCTTTCCATAGTTACCAGACTCGGATTTGGAATAGATTTTCTTTCCTTTCCCCTTATTTTCCTTGGCATCCAAAGAAAAATCTTCTTCATCTTCATTATTAGATGAATATCCACCTCTGGTATTCCGCCTGAATTATTCTTTCACCAAATGCAACCAAATTCATTCCCAATCTGGTAGCTTTTCCCTTCCATTGACAGAGTCCTGATAACTATGCCAACTCTTGGGAAGTCCTAGAAGATATAGGCTCACGAAGTCATCATCAACGACAGTAATGCTGACGCTCCCAATCTCATCCCAACATTGGACAAACTTTGTTAAATATTTCGGCATGAAGTCTCCTTTCTCCATTTTGATCTTCCTCAGTTTATCCTTCAGTGCCAGTTTCCTATGATCATTGTTGCTCTGAAATAGATCTGTCAAATCTTTCCACATTGCATATGGTGTTTCTTTTCCATGGAGACTTGAGACAATGTGGTCTCATACTCCCTCCAATGAGATCCTCCTCGCCTTTGCAACCTTCTTTTTCCAGGCATCAAGATTTGCAACATCTGCTACAACAAGTTTTGGAATCATTGTCAATGAATTATTTCAACCCATTATCCTTTAGTACTACCTCCATCCTATATTTCTGTTGTGCTATGCAGCAACCCCCCTCCCCCGCTTTTTATTTTCAAAATAGTTTAAAATTTGATAATATAAATAGGGAACCTTCTTAAAATGTATTTTTTCATTTTGAATAAAAAATCAAACTCCAAAACATTGTTGTTTTTTAAATATAAAACAAAAAAAACAAAAAGAAATTAATAAATTCCATTTTTGTGATCACCTTATCGCAAATCGCATCCCGCATAAATATTTTCCCCTTTAAAAGTTAAGCACAAAACATAAAATCTCGATTTGCGATTTTGCGATTTGAACTTCACAAGCAGCATCATAAATTGCACATCCCAGATATACATTTAAAACTTAAAACATGACATATCGGTGCTCCGATGTTGCGATATCCCGATGAAAGCGATTTTTCGATTTTGCGATATCGTGAAATCGCATATCGCATAAATGCAAAGCTTGTTAAAGAAATTCACTTCATAAAGTAGGTTAAAAAATGCGCGATGCGACAGACTTGATCAGGTTTAATGAAGGTTTTAATGTGAAAATAAATCATGTCAGAAATAATTAATCATGTTTCATCATCCCAATGCAAACAATTATTGTTTTTTTACGACTAATTAATGATACATCTGCTTCCCAGATCTTTTCTTTTAAAATTGGTCATTTCACTATATATTTCATCATTTGATCGTTACTTTTTATTAAATAGGAATTTTTCTTCAAGAGATGTCCATACGCAAGGTAATGTAAAAACATGGCAAACAAACTGTTGTGGAATTTGAATGTACAGAAATGTTGTCCAAAATCACAAATATTGTTTGCACTATAGATGGAGGTGCTACAACGTGGCAAGCAATCTATACTATCCTCAAAGATGAAAAACTTGAAGTAGTGAAGGTCAAGGAAATTGCTGATGATGCAAAGCCTCAGATTTACAGTTTAAAGATGCCACATGCTCCTTCCTTCACATAATAGTAGCAAGGGCTAGCCTTTTACCATATATGGATATGATAAGATGGGTGGTTGAGAATTCAACAATTAAAGACATACAATTTAGAACCATTAAGAATGAAATCTTAGGTTCTTTTAGAGCTGAAGATTTGAAAGTCATGTACAAACTGCCCGACCAACAAGACATCTATGACAACCAGCTTGTTGAAAAAATTACAAAGAATAATGAAGACCCTTTCAAAATTATTCAAGGTTGGAGGAAATTGGATAACAAGTTCAAGCATGATAAATCAGATATGTATCCTAATGCTTCACTTGCAAATCCCTACAATTTTGCAGCATCAATGCTATGCATATTATATGGTCTCCCCGATAACACCAAGTTCTCTATTAATTGGGTTCCCTTAATTGACTCCTATGTTAATTCTCACATCATGAATTGGGCAACCATTCTTTCTGAAAACCTAGCCAAAGTGATTAATGAATATCACCAAGCAAGAGTTAGTTCTTCCAAATATGTCTCCCAATTTTTCATGAGTGCATATGTTTTTGATGCCATTTGTTTCTCCACCAGCTTTTCAATTATGGGTTGGAAATGGACTCTCTAATACTCTACCCCTATTCATTTAAGTCATAAACACATATGGGAACATAATTTTGTACCACACTTCCACAGGTTATGTTATGGGGTTGTATTACCATTACATCAGTTAATGTTTGATAGAGAGAGCCCCAGGTTCACTAAGGAAGCTATCATAGATCTTCAAATGATAGGAAGATGTTTCATTGAAGAATCATTTTCATACATCAGAGTATTCGGAAGCTCTTCTCCTCCACATGTGCTTCCTCTGTATGTTTAAGATAAAATAATGGCAAGAGAAGTGGCTTACCAAACTGTCGGCAATGGACTCATTAAAACTCTGAAAGATAATACAAAATATTTATGGTCAAGTTTCCCAATTCAGTGTGGTTCATTTTCCCTCAGCAACTTCAATCATGCGTCAAAATAGTGCCAAAAAATTTAGCTTTTGAAGCTCCCAGTCTTACTGCCAAGGCAATTCGACCCTGAGAAGATCGCTAATAAATTTACTCAGTCAGTCAAAATCAAACCTTTCATACACATAGATGATAGATTTGAAGATGTTTTGCAATCTGTTGAAACTTTTGAAGAAGTTCAAAACTTTGTCAGATTGAATCTAAACCCAGAGGAATTACAAAGATTCCATGAGTATAGAGAGCAAAGAATCAAGCGTATTCCACAAAATATCCTGATTAATAGCTATATGACTGAACCAAGCAAGATGATCAGAACAGAAGAATCAAATTCACAGAATCAAAGTGAGATAGATAAATTGTGGACTTCAGTTAGTAATATATTGATGGATATCCCTAAAATATCATCCACACAAAAAATATAGGATTTCAGACTCCCCAGGGTCAGATATTTTCAGCAAAAGAAACCACTGAAAGTCCTAAGAGAAGCTCCCAAGATGCAGAAGTTATTGCTGCATTTCCTACTGCTGAAATTATTCTAAAGGTAACTGATATCCCTCCATTGGATGTATTCTACATCCCTCTTCATAAAGTTGTAGTCAGGACAGAGAAAGAGAAGAAGGATTGAAACACCCCCAGGTAATGAGATCATGGAAGTTGTATGGAAAGACACCCAGTCGAACCCAATCGACAACCTAACTCGGCTATCACAGTTTTCTGGAGCATATACTACCGTAACAATGGAAAAAGCAGTCGAAGTATCCATTTTGGTTCAAGAGAAGGATGATAAAATAATGCAACAACAACAACAACTGGATGAAGAAAGGAACAGTTTGAACCAACAGGCCAAGCATCAAATCTTTAAATTACAGCAAGATATGGAAGTACTTAAGATAAGTCATGAAAATGACTTATCCAACAAATACACACTGATTAAATAATTGAGAGAAAATCGTATAAAGTATGAAAGCTTTCCTACTGCAAAGGAATTCATTAAAGAAGCATTGGCATTAAATGCCCTACTCTCAAAACAACAAGACTTGTTTATCTTACAAATGTCAGACATAGTTCCACATTTGGAAATCAATGAAAAATTGACTAATACAGTTATTGATCAGAGAATTGAGTTTAATGAACTCAATACCAAAATTTCTGACTATATTGAATGGCAGGATTCAGAGGAAGGAAGAAGATCAAATTTCCCAAAGATCAGAGAAACTTATAAAGATATTCTCTTTATTGACTGGGATACACAGGTAAAACAGGAAAAATTGGAAATAGCTAGAGCATCAAGCATATCAAAGAGTATTGTCAAAACAATCAACCACATGTTACATACCTCTGGTTTAATTAAAGAAGGAGATCCTAAATCAATTCCTGATCTCAAAATATTGGAGCAAAGTTGGAAAAATACAAGTCAAATATGAGAAGAAACAATTTCACAGCTGAAAAAGACTAATTGGGAAGCATACTGGCAACTCTTGGTTAAGCCTTATAGTCAAATAATGCCATTGAATTGTTTTCTAGATTCCATACAGAAAATGCTGCCACTTTTACTTGATGCTATATTTACTGGACAGATGAAAACACAGTTCGTGAAGCCTCCACAAGTTCAACCAATGTTTGATATTTGTGAACAGAAAAGCAGAGCTGGCATTAGCCTATCATCAAGCATGATCATGAGTTAATTTTTTTTGGCAATTTCAATTTTAGCAATTAGATACTAGGAATGAGGAAGGTTGTTTGAAACCTCCTCATAATATATTTTGTACAATCTATTTTTTTAAGTAGTTAATGTAGTATTTAAACCCTTCTCATGCATTTAGAGAAGGGTCTAAGATTTTTATTAAGAACATTTACAAATAATACATTACTGTAAGTTTGTGGATGTCTTGATAAGATAATGGAACATGGTCGTTTCAATTATATATCATCTTGGTTGATCACTGTTGATGCACAATTGTATTATTTGAATGACTGATTGATAGAAGATTGATTGTGGCCTATTATCGATGGTCAAATGAGTAGGACAACACACATCTGTTACTATTATCATGTATGCTAAATTTTATTTTAACATTAGTGATAAATCTATCTTTTTATGAATTATGTATGAAATCAATTATTTCTGCTTGAAGTATCAGCTGCACTATTGTATGATATCAGAATAGAAATTGATTTGTTTTATATATAATCATCAAAATATATGCGATATGTTTCACACCTTCCTCTGATTAACTATTTTCTTAAAATGAATATCTTACAAAAGTATTAATTCTACTAAGTCTGTGATTGATCTAAATCATCACAGACTGAATATAAATCATTTTAGATCACATAAAATCAACATTATCCCGAGTTATATTAGATCAGATTTAATTCAAAGTTTTGCATCTTAGAATAAAGTTGTCTTATTTTTTATTTATTTTCCTTGCAAATCATTTGAAAGAAACCCAACAATCATATAAAACCCAAAATTTGGAAACTGGTCCCATTACCCCCAGTCGGAGCCACTATTCCAAACGAAAAAGGCGCTGCTTTATGGTCTGGACTGGGTGGTTATCCTCCTTGTTGTTGCCACATATTTTTTAGGCCTCAACACTTTCCAAGAAATATATTTAGAGCTTCCCTCGAGTCCATACTCCAATCTCAAGCCATTTAAATCCATTTTGATCCTGAATCGCATGTAGCACCAGGAACATCTTCTGCAAATTTGAAATCTATTCAGTCACAAACTCAGATTCTCCTCCACTATAGTGATTTCCCATGCGCTGATACCATGTAGAAATTATACAAACATATGTATATCAATGGATCGATAGATACTAAAGCTAGATACTGAATTGATTCTACAAATCAATTGCGGAAATTAAACACAATCGCCAATCACATGAAGCAAAGAAAGAATCAAATCAAACCACAACACAGATAATTTCTTGGGGTAAGCTTGCTGCCCAAAACCCCTCTATATTCTATTATATATTAACCATGGAATCATGTAACAATTACAATTAACTCTTCTCACAAGAGTCTCCTGCACTCTACCGTCTGTCTCACACTGTCCTGGAAAAAAATGACCAACACTTAGCCAATTCTCAGCCTCTAAACATCTTGCCTTGCTTGTGAAATTCCTGATGAATGCAATCCCTATTCTTTAGGAATTTTGGCCTTCCTAAATTGTGCAAGGATCATGAGCACTCCAATGGATTTCTGGTTGCATGAAAGCAACCTACTAATCACACAACTGATAGTTAACCTCCCTTTCACCTTTGTCTCAACTAGGTCTCCACTAGAACTGACATGTATGCAACTATTAATATTAAATCGTTAGTTGCATGGAAGATCACTGATTGTGAATTAAATAATATTTAATTCACTTGATCTCTCACTAGTGCAACAAACAATTACAACTAGTTCAACTGAATCTAACTCACCTAACTGAGTTAATTGATTACACATGCATTAAACTAATGCACCAACTGCAATCCGAACTCCATAACTAATATAATTACTCTACATGCCTCACCAACCACCCTAAACTCGAAATACATGAACTAACTGAGTTTATCACACTCATTTAACTATTACAAGTGATCATGAGATAAGATTACATTTTATTGTCCAATTTAATTAAGGGAAAATTAAATTAGACACTGCACCAAATTTAGCACACACTAGTGTAGGTGCTGCTAGGACCTATTGGTCCCACACTAGTGTAGGTGTTGTAATTTCTTGTTGGACTTCAACACTTAGGCATTAGATTGTGAGAGGCCCAAAAATCTAATAGGAAATTATGCAGCAGTTTGTTATGAATATTGAGTGAAAGATAAAAAGGTGGAGAATTATCATCATTCTGATCTTGGACATTTCTACCCAAGTAGATGGTAGGATGTTCATCCTCTATATTGAATGAATTAGGATCAAGATATGCATGTAACATACTTTTAAATGACTTTCTGTGGGCTGGATTTTTCAACAATTCAAGGAGTGGAACTGGAATCTTGATTTTATTTAATTCTGACTTGAAACTGAAATTGAGAGGAGCCAAATATTTATTTTTTTCAGAAGTTTTCATGATTGGGGCAAGGTTAGGTGATGGAGGGACATTCATTAACGTTTTCCTTTTGTTTGGTAGCATTTTTTTCAGAATATTGTTTTTGTTGGGGTTGTTGGACAACCCCTTTATACCTCAAACTATAATTTCTTTTCTGATTCTCAGCCTGCTTTTTCTCATTTTGGACATGAATATCAACATCATCGTGATCTAAAAATAAATTTATCCTAGACTGATCTTCATACTCTTGCAAAGTCAAACAAGTTGACTATGATGTCTCCCCAACTAAATTTATGTCTTCATCTTCCTTTTCTTGTTCTTGATGATTTTCTTCAGCAAAATTATTCAGTGGCGGCTGAACATTCTGATCATAAAGATTTATTCTTGGGCATTGTAAAATTTGTTGAGGCTGAAAGGGTCTCCTAAGAGGAGTTTGATTTCCATTTCCTTCATTTTGAAAGGGTCTGACGGCAGGCCTATTTTCTAACTCCAGTTTAGTCATTTTGGAAGTAAGATCTTTAATCAAATTGTACATTTGATCAAGCCTGTCTTCAGCTATTAAAGTTTTAGAGGAAGAATATGGTTTCTCCTCTTTCATTTTTTTTCTTATCCTTTTCTCCCTTCCCCTCTAAAATTTTCAGTTTATTTGAGGCCATGAGATTGGACTACACTCTAATAGCAGCCTCCTACATACCCACCAATGATTTTGGCTTCTTAGATCTTAGCCACAATGAAAACTTGGAATATAAGGCATTGGAAAAGATTATCATGGTTATGGTTTCAAGAGGTTTTGACTTCTACAGGAATATTTTGATAGACTTTACTGAATCTCTTTGTAAAGTTTGCCAATGACTCATCAATATTCTTCTTTAAAGCTCCAAACTCCGTAAGGTAATACAAGTAATCCTTTCGATCACCCCATTGTTTTACAAACACTTCCTCTAAAGCATATATTCATGTTATTGAATTTGGTGGAAAAATTTTGAACCACTTACGAGCTTCTCCATCCAAGCTCTGAACAAAGAGTCTTGACCAAACATCTTCATGTTCATATTTTGGTTATCAACATAATTGTAAAAGGAAAATAAGTGTTCTTCAGCAGATACTCCTTCTCCCTCCCCTGTATATTTGGGCAAATATTTTAGATAATCCCCTTGAGGAAGGGGATGCAAATGTTGAGGGGGAGCAAGTGGTTCATATCTTGATGCAACAATCTGTTTCATCCTTATAGGAGGAGGCTAAGCCATGACTTATTGAGGTACAATTAGTGGATGACTGACTGATATAGATGTTTGAGTGCTTGAAATTATAGTCTGTGGAGTTTTCATCTGTTTTGGAATAGTAGAAGATTGAAGTTCTTGGGTTGGTTCTTCAGGATTTTGAGTTACAAAATGATTGATTTTTAAAGAAATGAACAAAAGAGGATTTTTTTTCAACCTCTCCAAGAGAATTAGATTCATATGTATATTCTTGAAGGATTTGGGCAACTTCAAATTTTTTCTGTTGAGCTAAAAATTCAAAGAGATTAAAGGTCAAATTTTCAGGAAGATTATCTTCTCCTTGATGAGAAGAGGAGGAGCCAATAGCTGGGTTTTGAAACAAGTGAGAATACTCCTATTGTGGACTAAGAGAGGACTAGTATTCAGGATGAGTTTGAAGAAAGCTTAGAATTTTTTTAATATATTCTTCAGTTAAAATATCCCTATCTAAGAAGGGTGCAATCTCCAATACTTGTTCTAATTCCCTTTATGTCAACACAAAGGCTTCAAATTCCTGGTTTTCTTCACTAACACCTAAAACCTCTATTTTTTCTTCTTTCTCTGGAGTAATACTTATCTCTGATTTAATAAATGATGATTGAGAGGTACTTTCAGGTAAATCTAAGCTAACATCGTCTACTTTATATTTTATAGAAGAAGTTTCAACTTGAAATATTTCAGTGGAATCCTTTGAAATAGAAACTCTGTTAGATTTTTAGATAGATGATGGTACCTTTTTCTTTGGAATATATTTCGAATGCTCTTTTTTCACTGAATGTGATGTAGCTTTAGTTGTTTTATGTTTCCCTCTTGCATCCTTTATAGTTTTTTCTGGGTCAGAGATTGGAGTCACAGGAGGTGATATTTTATTTCTTCTTGTAGTAGGCAGTATTCAAACCCCTCGTCCTCATTATAGATTTGCAAATTGAACTAATTACAATCAGAAAGAGTGACTAGTTTTTATTCACCCTTAAAAACTAGTACTAGACATTCATGCAAAAAACTTCGGGAAAATATTGAGTTCAGAATCTTCGTCTCCCGACAGACGCACCAAAAGATGTTAACATTGGAATCAGCACTTGGATTGTAACAAGTGCCTGACCAGACACATCTTAAGCTCAAGGGATTTTCTTATAGTTGGATTATGATTCAGAAGGTGGCTAAAATTCTCACACACTAGAAAATAAAAAGGTTTTGAACAAATAAATCACTCACACATATGAAGGTACTAGTGTTTGATGTGGTAGCAAAGGTAAGTTTTTATTCTAATGGTTAGGAGAATGTGAAAAGAACAGTGAGTCAATATAATATAATTCACTATTAAGATGAAAGGAAAACATAATAGCATAGACCTATAATGTATTGATGAAAGAATGCTTATTCAAGACTTACAAGAGTCTCATCACACAATTAAAATATTTATGTCACAAGGAATGCTTATGAATAGACTTACAATACACATTTTATCCAGAAAGCTTGTAAAAAAATACCGATAAAAATATATAATCATTTACAACTATATTATAAGACTAACAAAAACAAGAGACAACATATGTAGATCACAATCTAGAAATGAAACTGTAAGATATGGAAACACATAGGGAAATAGACAATACACACATCAAATCATTCATAAATCCTCAAGAGTGTATCTGGATATTATAAATTCAAAAATTATACAACATTGTATGCAATGAGATGAACAACTAATGAACCCTTTCCTCATTTCTTTTCATAGTATATATACAAAAAGTTGTTATGTTAAAGCTCCACAAAAAGTGCAAGTTTGTTGTAGGAACTTTATTACAATCTTCTAAATATAGTAAAGCTTATCTTAAAAATAACAGAAAAGTAGTCTGAAACACGATATTTAGTTTACACATGCATGAAGAAAAAACATGATAATATGGAAATAAAAATGGCTACGCTCAGGTGGCTGATTGCTCCTCGTTTCCTAGAAAACCTTCCTCCACAAAAAGTGCAACAGCTAACTGGAAATGACACCTAGATCTTTATCCACAAAAGTGCAGCAATAACCAACTGAAAATGACACCTGGAAGACAACTTCACTGGATGACACTTGGAAAAAACCATTATCACTGATGCAGCATAAACTTTATCACCATTTCGTGTCTTTCCTCAAAACCAAAAGAAAGAGCTATCTTTTTATCTTCTTATACAAATTCTGGAAAAAATAGCTACTTTTCCAAAAATGTAGTTATTTTTGATAACTCTGTAGATAGGCCAAAAATGATATGATTCTTCATATTTTCCTTGTTTTAGATATTCAATCATTAAAAATATAGCACAGAGGCCAAAAACCTAAGAGATTTTTCCTTAGTGACTCTCTTATTTGGTTTCCTCTTTTGTGCTTGATTCTTCTTCTGAGCCTTCTTCTTCCCTCGATCATTTTCTGGACTTTCATCTATGTTTATTATCTCATCTCTGAGAGCAGGATTAGCTATGAGCTTACTAGTTAGCCTGAGATTATTTTTAGGTCTGGTATGAGGCCTTTGAATATATGGATTAGGAATGCATGAGGGCCTCCTTCTTCCTTGGATGACTCCTCTTCAAATTATGTTTCAGAAAACTCTGTTTCACTACTCTTTTCCTCAAATGATGAGTATGAGTGGATTTTTACTTTCTAATTTCCTTTAGCTAATGAACTTAGAGATGAATAGATCTAGGTTGTTGTTGGTTCCTATTTTGTAGTCTCTGAAGCTTGACTCTTTCCCTTAGCTGATTTTTTGGGAGAGGAATAAACTTGTGCCAGTGTTGATTCCTTCGCTACTGGAGTCACATTGTCTTCTTCATTCTCCTATCTAGTCTCTAGAATAGGGCTTGGTGCTAATGTTTCAAGGGTGACTTCCACTGAAGATCCTTCTGACAGAACCAGTCTCCTTCTGCGTTTATTTCTTGAGGAAGAAGACACTTCTTCCTTATATTCAGAAATAGCATTCTTGTCAAGTAGAGTGGCCTTTTTTTAAGCTTTCTTACATGTTCTTGCCTGAAAGAATCTAAATTTTTTGGTTACTTAGGTAGCCTTCCGGTATAAACTTATTTTTCTAGTTACATCATAGGTATAGGGATGGTGGTTTTAACTCTAGCTCTTCTAGCTGAGTTTCTTGTATGTCTGCTTGATGGTGAAGAAGATTGATCAGCTTGTGAAGGGGTCAGTATAGGTGCAGTGCTTTACTATTCCTCCTGGGTCTTCTGTCTTGAAGGCCTTCCTACTTTTCTCCTTGAATTAACACTGAAACCCTCATCTGCTACGAAATTGTTCCATGTGGTTCTGTTCTTCTTTAGATGATAACCACCAACATTCTGATTAACCCCCGGTGATAAATATTATGGAGAGAATAATGTGGGGTTCGTTGTATCTTTTGAGACATTTTCAACAGAGATTTGTAGAGGAAGAATGGGAGGTTCATAGGTCTAGAGCCTGAAATGTGAGATAAGAACCTCATCTGATATTTATGCACTATGGAAAAATGCCTTCATAGGTGATATAATGTTGCACTGTGGTGATAAATCCTTTCCATTTAGGCATAAAATAAGAAATATGGACATTAGGGGTCCAATCTAAATTTTCATGCTCAAGTTTAAGATATGGATTTAAATCCTCTATAAATAATTTTTTTCTTTTATACCATGACTCACCTGTAGCTGACAGTTGGGTATCTCGTGCTATGATGGTCTCTGAGATTTTGAAGGTCCGAGACCCTAGCTTGACCTGCTCTCCATTGAAAGACTTGGAAAATTCTTGAGCAACTGCAAAGTTCTCCCCTAAGAACTCTTCAAAAACCGATACCATCCAGCTGCTTGGAATTGTTCCTTTGCATGATGATCAATAAACCATGTATTGGCAGGTTCTGAACTATTTACCTTACCACTCTTACCCATTCTATTAACAACTAACTCAACTGTTAATGCACACCTATAAAACACAATGAACAGAAACCAACCATGAATCCCTAACTGCTTGCAAAAAGGTAACAAACTGCTTACTAGAGGAGAACAAACTACTAGTTGTAGCTTTCTAGGGGTAAATGGGAAACAGTGATCTGCATGCCTATAATCACGATGAGGTTAACTGACACGAAATCAAATGATTTTAATTTTAGTGACAACTCACTCCAGTACCAAATATTTCAATCCCTTGAATAATTAAATCACTGCTACTCGTACTTGAGTTTTGATCTACCTCACCTTCAATGAGTAGCATTAGATTAACTAGCCTTAACAAATATAATTTCCAACCCCCTTTTAATGAATCTCCAATTAGAAATAGCCACCTTTCAAAAGAGTAATACCGCTTTTTTAGTAGATATTCAATTATTCTAAAGAGTAGTGTCTTTTCACCTGATTAATGCCTTTTCACCTCCTTATATAAATTCTAAATAAAATAACTACCTTTCCAAAAAGGTAGCTATTTCTGTGTTGCTTATGAAACCGCATTTTCTAAAGAAAATAGCTAATTTTTCATAAAAGGTAGCAATTTCCTGTTATTCCTGAAATAGTTGATGACTTTGACATTTTATCCTTAGCCTTGGATAGAATATATTATGAATAAATAATGCTTCTCAAACTAAATCCATGGCCTTAACTACTCAAGGTAGGTAAAAGACTTATTTAAAATAAAATTTTCCCTAATTACTCTAATACACAAAACAAACTATTGGACTCAAACTTTTTGGATTTTGTTAAAAATGATAAAAATTTTGACACATTTTTAACCCTTCAGGGCCTTCAACCATAGGTTAGGGGACAAGAGAGGATCAAAGACACAAATACAATGGTTACCAGACTTTGAAAAATTTCAGTGCTAACAGCAGGGTTCATCGAAACTATGCAACATGGGTACTCCTTGGATGAGGAACTAAATTTTGCATCCAATGAGTGCTCACTCTCGAAATCGAAATAAAAATGTAGGGAGATAAGTTGAAAATGCGAGTTGAAAAAATAGTTTTTTTCCTTTTCCCTCTAAAATTTGATGATTTAATCTAATATTATTATATTATTTCCACTATTATTTTATATTATTCCTTAAGAGGCCCATTTTAGACCTCAAAATTTCTCTAATGCTAATATGTGTTTTTCCTATGAAAAATAGTTGTTGATCAATTTTATTACGTGGTTTCTTTTAAGATACTTCTTTACTGCCTTCAAAAGGGGTTTTGACATCTAAAATCATGAGATTCTGAATTAAACCATGAAAATCATGATTTTTATATTTTCTTTTGATGAGAAGTAATTCTACAGGGAGAGATAAGTACCATTTATTTCCTAGGCTAAACAAGTGCAATGCAAATTCATATACTCCTAAAAAAATGCAGACAGTGATACTCAAGTTAACATGTACACTAAAAAACTAGACCATCAAGCAAGAATTATTATTATTATTATTATTAAAGGATGTAATAGAATGAAAGCTAAAATAACCATCAAAAGAAAACATGAATGCAGAAAAATCAATCAAATCTCAAGAAAGCAAAGACTTCAAGACCAAAACAAGCAAAACACTAGTAGTGAAAATCATAGAAAAAGTGAAAAGTATGCATTACTAACCTAAAGTCTTTGTTTTTCAATGCATTACTAACCTAAAGTCTAAGATTAGTGGTTATAATGCATTGAGGTCCATGACATAATGCATTATCTAGAATTTTCTCAGAAAAATATGGCCAAGTTCTAAGACAAGTGCTCATATCAATTAGATTAATATGCATGAAAGCAATGGAAGGGGATTCAAACACTCAACAAGATCAGAGGTTTTGTAGAGGTAAATCCCCTCTACGGACAGAGGCGATCCCTACTAACCTAGATCGAGTCTAGCAACAATCGTATCATGCTAAGGCGCAAGTTCCTAATTGCAATAGACCAAATTGTTAAGAATGCCTACCTTAAGTCCAACGTTGTTGTTCGTAGAGAAGATAGCGCTCCCGTTTCCTTGCTCCGGCAGATCACAATTCTCCCGCTTGTCGCGATCAAACACCTGCACATACAAGAAACAAAATGAACACATAAGCGTAAAACCCAATATATGCAATTATGTATCAGTCAGAGAAGACACAACTCATGATCACAATGAGAAATACGAGTGGAACCATAACCAAAGTCGCTTATCATTAATTAATACAAAGAAAGATACAACCTGCGCTCTGACGCTGGATCTTCCTTCAGCGGGTCGACAGCGGAATACGTCTCGGTAAAGCTCGTCGGGAATGGGACAAGCCTCTCTCTTCGGTTGTCTTGACAATAATCTCCTTGTTACTGATTTGGCTCTATGAGGACTATCAAGGGTCTTGTAGCATTCTCTAGGCTATGAAGGCTCTTGAAGGCTCAACCATTCAGGCCCTTCATCAATGGAAGATGGCTATATTTATAGAGGAGAGGAGGAGGTTGGGATCCCTACACTAGTGGAATGGAGGCCTTATCCCTTGGGAGGTTCCCCATAAGGTGGAAACAAGAGGCCAAAGGAGGAAGGCCATGGTTATTTAGTCGAAACCACTCCTCATGACTCATCCACGAAGTTGTTGTAATCGAAACTTCTCCTCTTTTTTTAAAACTTTCCATAAGAAGATTGGTGCGGGTGCTTAAATGGGACAGAGCGCCAATCGGGCGCAGGCTCAGTGTTAATTTTCCTCATTGGAGTGAGGACATAACGGGCTACCAGCACCAAGGAAAAAATAGGTGTTTTTAGGGGTCTGCTCAGGAAATGATCAACAGAAGGAATGTTGTCCTCATGGCAAGGGATGCAATGATGGTATTTTCAGGGCATGACACTGCTTATTGGTCACAAAAACGACCCTCCAATGGGCGAGATGGGGATTGCAGGGACAGTGACAAATTACTATGTAGCATATGCCCCCTAAAGCATGAGGCCTGAGAGAGAGAGAGGGGTGAAATGCTTTACGAGAACGCGTCCAACTGAAAACATTGCCGTCAGAAAACCTACGTAGACAAGTACAACTGATATCTCAAATACATGATATATGTGGTATGGGCGCAGCCATCCATAACAGAGTATACAATAATCAAGATCCAAGGCATGGATGCAGCCATCCAGTGAGGATCGATAAATAGACTCAGGTATGGTCACAGCCATCCAATGAATGAGTCATGTAACCAATCACAATAATCCACAAAATCGCAGCCTGGATTCTAACAGACAAAATCCAAGGTCTTGCCCTCCATCTCAACCCGAACAAAGTACAAGTTCAAGCATGCAAATAAGTGAGCTGAAGTTGAACAAACAAGAACATCGCCTGATTACCAGCCAATGATGAAAGTTGTTAACAGACGCGAGAGGTACCACCAATAGTGACAATGGTCCTCAAGGTACTATAGGTACAATCTACAGAATGTGAATAGTGAGCTGACGTCGAACACCCGTAGAATCACTCGATCGGAGGCCAATGATGAAAACCTCACGTCGAACTCGAAGAACCTACCATTGAGGCATGCAGGCTCCAAGGTACCAGAAGGGAGTCTCTATATCAGCTTCCCAGATAATGAGCTGAAGTCGACAGGAAGTGATCTTGATCGAAGGTGGGCCATATTGTTTCCCACATCATCGACACGAGACAGAGGAACATAATGTGTTATGAATCAGGATCAAATGAGAATCAAAGGAGGGTTGAAATTTGCAGAGGTCAACTTCTCTTTAACATATCGGTGGCATGCGAGTGAATTTGGAATTATTTGACATCAAAAGATCAGAGGTCATGATGACGAGGAAAAGAGCAGATGAGAGGTCAAAAGGGATTACCCAAACCCACGGAGGCAAGCAAAAAACGAGATGAGATGTCCCCCACCTGACACGAATGTAGACAAGTGCCATGTTCAAGAGCAACATACTGCCGACACGACGAAGATACTGGTTCCATTTTTTCCCCACCACTTCTGGCAAGTACCTCTTTACTTTTACACAAGCTTGAAGAGGATACCATATGCTTGTCATATAAGTTCGTCCTTCGGATGAATCCATCCTAGTACATTTAACGAGCCATAGGAAGGAGGAACTCGAATATCATCATTACGACTGAATTCAATGTCATCAGGGTTTAACAAGTTTGACAAAGGAAGAACTCGACGTATTTTCATGTTTAGAGAGTTTGAAAAGACAGTGGAAAAGTAAACTCCAACAGTCCCTTTTCGTAAATAGTTCCTCAGATCCGAAAAGGTAGAAAACTATGTCTGAGAAAACCTCCTAGTCGCGATAGGCTAGGGTATTCCTTTTTCGTAAATAATCTATCCCAACCTGAAAAAGGGGTAAACGTATACTGGGTAGATGTCGTTTCGCAACCAATTTAACGAGATCGAAATGACAAGGGATTCAACAATCTTTTCATGTTTAGAGAGTCAGAAAAGAGCTGAAATTTGACTTCTCTTGGAGGAACGAGTGGTATCAAGGGTAGCAACTGGTTCCGGTAATGGTGGAACTGCTCAGATCAAGTAAAGGTTAAGAGGCTGGCTAACAAGACCACTCATTGCAGCGGTTCCTCGGGAACAGGTAAAACAACCAAGTGAAGGCATATGATTTGCCAAGCAGATAGTGACGATGGAGTGAGAAAACCAAGGCTCATTTGGCAAAAATAGGCTGATAAAATGGCAATCACAAGAGGTAAAATGGGAAAGGTTTCATTTTTACACAAGCTTGAAATCAAGAAACTTTGCTTGAATTTGGTTTCATTTTACACAAGCTTGAAACAAAGATAAACTATGCTTGAAACCGATTTCATTTTTACACAAGCTTGAAACAGAAACAAACTATGCTTGAAAAAGTAAGCATTCCCCCAGCATGGTGACTCAATTCGAGGTGCATGCCCCCCAAGATTCAATCCATATGAAAGCCAGATGGAGTGAAGGTTCAAGTTAAGGAAAAGACTCGACTGGTATTTTATGAGATCTTATCAAAGACTCGAATTGAACGGGAACATGTTTCATTGTTTAAACGAGGTTGACACATTAAAAGAACTATCCTCATAGCAGCTTTTTTCATTGTTTTAGGAGCTTGTCACAAGAAGAAGAACTGTGCTCCGGTCACCTTGTTTCATTTTTTAAGGAGCTTGACACAGGAAAATAACCATGCTCTGAACACCTTGTTTCATTTTTTAAGGAGCTTGACACAAGACAAGGAACTCTACTCCGACAACCTGCTTGTTTCATTTTTTAAGGAGCTTGACACAAGAAGACGGACTATGCTCTGAACAGCTTGTTTCATTTTTTAAGGAGCTTGACACAAGAAAATGAACTATGCTCTGAGGACCTTGTTTCATTTTTTAAGGAGCTTGACACAAGAAAATGAACTCTGCTCCGACCGACCTCATCATAATGAACAAGAAGTCATCACTTCCAAGAGTTCCACTCCCAATGGAAGGAAAACATCTTGGAAGTAAATACCCAATGCCCCCCGCACCTGATGCATGACGGCACTATCACTGAGTACAGGCACGGGGTAGGTAGCCACATAGTTGACCTGCGGTGAGGCAGATACAACGGGTGGATAAAAACCAAGAAGGGACAATGGCGGGCCAGCTGCCACATCGAGACCAAAGAACGAAAGTTGATCAATGGTCACGATCCATCCTTCATGTGGAAAACAAACCACATGAAAAAGGGAGGAGACAAGCGCTCCCATGGCATAGGTGTAATCGCGCCCCAAGAGCAGATTGAAATCCAAGGGGCCTGGAACAACCATCACGTCCATATGGACGGTTTTACCTCCCAAAGTAACAGGTAACCTTGGAAGGATCCCCAATGGTTGACTAGTTCTTCTGTTAAATGCCAACAGATTCTATGTAACAGGCACAAACGGCGGTGAACCAAAAGCTTTCCAAGTAGTTTAGGATAGAATACTAACAGACACACCTTTGTCTATAATGGTGCTAGGTACGACCAAACCAAAGGCCTGTACCGTTATCTCGAAAGGCACATAAGACGAAAGGTGGTATCCTGCATATCGACTCCAGTTAAAGGAAGCGACCAAACTACTCAGAGGGGCTACCATCAAACCGAGATGGTATTCCCCTGGTGTTACGGAAGAAGAAGGAGCATCCTCCATGACCTCCATCTCGAAGGCGGGAGGAGTATCCTCCGGGACCTCCATCACGGGAGGCAGAGGAGCAGCTTCTTGAGATATGGGGATAGGAAAATCTTTCTCCAAGTCCGAAGAATATGAAGAAACAAGAAGAACCTGAGGGGGATGAGATCCACTCTCAACGGAAAAGACCTGGTGCACCGTAGAAGGGGCCAGCTCAACCGATCCCATGACCAATGGTTGTTCGGGAATGGATTCCTGAATTTGAATTTCCGAGGGAGCGGGATCGACCAAGGATGACTCTTGACCAATCGTAGTATCAGCTAGTGGATGACTCAAAGAAAGCTGTTGGTAACCAGCTGGAAGGCACAGCGCAAAAACAATCGAGTTGTCCAAAACTCGCTTGGCTTCATCCATATATGGAAAAAGGTGAATGGCATGGTGCCCTTCACACAACTTACAGGGATTTTCAAGCTTACCCTGCTTCTTAAGAGTTTTACCAGCACTAGCTGAAGACGTGCCCCCAACCTGACTCCTAGAAGCCAAAGGAAATGGCGGACAACCGTTGGGCCATACTTCAAGCACCTTGGGAATGCCAGGGAAATCTCAAAGAAGATGGTTTCCCTGGCACAAAATGCAAGGGAATTTGACTTTTCGCAGAGGCAATACGACAGATACTTACAATATCACCCTTAGCTTTCTCGTTCCACTTTATTTGTCTTCTTCTTCTTCTTCTTAGCCACCTGGTTACTCGAATCCAGACTTTCACTAGGTGAAGTAGAAGAGGAGGACGTAGAAACAGGCGAAGAAGGGGAGAGGTCCACCTTGGAATCAACATGATGTTGTTCAGGCGGAGGAACTGATTGAATAGTAGCCGAGACATTCGGGACCACAGAGGTTGAAAACAACCAAACAGGAAACCCAACAGTTAACCCAGGAAGGGACAACGTTGCCATATAAGGATCGCCAACATTTCCAAAAGGAGGAAAAGAACCAGGATTCCCATCGGAGGGGATTCCTTGGTTGGTGAACTCCGAGAAAGTTTCCATCAGAAGAGCTCTTCAGAACAACACCCTAAGGAAACTAAATTTAACCAGGAATATTTCGTGGGCAGTTAATTTTTAAAACATTGAAACAAAACTCTGTTGTTTCATCTTTTAAGAGTCGAGAAACAGGCAAAAGGTGACTCTATCTCTTTCAGTTTGGAAACAAGTGTGAAAGGACAAGCACTTGATGATCTTTTCAAATTTAATGAGTCAAAAAATATCAAAATGACTGCTCTGGAACTCTAGGAAAAAGGATGTACCAGATATCCATGAACTGCAATATACACCTTGGTCTCAAAATGAAAAAGAAATCAACCAAGGACTTAATGTATGTGCAGGAAATCTCCCCGAATGCTATGTCTGGTGTATCATGGGTATAGGGTGGCAGACTCGGGTTCCTATGGATAAAGGATGGAAACCTAGTGGGGTCTCCCTTTATATACGCGATGGTACGGGGAGCACAAGTTCGTACTAGTGCTGTCTAAAGCCAAGAGGCAAACGACAGCTACTAGGTTTAATGACGCCGGAACACATCTCTAGCCTAGACCTCTAAATATTTCGTTAATGTTTCAATGCTGCCTTAGTGTAAATTGAATAAATTTTAATGTTAATCTTCAATTATGTTTCAATTTTCAGGCCCTAGCGAGTGTTATGTCTCAAAATCTCCTAAACACACACTACATGCCACAGTATATCATTTCATTCGATGAAAGCTAACTACAAGAGAGTTAAAAGCTTTTCATACAATAACAAAATGACCAGAAAAAAATCAATAATGTCTCTAATGCAAGCTAATGAAAACTAAAAAGCCTTTTCTTTCAGAGTTATAAATCACTAATAACACAAAAAAGATTCAATTTGCATTAACTAATCAAGAGAAAAAGAGAATTTTTTTTTTATATTTTCAGTGTTTAAGAGCAAAGTGCACTAAACAAAAGAAAACTGATGAAACGAGCAATTTGAGAAGCGATAGCAAAGGCGTAAAAACAAGAAAGTTTCACTCAATGCAAACACACAATCAGACCTCAAATTGACAAAACAATCCCTCAAAACCAAGAGCATCCCAAAGACTCAAATGAACCATGTAATCTAGGCACAAAATGAGACAAGGCGGAATTCGAATGAGGAAGAAACCAATCACTCAAGAAATGTAGCAAGACGATAGACAACCACCAAACGAATGCAGAGAAGCAATCACAAAGTTGACTGAACAAATAAAAACCAAAAACTCCCGCGGGAGGCTCGACACACCATAGCACCTAGATGCCCTAGGGCTAGAATGTAAAATCGATAGAAGAGGGCAAACAACCGAAGGATGAAGGTCACAGTCAGTCAAACAAGGCTCTAGAACACTAAGGAAGTCGTAAAAATAAAACCAAAATCACAGATCAAGCTCAAAAAGCTCAAAACAGAGCAAACCCTAGAACCTTACAAAATTTGTGCAACTGTCAGGCTGAATCTAGCGCTAGTACAGGATTGGCGTGGGTAATACACTGGCAACATGCACCAATTGGTGCGGCTATCAGGCTAATAAGCACGCCAGTCGAGTTTACTAAGAAAAAATAAAAAATAGCAATCCAAGAAACAGACTAGTGATGGTGAAGCTAAACAAAAGCCAAACACACGAAAAGAGCCAGCCAAAAGAGCTGATCAAGCAAGCAAAGTCAAGAATCGACCGAAAAGACAAGAAGATACTCCAAATCAACATCTCCCCAGTGGAGTCGCCAATTTTTTGTAGAGGTAAATCCCCTCTGCGGACAGAGGCGATCCATACTAGCCCAGATCAGGTCTAGCAACAATCGTATCAAGCTAAGGTGCAAGTTCCTAATTGCAATATACCAAATTGCGAAGAAGGCCTACCTTAAGTCCAACGTTGTTGTTCGTAGAGAAGATAGCACTCCCATTTCCTTGCTCCGGCAGATCACAATTCTCCTGCTTATCACGATCAAACACCTGCACATACAAGAAACACAACGAACACACAAGCGTAAAACCCAATATATGAAATTATGTATCAGTCAGAGAAGACACAACTCATGATCACAATGAACAATACGAGTGGAACCATAACCAAATTATCTTATCATTAATTAATACAAATAAAGATACAACTTGCGCTCTGACGCTAGATCTTCCTTCGGCGGGTCGACAGCGGAATACATCTCGGTAAAGCTCATTGGTAATGGGACAAGCCTCTCTCTTCGGTTTTCTTGACAATAATCTCCTTGCTACTGATTTGGCTCTATGAGGACTATCAAGGGTCTTGTAGCATTCTCTAGGCTATTAAGGCTCTTGAAGGCTCAACCATTCAGGCCCTTCATCAATGGAAGATGGCTATATTTATAGAGGAGAGGAGGAGGTTGGGATCCCTACAATAGTGGAATGGAGGCCTTATCCTTTGGGAGGTTCCCCATAAGGTGGAAACAAGAGGCCAAAGGAGGAAGGCCATGTTTATTCAGTCGAAACCACTCCTCATGACTCATCCACGAAGTTGTTGTAATCAAAACTTCGCCTCTTTTTTTAAAAACTTTCCATAAGCAGATTGGCATGGGTGCTTAACTAGGACAGAGCGCCAACGGGCGCGGGCTCAGTGTTAATTTTCCTCATTGGCGCGAGGACATAACGGGCTACTAGTGCCAAGGCAAAAACAAGTGTTTTTAGGGGTCTGCTCAAGAAATGATCAACAAAAGGAATGTTGTCCTCATGGCAAGGAATGCAATGATGGTATTTGCAAGGCATGACACTGCTTATTGGTCATAGAAACGACCCCCCAATGGGCAAGATGGGGATTGCAGGGATGGTGAAAAATTACTGTGTAACAAGAGGTATGGAATATAGGAGAGAAAAACTAACCATGAAGAAGAATTCTCTATGGTGGAGTCGTCTATTATAAATAATTATGCTTGGATGAACTAGAAAACACCCTTTCAAGTCTTCCTAGAAACTTGAGACAAACATGGTAAGGGATGGACTAATCTAACGCTTGACACTTTCAAAAAATGCAAAGAGTAAGATGGATATTGACAAGATAAGCATAAGGTCACCAAATCAACAACCCTATAGTGGATAAAATCATTAAAGCATGAGGAAACATTACCCACCCTATATATTTTCCAAAATTTCACTGGAGAGAAACTAATAGTCTCCACCGCCTCCACTTTTCAAATAAATTGAGGGCTTGTCCGTTGAGAAAGGGATCATAATTCTATGTATTTTTAGGTTGTTTAGATCTTACTTGAGAGGCTTTTGGAGCTAGGAGCTAGAGTAGGTGTTGCTGCAACTTCATCTATTGGTTGTAATATTCCTTCTACTCATTAATAATATAGATTGATTATTCTTCCTTCCATATGGTTGTTCATGATCTTTTCTATTTCATTTAAATAAATAATAATCAATATAAAATATCATGAGCAACCATATGGAAGGAATAATAATCAATATATATTACTAATCATTAGAAGGAAGATTACAACCAATAGATGAAGTTGCAACAACACCTCCTCTAGCTCCTAACTCCAAAAATATCTCTCTCAAGTAAGATTTCAACAAATTAACAATACATAGAATTATGATCCCTTTATCAATGGAAAAGCCATCAATTTATAGGAAAATTGGAGGATATGGAGACTATTTTTTTCTCTCTAGTGTAATTTTGGAAAAATCTATAGGGTGGATGATATTTCCTCGTGATTTAATGCTTTTATCCGTTATAGGATTGGTGATTAGGTGTTCTTTTGCTTATCTTGTCAATCTCCATCTTACTCTTTGCATTGCTGAAAGTATCAAGCCTTAGAATATCCATCCCTTACCCTGTCTGTCTAAAGTTTATTGGAAGACTTCAAAGGGTGTTTGTTGGTTCATCATGCCTCTTATGTTTTTTTAATGATTTTTTTGGAATTTTCCTTAATAATGATGTATTCAGTAATATGCAGTTGTTCATTTACTAATGTTTTGGACTGAAAATATTATTATGTTGTGAATGTCTTTTATTCTTCCTATGTGTGTAGGATTAGCCTTTGGAGTTAGTTGGGAGGACTTATCAACTAAACTGATCGCTCCAACATATCTATATGGAAGGATAAGCAAGTTCTTCTTTGTCCTTGCTTTGTAAATTTCAATTTACTTATTGCATTGTTGAATGGGTCTGACTTTATAATAGTAGATCCCTTGACCTGTATGTCACTTTCTACATGGATCCATAGTGTATTGCACTATTTTAGCTGCTAAGCATGAGAATTACTGACTCTATACATTATTTTTATATATGACACATGGTTTATGTTGTTTTCAAACCTCCTTTGGTTCTGAAACTCTTACTACTCTATCTCCTTGACTATTTTATAAAGTATTTTGGCCATCGCCTTCTTCTTTGACCTCACACTCTATGGAGCATCTGTTATCGATGAAAATACCTCCTCATAAGCTCAAAGGAGATCACTATAATTTTGGTAGAAATTCACCTCTTTATCTAGAAAATTTGAGACTATAATGCACCCTTTATTCTCAATAAATGTGTTATAATGCAAGTTATGTACCATGAGGACAACATTATCCTAGTCTATAATGTTTTGTCTCTTCATACAACTTGCATCACCAAAATCTCACTCAATCACAAGGAAAAAGGCCCAAGCTAACTCACTATGACACTCATTTTCACTTAAGGAAAAACTTAAAAGGTGGAATTTGATTTCCTTTTCCTCATGTATATATTTTCCCTAAACAAGAAAAGCATCTAAAAAGTGGATAAAATCATGAGGAAACATCATCTATCCAAAATATTTTTCCTAAATTGTAGTGGAGAGAAAAAGAAAGTATTGATAGCCTTCATTTTCCTTATAAATTCAAGGCTTGGAAATTGAGAAGAGGATTCAAATTCATTACAATGTTATGTTGTCAAGATCATCATTGAGAGACAGTATTGGAGCTAGGAGCTAGAGGAGGTGTTGCTACAACTTCATATATTGGTTGTAATCTTCTTCTTATTGATTAAAAATATAGATCAATTTTTCTTCCTTCCAAACTGCTACCTAATGGTTACTTCATGTGTTTAACTAATGATTACTTGGAATTTTGTATTGTAATGGTTTATTCAATGATGTTTAGTTGTTAATTTATTATTATTTTGATTGATTACATTATTATGTTGTGAATGGTCTGATATGTTCGTATTTATGTGCAGGACTAGCATTTGGACCTAGCTAGGAGCGCTTCCCAGCTACACTGACCACTCCAACAAATCCGCATGTGAGGACTCACAGGCTCACCTTGCTCTTATCTTCTCAATATTTGTTTATTGAAAGTGTAAATCCTTAGAACAGTCTATCCCTTACCCTCTATGTCTCAAGTTTCTATGAAAACTTGAGAGGGTGTTTTCTTATCCAACTAAGCATAATTCCTTATAATAGAATTGGCAAGTCCATTAGGGATCAAACCCAAAATATATGGTTTCATAGAAGCAGGTGCTTGATCTTGGGTGTTTTCATCATGTTGTTGTTCCTTAGAAGGAAATGTATTTTTCTTGTTCTTATTTTTCTTTCTGATGTATTGTTGTGTAGACTGCATAGAGTTAGTCACAGTGGTCAAAGGAGAAGAAATATCTGAATTATAGGGAATTATGCTCAGATGGATTTTTATGAAACCAGCTCCAAAAATAGAAGAAATCAAAGATCAACGCCTTAGAAATATCCACTTCGAGGGAGAAACCTCCAATAGATTACATAAATGAACAATTCTTGGTTTATACAAATGAAAAAACCCCCTTCTATATATAGGAGTCCATGGGGTTACAATATAATCCTAGCTGACCTAACAATAATAATGTAAGGGAACAATAATAACAATATTGGGGTTACAGGGGTACAACAATAACAATAATGGGGTTACACTAACAATAATAAGGGACTATACTAGTAATATAGGGACCTAACATGCCCCTCCTTCAAAAAGGTGTTGTACTCAACGCTTGAGTAGCTTCGGATGCTTCTTTATAAAATTCTCATCCTCCCATGTAGAATCTTCAGTGGGTAAGTTCTTCCATTTGATGAGATACTCTGAAATTGATCGATTGTGTAGCTATCGAGTTCTTGTTTCTGTGACTGCTTCAAGTTCCAATATGATATTTTTTCCTTCCTCATCAAGTTATGGCAATATTGTTTGAACTGGAAGTCTGCCCCCTATAACCTTCTTTAAGCATGAAACATGGAAAATTGGATGCACTCGCAAAGAAGCAGGAAGTTCCAATTTGTATGCCATAGTACCAATATTTTTCAACACCTTGTAAGGACCATATTACTTTGGCAAAAATTTATTATCCTTCTTAGCTTGCTTGAGGGACATTTGCTTATATGGTTGTAGCCATAAAAATACCCAATCTCCTACATCAAAACTTCTCTTGCTGCTATGTTGATCTTCCTGTTGTTTCATTATATTTTGTGCCAAATTTAGGTTATCCTTTAAGAGTTAGAGAACTTATTGTTGATGCTCGATGTGATCTTCCACTACTTGAACCTTAGAATTTTCTCTTAAAGAAGATGTGATGGACAGTGGATGATATCCATAAAGTGCTATAAATGGGGTCATTTTTGCTACAGTATGGAAGGAAGTGTTATACCACCATTCAACGAGAGGTGACCACTTGATCCATTGTGTTTTCTTACAAGATACAAAACAATGAAGATATCCTTCCAAACATTTATTCACTATCTCAGTTTGACCATCAGATTTGAAAGAGCAGAAGTGTCCTCAGACACACAACTTTATTGATCAAGCAAAAAGATTACAGGACAAATTGCAAGAGTTTACACACGTAAACTCACTCTCACATTCTCTCATTACACATTACATTAAAAATAGGAAACTAACCTATTTATATGCTCTATGCTCTAACTTAATCTAGTTATGGATCACTTGGAAAATAAACAAGTGTCCATTTACAATAAATGAGCTTCTAACCAAACTACTAACTTTTCTCCTAACTTAGAGCCTAGGAAACGACTCTTTTCTAGAGTGCTAATTTTTATTAACAAATTTCTAATTCTAACTATCTCACAAATATATTAAATATTCTAGAATAATAATTATTAATTTAATATCTTAAATTAATAATTATTTTATTCAAATACTATAACCTATGATAAAAATTATTTTTGGATCATCTAACATTCCCCCCTATGATCCAAAGATACATTACAATAGATACTAAGTTCATCCCTGAACTTAGTAAATTTTATTCTACCAAGAAGTTTTGTGAAAATGTCGAAGGTCTAATCTTCTGAAGGGAAAAACACTGGCTTGATGGCGTCCTTTGCAATGAGAGATCTAATATGATGATACTTGGTGTCCACATGCTTTGTCTTTGAATGGAAAACTGGATTCTTGGCAAGATTTATTGTTGATTGATTGTCGATGAATAATGAAGTAGCTTCTGCTGGAGGAATCCCCAAGTCCTGTAAAACTCGACGTAACCAAACAATCTCACATGCTGCTTCCCATGCTGAAATATACTCTTCTTATGCTGAAGAAGTGGCCACTGTAGGTTGCTTCTTGCAACTCCAGGAAACTGCAGCTGACCCCATTTTCATTAAGTAACCTGAGGTTGATGCCCTGTCATCAATACTGCCCGCAAAGTCGGCATTTGAAAATCCACCAAGTACAAAATTTTTAGTCTTTTTGTAAAGAAGACCAAAATCTTTTGTTCCTTGGATATATCAAAGAACTCTTTTGGCTGCATTCCAGTGGTTGTCTAATGGTTCCTGCATAAAACGTGAAAGAATATTGACTGTGTAAGATAGATCAGGATGAGTGGTTGTCAAATAAATCAAGCTGCCAATCAACTGTCTGTAAGTCATGCTGTCCACTCTTCCCCCCCTTCAAATTTTGAAAGTTTTAAGTTTTGTTCCATAGGGGTAAGGACAGGCTTACAATCCTGCATTCCAAATCGCTGAAGAATTTCTGCTGCATATTTTCTCTGGGAAATGAAGATCTGATGTGGACGTTGGAATACTTCAACCCCAAGATAGTAGTGAAGTAGTCCCAAATCTGTCATCTTAAAACCTGCATGCAACTCGTTTTTTACCTGTTCAATGTGATCATCATTGTTGCCTGTAATGATCAAATCATCAACATACATAATGAGAATGACCAGATATTTTCCCTTTTGGCGCACATACAAAGTATCATCAGATTCATTGCGACAAAAACCAACTTTCCGAAGGTATTCATCCATTTTAGCATACCAGGCGCGGGGAGCTTGTTTTAATCCATATAAAGCCTTGATTAATTTGCAGACTTTATGTTCTTTCCCTTTAACTTCAAACCCTGGTGGTTGTGTCATGTATACATCTTCCTGTAAGTTCCCGTTAAGAAAAACGCTTTTGACATCCATTTGATGAACTTTCCACCCTTTCTGAGCTGCTAAGGCAAGTGTAAGGCGGATGGTGTTCCATTTGGCTATGGGAGCAAAGGTCTCCTCATAATCGATCCCTTCCTACTGCGCAAATCCTTTAGCAACAAGGCGTGCTTTATACTTGTCAAGATCACCATTTTGCTTGTACTTAATTCGATAAACCCATTTGCATCCAATAGGTTTAACATGCTGAGGACAATCAACAAGTTGCCAAGTGTTGTTGTCTTGAAATGCCTGATATTCATCAACCATTGCTTGTTGCCATGCTCTATGTTTTACTGCCTCTTGAAAAGAAGAAGGTTCAGTAAAATAATTTGCTATTAAAGCAAAATTTCCTTCATTTCGTTTTGATGCCCTTGTTCCTGTTTTGTTTTGTTCATTAGGCCTTACATCTTTCAAGAGTTGAACTGCCCATTTTGGAAGTTGTTGCTCACTTGTTTGAGGTTTTGAGAAGTATCCATCATTGTAGAGGGGATTAATGTAAACTGATGTTGGTCGTTCAGGAGGTGAATCTGGAGAATCACTATCAGAAGAACTGCTGCTGATTGGAGATGCCGATGAACTGCTAGAAGACCCAGATGATTGTGTTGAAATAGATGGACTGGATGACTCATCTTCAGAGGAAGGAAAATCAATTTCATACCAATTTGGTGAAGTTGGTTGACTTTGCATATTTCCTTTCCTTTTACTGCCTTTAGTTTCTAACTTGTGAAGAAGACTTTCGATTTCTTCAGCACTCTTACTCTCTGTTTCATCAAAAATGACATCCCTGCTCACAATAATATTTCCATTTGTCAAAAGATGATACCCTTTATTTTCATCTGAATAGCCAATCATGGTGCATTTCAAACTTCTTGAATCAATCTTAGTTCTCTTTTCTTTGGGAACTAAGGCATAACAGATGGATCCAAAAACTCGAAGATGTTTAACTTTAGGTTTGAAACCAAACCAAGCTTCATAAGGGGTGATTCCTTCTAACGAAGCAGTTGGAGGTCTGTTTCTTAGATAGACAGCTGTATGGATTGCTTCTGCCCAATATGTTGGACTTAACCCTTTGAAAGTTAACATGGATCTCGCCATGCCTAACAATGTGTGATTCATCCTTTCTACGACTCCATTTTGTTGTGGAGTGTAAACATTTGTAAGATGCCTTCTGATGCCATTTTCACTGCAATAAGTTTTGAATTCATTTGATTTGAATTCTCCCCCATTATCTGTTCTGAGAGTACCTATCTTTTCTTTGGCTTCATTTTCAACAAGTTGTCGAAAAATTTTAAATTTCTCAAATGCTTCTGACTTGTTTTTCAAAAAGTAAACCCAAGTCATTCTACTGAAATCATCAATAAATAGCAAGAAATATTTGCAACCACCTAATGAAGGTTGTAGTGGACCACACACATCACTGTGAACTAGTTGCAGTAGCCTGTTTGCGCGCCATGTACTTGTTGGAAAACTTTCTCGACTCTGTTTTCCATAAATGCAAGCTTCACATTTTGCATTTTCTTTGTTGAAAGTCGGAAGTCCTTTAACCATCCCTTGTTTCTGCAATTGAGAAAGACTGTCAAAATTCAAATGTCCATATCTTACATGCCATAATCTTATAGGTGAAATTCTTGTAGTAACTGCCCCTGCAAAATCCGAATGCCTTGGAATAACTTTTCCTTTCATCCTTAACAGTTTTCCGTCTTCATATCCTGTCATCACTGTTTGGAAGTTCTGTTTGACTGAATTAATCTTAACTAAGCCATCTTCCATAATTATTTGATGCCCTGCTTGTCGAATCATGACCAAAGACAACAAATTTTTCTTAAAGGTGGGAACATACCACACATTGGAAATCAATTTTTCTCCAATGTCAGGGAGAAAAACTTTGACTGCACCTTTTCCATAAGGTGTATGTTTTGTATCATCTGATAGAAAGATGGAGTTAAGATGGCACTCTTGAAAATTCCAAAAGAAATCTCGTCTACAGGTCATCTGCTGAGTTGCTCCTGAATCCAAAATCCAAGCATCTTCATAATCACTCTTAACATAAGAGGAAAGTTGAATTGTTGGTGAAGAAGTGAAGACATATTCTGAGTCATTATCATCTTGATCTTGATCATTTGCAAACTGTGCTGAAGGCTGTTGAAACTTAGAAATTTTATTGATAGATGTGCGACAATATGAAGCATAGTGACCAACTCTATTACATCGCCTGCAAACAATTTGACTCAAATCAGTGCCTCTTCCTTGAGACTGTCCTCTACCTTGAGACTGTCCTCGACCTCTGCTTTTTCCTCTGTTTTGAGATTGTCCTCTTCCTGGGTTCTGTCATGTGCCTTGCTGAGACCCTCTATTTTGATTGTTGCCTCTGCCTTGAGAATTGTTTCTGCCTGGATTGGAGCCTCTGTTGGAGTTGTTTCCTCTGTGTTGACTGAGACCACGACCTTGCGCTGCTTGATATTGATTAAAATTACCTTTGCCTTTGTTTTTGGAATTGTCAGCTGGGGAGTTGCTAGTACTGGCTTCTATTAGAAAAACATCTTCACCAACTTTCTTTTTCTTCCCAAAAGTTTTATCATGTTGAGTCAACATTTTGCAGAGCTCATCAAACTTTAGCTTTTCTAACTTTCCAGTGAGCTGTAAAGTTTCTAAAAAATTTATGTAGGAAGAAGGAAGCCCAGCAATTAAAATTGTGACCATAAAACTATCATCAACTGCTTGAAAACCAGCATTAACAATTTCCTGCTTAATATTCTTAAGTCTGGAGATGTATTCAAGAATATCTCCTTCTTCAGTCAATTTTTGATGCAACAATTTTAATTGTAAGTCGACTCTTTTTTATTGAGGCTGAGTATCAAACAAATCTTTAAAATTTCTCAAAGTAGACCAAGCATATTTTTCATTTTCGATATTGACATACATTTCATCATTGATAGAGGATTTAATGAGAGCTAATGCTTTGGCGTTTTTAACTTCCCATTTTGCTAGCGCAGCTGCATCTATAGGTTTATTTGGATTTACATCTCCATCACAAATATCATGCCATAGTTCATTATAAACAAGAGTGCTTTCGATGAGGCATTGCCATGTTTTGTAAGATTTTGAGCCTTCAAGTTTGTCGGAATCAGAAAATAAATTTATCAACTTAGACATTGTAGTGTTAGGACTTCACACCATGAATCAAGCTCCAAAAAAAGATCAAGATGCGCAACACAACAGCAACACACGACGCAAAAAACGAGCTATCGAGGCTTGGCCTTGACCCTCGAATAGTCATCGAAACAAGAAAAATTGACTGAGCTTTGCACTTGGCTCTAGTCAGTTTCTCAAATTTTTACAAGGCAACTTTCAAAATTTGACTTTTTACAATGGTGCTTTTGCACAATCTGCTTTAAAAAAAATTACCCCCCCTCAAAGTAAAATTATTTTGAGTCACACTGTCACTCCATAAACAAATTACAAAACAAAAACTCCTTATTACTCCAAAAAAAATTACAACACCCTTATTTCTCCAATTACAAAATATTGCAAATTTTTTTTACTTATTTCTCCAAATTCAAAGCTCCACTTTATCGCTCCAATAATGCTTTCATTTAAAAATCATAATTAAAAAAAATATTATTATTCAGTACTCAAATATTCATTCTATTTCCCATTTCCATCCTTCAACAGCAGCGTAGCGCCAGACCCGTCCCAATTGTTCGCAAATGCACTGCGGCATCCGCCTCTGCCGACCAATAGTTTATGGCAGAATCTAGTTCTGAACAACGGAACAGCGCCGGTAGAGAAGAGCGCAAGTCTGGTTCTTACCTGAGGAAATCTAGTTCTTGAACGCTGAGAACGTTGGAGATAACGCTAGTTATTGAACGCTGGAGAACGCTGGCTTAATTTAAACATGCAAAATCCACTTGCATCAACATGAAAACACTGGCAAAAGTGCTATGAAGGGAAAACGCTATAAAATATCTTTAAAAAAGTTGTTTCAACATGTAGAAAATGTTGTTTCTATTCAAAAAAATGCTGAATCAAATGCTGGAATGCTCAACGCTGGTTATTGCTGGAGTAGAAACGCTGACTGAATGTAAAATGTTTGAAGTGATGTTTGAACGCTGCAAAATATTTTAAATCGATTTGTAGAATCCTCTAAATCGATTTGCGGAATCCACATGAATTTCATATATTTTCATTAATGGTCCTCTAAATCGATTTTCAAATTCATAAGCTGGGAAATGCGTTTATATAAATGCTTTTACAATGGAATGCATGCCACAATCGAATTCATACCACAATCATGAAAATGCAAAATTGATTTTCTCAAAATGCAGAATTGATTTGAATTGATTTGGATGGACGTTGGTTTGATGGTGCATTGGAAAACAAATATGGGAAATACAGAACGCTTCAATTGCAGAACGCTTCAATTACAGAATGCTGGTTTCAAATGCCAGACTCGATTTGGATCAAATACAAATACCTTTAGGAGGACGTTGGTTCAAATGCCAGAATCGATTTGGTTGAATCGATTTGCAGAATCGATTTGAATGTTTTGAAAGGTCTTTAAAAAAAATTAAAATATACAGCGTTGTCCTTCCTTTTTTTTTTTTTATTCACTCAAACAATAAAAAAAAATCACACAGATTTGTAGTGCCTTCTTTTAAAAAAATAATTTTAGAATTTGCAGATCTAAAATCAATAAAAAAATTTGTGAATTTCATACCAATCTTTTGCTGATCACTTCAACGGAGTTGAGTTTTCCACGATCTGACAGAGCTGGAATCTCCTCCTCACAGCGTTACCGTGGCTCCGATACCACATGAAAGAGCAGAAGTGTCCTCAGACACACAACTTTATTGATCAAGCAAAAAGATTACAGGGCAAATTGCAGGAGTTTACACACGTAAACTCACTCTCACATTCTCTCATTACACATTACATTCAAAATAGGAAACTAACCTATTTATATGCTCTATGCTCTAACTTAATCTAGTTATGGATCACTTGGAAAATAAACAAGTGTCCATTCACAATAAATGAGCTTCTAACCAAACTACTAACTTTTCTCCTAACTTAGAGCCTAGGAAACGACTATTTTCTAGAGTCCTAATTTTTATTAACAAATTTCTAATTCTAACTATCTCACAAATATATTAAATATTCTAGAATAATAATTATTAATTTAATATCTTAAATTAATAATTATTTTATTCAAATACTATAACCTATGATAAAAATTATTTTTGGATCATCTAACAAGATTGAGGATGATAAGATGAGTTATTAGCTAGTTGAGTACCCAAATAAGAAAATAATTCCGTCCAAAAATTTCCGGTAAAATTGGGATCTCTGTCACTTACAATAATCTTTTGGTTTAGATGTAGCTTTTTAATTGTTTCCATAAATGCAGTAGCAACTGTACTTTCTTTAAATGGATGAGATAGTGCACAAAAGTGTGCATACTTGGTAATTCTATCAACTACCACCATGATGACACTCTTTCCTTCGGAATTAGGTAAACCTGTGATAAAATCCATTGAAATATCCTCCCAACATTTACTTGGAATGGATAAAGGTTGTAGAAGACCCGGGGTCTTAATCATCTCAACTTTATTTTGCTGGAAAACCAAACATTCCGCCACAAACTTTTGAATATCATATTTAAGGCCATCCCTAAAAAATCTTTCTTTGCACTGTGGTAGGTTATTAAAAATCCTAAGTGTCCTCCTAAATGAGAAGTGTGCAATTCCAAAAGAATCTTTTGTTTTAGTTGGGATTTCTTGCAAATATATAAGCAATATTTGTACCATAAGGAATCATTTTTCCAACTAAATGTATCAAATGTACTAGGATCTTGCTGCAAATTTTGAATGAATGTCCACACTTCTTTTTCCTTCTTCCATTCATCCCTTGCTTCAGTTATCCAATCTAGTTGGATAATAGAAATGGAACAAAGAAGTGCTTCCACCTCTTCATCCTTTCTTGAGAGTGCATATGCAACAACATTTAGCTTCCTTTTTTTATAGATGATTTCAAAGTCATAACCCAACATCTTTGTGACCCATTTTTTTTTCTCTTCTAAAGATAGTCTTTGTTCCAAAATGTTTTTAAGACTATCATGATTAGTTTTTACCTTGAAGTGTCTTCCTATCAGGTAAGGTCACCATTTTTTTAGTGCATGTAGTATTGCCAACATTTTCTTCTCATAAATATCTTTCTGTAAATACTTTCCTTTGATTGGACAACTTTCAAAAGCAATGGGTCTTCCTTCTTGCATTAAAACAACACTAATTCCATTTCATGAGGCATCACTTTCCACAATAAAAAAAATTTTGAAGTCTGGCGTAACTAAGACTGGTGCTAGGCACATTGCCTCTTTAAGATATTCAAAGGCCTTAATTGCTTCAAGAGTCCATGAAAATGCATCTTTCTTCAATAATGTTGTTAGAGGTGCTGATATTCTCCCATAATTCTTAAAAAACTTGTGATAATACCCTGTTAACCTGAGAAATCCTCGCAAATTCTTTATGGTTGTGGGGACTTTCCATTCCTTAATGGCTTTAATTTTGCTAGGGTCTACCTTAACACCCTCTTGAGATACAATATGACCCAAATATTCCACCTCTTGTACTCCAAAGAAACATTTGGATGGTTTTGCATATAATTGTTTCTCCTCCAATAGTTTGAGCATCCTTTCAACATGTTGAACATGATCCTTCCAAGACCTGTTGTACATTAGTATGTCATCAGAAAATACTAGCACAAATTTTCTAAGGAAGGGTTTTAAAATGGAATTCATCAACCCTTGAAATGTAGAAGGTGCATTGGTAAGGCCAAAAGGCATAACCAAAAATTCATAATGACCCTCATGAGTTCAAAATGTTGTTTTTGGAATATCTTCAGTCTTCATTCTAATATAATGATATCCTGAATGAAGATCCAACTTGGTAAAATAAATTGCTCCATGTAATTCATCCAATAATTCATCAATAACAGGAATGGGGAATTTATCTTTAATAGTGATATTATTTAGCTCCCTATAATCCGGACACATGCACCATGATCCATCCTTCTTGTGCACCAATACTACTCGAGCAAAGAAAGAACTTTGACTAAGTTGAATTATACCAGCCTCTAACATTCCTGCAATCATACGTTCAATTTCACTCTTTTGGACATAAGGATATCTGTAAGGCCTGATGTTTGGAGGAAAATTTCCTAGAATCAAATGAATAGCATGATCATGATCATGAATAGGTGGGAGTCCTTTGGGAGTTTAGAACACCTTGGAATGATTGTCCAAGACTTGTTGGAGATCTGGAGAAATAATGATTTTGATGTTGGAACTTCTAGTGAGCATAATTATGCAATTACACCTCATTTTTCTTTCTTCGGAAGCTTTGTAATGACATTAGAGATTATTATCTCTCCTGGCTTCCCTGCGATACCTCGTAATTCGATTTCCTTTCCTTCCAAAAAAAAATTCAAGAAAAGTTCTAGAAAATTAAAAGCTACCGTCCCCAAAGATTGTAACCATTGTACTCCTAGAACAACATCAGCACCTCCCATTGGAATGGAAAGCATTGGACTATTAAATATATATTCCCCCATGGTTAGCTTGATATTATGGCATTTTCCAAAGAAAATTATAGTTCCTCCATTTGCAACCATCACTTGACATTCTGGTGCTGGGTATAGGAAACAATTCAATTCCTTGGCTACCTTAAAATGAATAAAATTATGGGTATTACCCGAATCAATCAACACTATTACCTTTTTTTTCTTGATATGTCCTTCTATCTTGAGAGTTTGAGGAGTGTTAATTCCTGTCAATGCATTACATGCTATGGTCAGACTCATTTCTTCTTCTTCTAGGGTTGGTTCCTGGTGTATATCCTCTTCTTTTGAAGTTTCTTGTTCATTTTCTTCCATAATTTTATATTCAAATTTTCTTGCCAACCTGAATTCCTTCTCCAATGAATCAAGTTCCCAAACACGAATTTCATGTTGGATGTTATCCTTTAAAGTCCCCATGAAGACATCAATCTTGTGTTCCTCTGGAATATCAATTACCCTTATATTCAATTTTTGGAAGTCCTCAATGTACTCCACCACCGAACCCTTGTGTTCGAGATTTATCAATTGGCTAAAGAAGGTGTTTCTCTTTGTATCCTCATAATTTCATATCATTTCCTCCATAAAAATTGACCAAGTGATAATTTTTTTACGAAAGAAAAGCCATCTATACCATACAAATGTATTTTGTTCTAAATGTAAAGTTGCAATGTATACCTTTTGTGTGTTTTGAACATTATTGACATCAAAATATGGCTCCATCTATAGTATCCATGTTACGGGATCCTTGCCATCAAACTTCCTCATATCCATCTTTGGAATATGGTGGTTCTTCAATCCAACATTAGAGTATATGAAATCACGATTAACATTTATTTTGTTCTCATCATGAGTTTCCTCTACTATATTTCCGCCATTAGGAATCATTTATTGTATTAAACTTGTCATCAAACCTTCCATGTATGCTTTTAGATCATTCTTCATGTATTCCATGTTGTCTTTCATTTTTTCATCGATCTTAGCTTCCATGTCATCCATCTTAGCTTCCATGCTAGCTTCCATGCCATCCATCTTAGCTTCCATGCCATTCTTCAAACCATCCATCTTAGACTCCACGCCTTTCTTCAAACCATCCATCTTAGCTTCCACACCTTTCTTCAAAACTTCCATTTCATTTTTTGTTTCTGTTTGCGAGAGCGAAATTTGGTGCACTTACTCTTGTAATTTTTATATGTCATGTAACACTTCTTCTTCTTCATCAGTCATAGTAGAGCCTTATGAAGGCTTAATGGGTGTTGAATTCTTTTTAGGTGCAATTTTAGAACCCAATACTGATATCTATGCTTCAATATGCCCTTGGAATCACTTCAGACTGATTTTTCACACAAGAATTATGCAATTCAGAAAAACAAACAAAAACCTTTTTCTTGCTTTTGAGGAGCTCGATATTGAAACTAAATTATCTCTGTGATTTCATTTCTTCAATATCTAAAATTCGGCCTTGAAGTATCCCTTTGAATCGTTTAAATGCCATAGGTCTAACCTGATTTGGATTCTTCAAGACAAAGTTATGCCCAATCTCCCACGATGACCTAATTATGTACTGGTTCAGTAGAACGAACTTGTAGGACTTCCCACATGTCACTGTTTCCTCCTTCAGCTATGAAATTGATATACAGGAAACTACAGTCTGTGTACTTGCGGCCACTTCTACAGAATTCCAATCTGACGCTCAGAGAGAGAGTTATGACGTTTTTCCCATGGTCACCTCTTTGAGATGAAATTCAGGAGCCTAAAACAATCCTAACTTCCGCAGATCATATCTCCAAAAATATTGTGAACCAAGATCTAAAATTTTTACAAGAGGTTTCTTGGGATTGCAACTTCGCTCTGTAAAAATTTCATCTTCTGAAACTTTTTATACAAAAATTTATAGCACAAATTCCACGATGACCTATTTTAGTTGAAATTCGGGACTCTGAAAAAGAAAAAAAACCTAACTTCCACAAATCATATCTCCGAAAATATTCAGAACCAAGATCTGAAATTTTTACAAAACTCTCCTCAGGATTTCGTCTTCACACTGTAAAAATTTCAGCTTCTGAAACTTTGTATAAAAAAATCTATAGCGAAAATTCTACGATGACCTTTTTGGAGCAGCGAAACCCTAGAATCCAAAGCTTTGATACCAAATGTTATGAAACCAGCTCCGAAAATAGAATAAAGCAGAGATTAACACCTTAGAAATAGCCACTTCAAGGGGGAAACCTCCAATACATTGCATAAATGAAAAAATCTTGGATGATGCAAATGACAAAACCCCCTTGTATTTATAGGAGTCAATGGGGTTACAATATAATCCTAGCCGACCTAACAATAATAATGTAAGGGCACAATAATAACAATAGTGGGGTTACAGGGGTACAACAATAACAATAATGGGGTTACACTAACAATAATAAGGGACTATACTAGTACTATAGGGACCTAACATGTACTATAAAACACCCTCTCAAGTCTTCCCGAAAACTTGGGAGAGACAGGGTGAGGGATGGACTATTCTAATGATTGACACTTTCATCAATGAAAAAATTAAGATGGAGATTGACAAGATAAGTGGAAGGTGAACCTGTAATTCCTCGCATGTATATCTGCTGGAGTTGTTAGTGTAGATGTGAAGTGCTCCTAACTAGCTCCAAGGATTGGTTCTGCACATACAGAATAACAAATCAAACCATTCATAGCATAATAATATCATCAGAAATGAGCAACTAAACATTACTCAATGAATCAAAGAAACTAAGCCTCCAAAACACAATACCAATGATCAGGAACAACCATATGGAAGGAAGAATGGTCAATCTATATTATTAATTACTAGAAGGAAAATTACAACCAATAGATGAAGTTGCAGCCGCACCTCCTCTAGATCCTAGCTCCAAAACTCTCACTCTCTCTCAAGTAATATCTCGACAACATAACAATACATATAATTCTAACCCCTTTCTCAATGGAAAAGCCCTCAATTTATAAGAAAATTGGAGGTTATGGAGACTATCAGTTTCTCTCCAATGAAATCTGGGAAAAATCTATAGGGTGGGTGATGTTTCTTCATGCGTTAATTTTTTATCTGCTTTATAGTTCTTTATTTGCTTAGGAAAAAAATATAGATGAGTAAAAGGCAATCATATTCCACCTTTTAAGAGTTTCCTTAAGTGAACAAGAGTGTCATAGTGAATTAACTTGGTTTTTTTTTCCTTGTGATTGATCTGAATAAGGGCAAACTAGTTATTGTTATGTTAGCTCCCTCATTAGTATTAAAAATGTGTGATTGGGATTGTCTCAATTTAACCACTTGTGAAGGGGTTTATGTTTCAAGTTTCATGTGTCTTTGATGATCAAATTATGAGTTAATTAGATTTTAAAAACTCATATACATCAAATAAAATGAAAAAAAATAACTCACAACAATCACATAACTTAATGGATGATAATGGAGTTCACCCCTCCTAGGCTACATCTTCATTGACCTACTTTAACTAACTAGGCCCTCTTGGGAGTAAGAGTCAAATGTATGATTAAAATCACCTGTATTTCTCCAATGGATTTTCAGCCTACTCCATTTTCTTCAGAACGCTCAAAAGCCCCTAAAATGACTATTCAATCTCTGAAATTGGTTTCAAGCTGATCTAGGCTTGACCTCCCATCCTGGTGGCCATGAGCTTGTTTAATCTCCAAAGTGACAAAATCACCTTCTGAAATTCTCCAACGCCTCTAAAAATTGTACCATTGTATTCAAAACATCAAATACATCTAAAATTGATTGTTCATTCACTCCATTTGGCCTTCATGTGATCTTGGCATGGCCTTCCTTCTTGGTGGCCCTAGCTTCAAAATTCTTCAAGGTGACAAAAACCCCTGTATAGTTTCTCCTATGCCTCTACAAGTTATTCCAATGGATTCAAAGCATGCCAATCTTCTATTAATGGCTATTCCTTAGCCAAAATTTGTCTAAAATTTCTCAAGATGGGCTTCATTTAATTTTCTCCTAGATTCTACCTCTAAATCTGGAGAAGTCCAGTTAGCTCCGAAAATTCTGGAGGTGGCACTGGATTTGGAGGTGCTACCAGAATCTCCGCCAAATTAACTGAAGGTTAATTCATGGTTAATCCTAGATTAATGTGGATAAGTGTGCACTAATCACGTTATGATTTAGCGCTTATTGTGTGGTCATGAGGCGCAGTCATGTGGGAGGAGGGTTGGCCCCCTCCTTCCGCCATCGGACCTTATATAGCCTTCAAGTAGAAATAGGGCGCGTTCCTTTTCAAGGAAAAAATGAATGGTCCATTGGTAATCGGTGGTAGTGGTTGGGGGGAGGTCACAGGGTCGAACCCCAACCTCTGCCCCTCTATACTTGTTTTTACAACAATATAAAATACACCACATAAACCTTTATCAAACTCACCACCATATGAATATGCCAACTGCCATCGGACTTTGGCAATCAGACTTCGGATAATATATGTTTTCCATTGTATTAAACTTTTTCCAAATTTGCATAGAATGACTGGACTTTAGAATATAAAGAAATATGTGGAATTAAACTTCGATTTGGATTTAATATAATATATATGCAGAATTAATCTAAGGTTTGGAAATTAATAAATATATATATATATATATCCAACCTTCGTAAACAAATAATTCCAACACAAAAAAAATATTCATGAACCCAAATTCAACCTTGGAGGACATTGGGAAAATTTAACCTTCACAAACCAAACTCGTGAATCCAATAGTGACACTTGTCACAGTCCCATTTGGAAAAAACTGAATAATATTCCCTGCATGCTGGCTAGCTGCCATGTCATCATCATGTACTTGTTCTAATTTTTTTTTTTAAATTGCATGTTCTGAATGGCGATCAGCAGACCATAAATTCTTCATCCGAACTCGGTTTTCAATGAAACAAGTTTCATTGGATTCCTAGTGATGGGCATGTCAATGTCATTCTGGTTTGGTGTAATTTTGAGCACTTTAAATTTTGAGCTAATTTTTGCCCCTGATCCATATTATAATCACTCGTTCCCACTGACATGTTTTTGGACCCACAAAAGTTGGTTATCTCATGAGATTTGAACACTATTCTATTTCCAAAGTTCTATCATCTTGATTCTACTTTGAAAAGTCGTCATGGCATCCATGTAGGTTCACTAACATGCCTTGCCTTGAAAATGGCTTGGTTCTTCAACCATTGTTCTCCTTTTGCTGGTGACCCAATCCAACACTTGTTGGCTACTTGTTGAATAATATAACACTTTTTTGTACCAAATAGATTCCTCGGTGCTTGGAAAACTAACTGATTTCCTTCCCACTGATGTTATGAAGAATTATGATCTACATATAAATCAAATTCCCTAAGTGTGGTGCTAAGCACTTAGAACAACAGATGAAAGACTTTGCTAACACTTTCTCTAAAATAATAAGACACACAGAATGATAGAAGAACCTACTTGCAATCCAAGTGCTTCTCCTTCTCCTTCTGTTGCTTTTGATGTCGTCTTCAATCCAACTCAGATTTCTAGATTGATTCCTACACGAATAAACAGAGAACATCAAATAGATTGCAATATACATATGCCTATTTATCTTAATCACTTAAATCGATTAGATGTGAAACATAAATATCATTCAAGAATCCATTGCATTATAAATAGAAACATAAACAAATACATATATGGGAAAATGAACAACAATATTTAATAAAGAGAAGGAGGAGGAGGTTACAACCAATGATCAATTTGACGCCACAAGCTCTAGCTTCATCCCAGCCTCATCACATCCAACATCACACCAGAAGCATGTCAGTACTTTCACTCTCTCAAATGAGAATACAACAACATTTCTTTACCAAAATTCTTCCCCCTAGCACTAGGATCTGTGCTCAATTTATAAGGAAATTGATGGTAGTTTCTCAATGAATTACTTTCTAATAATAGGCAAGACATGTTCCCAAGTTCAAAGGTGTTAAATGGACACTTGGATTTGAAGTTTTACACATATGGACTCTTCTAGAAGGAATTTCCATGTGGAGATTCCAAAAAAAATGATAATTCCACTCCCAGGTGACCAAAGCACTCTTGAATGTCGGGAAGTGCATTGCAGTGCACCCTTGAATGGAGGATGTTGCATATGCAATGCAGTTAGTCCCTTTAGAGGCAACATTGGTGAGTTCATAAGTGATATAACATATACTTCAAACCTTGGAAATCTCACAATAGAAGCCATGTATGAATTGTTCTTATCTTAGGGCATATAGCAACTGAAATGTAAGGGGATGATAGACCCTATTTCATTGGTCCTGGGGATGATGTCTAGTTTGACTAGGTCATGGGGGATGATGCCCAAATTGACCTATAACAATTTCCCCCTAAAGCATAAATTTGAAATAATAATAATATTTTTTGAATGAGATGCTTTACGATGTAATGAGCTGGAACTAAAGCAGAGTGGTGACCTACATCAATCTTACAATACATTACATCATGATATTTTCATCTTGATCATGAATTACTGAGGGAGGCATTCCCATGCTCATCACATAAACTATCTAATAACATGTACATAGTGCAAGAAGTCGTCTACATTGGAATGTTGCCCAATACAGACATGCCTACAAATATAGGCCCATGTTCAGATGACGATCTATATGTAAGGTCACCATATAGATTATGTGTACAACAATCCTAAAATCCCAACCCGGATTGTTGAAACTAGATCTGGGGTCTTCTTATCTCATTTACGCGATCGTTTGGGCATTTATAGCGATGCAAATATATGATTTGTATTCAAACATGGTAAGACATAGTTTGATTACCAGCCAATAAAGTGATTTGTTAACAAACACGAGATAACCACCATTGATGTTAATGGCTCTCAAGGTACTGCAGTACATTTTGCAAGGCATGAATATATGATTTGATGTCGAACGCCAAAAAAAATCTTTCAGTCAAAGGTCTAAAAGCGAGGATCTTGTCAATGTTGTTACAAGCCTCATGGTACTGGAAGATTATGTTTCTAAGTAAACTTCCTGGATGATGATTTGTTGTCGATGGGAAGCCACTTTATCGTGAAATGGGAGTTATTGATTTCGGAGACAAAATTTGACTCGATATAGCAATGTTCAGGGATGACTGTCATGAAAATGAAGGTGTATGAGTATTGTAGAAGGATGACTATTCACTGGATGACTTCTCTTGAACATATCAGTGAAACTGAGATGAGTTGGCAGCATTGACCCAAAACCAAAGTGAAGTTATGATGAACCATAGGTATGAATGAATCGTCAAGAAGATTACGCAACCAAAATAGTCATGATGAGGGAGTGAAGTTTCATGTTCAAGAGCAACCTGCTACCGTAAAAGTTTTGTTCACTTTCCCAAATTTTCCATGGTCATTTTTCAACCAGTACCTCTTTATTTTTTAACAAGCTTGAGGAGGATAACATATGCCTGATCTATAATTCAACCTTTTGGGCGAATATGCATCACTATTTAATAATTTAATGTGTCTAGCGATAAATGAAACTCGATTCTTTCCATGATCGACAAGCCCATTGCTATTTTATGTTTTAACGAGCCTACCGACAGTGACAACGCAATACTTTTTCATATTTAGAGAGTTTGAAAAATAGGACAAAAGAAAACTCCATGAGTCTTTTTTCATAAATTTTTCACTCAGATCTGAAAAAGTGTAAAATGATATTTGAGAGAACCTCCTAGCCATGTTCGACTAAGGTTTTCCTTTTTCATAAATAATCTATCTCAGTCCGAAAAAGGGTTGAACTTATACTGAGTAGATGTCATTTGATTTACTTTTACGAACTCGAAAATACAAGTGCTTGGAAATATTTTCACATTATCGGAGTTTAAAAAGAGCTAAAAGAAGACTCTAAGGGTTCCTTTTTCACCGTTATCAAAGCTCGAAAAAGAGATAAAAGTGTGCTTCAAGTCCTTTTTCGTTTTTATCAAAGCTCGGAAAATAAGGAAAAAATTATGCTTTGTGGTCAAATTATTCTTGAAATAAGTATGCACGACTAATTTGCTATCAGTTATAAACATGTTCAAAACAACATCAAATGGATTAAAAATACTTGTTTCATGATAAAAAAATGAATAAAACCATAGTCACAGAAATAAATATGATTTTCAAATAATCAAATGACTAATTAAAAGAATTTTACTGTTCATTTTTACCATTTGAAAGTTACCATTTTCGTTTTGGAGCTCTGAACCCATTTTTGCCCCTGAACTTTAGTTGTTGATTGCGATCAATTCTGTGGACGATTTTCCTCACCGTTTGATCCAAGTTGGTGCCAGAAACCTCCTCTTTCCTTCAGTAGTCTTTTTTTTTTTCATTTCATTGCAATTTTTTATGGATTTCAGCCCCTTAGGGTAAATTTATTTTGAAAATAGGGCAATGCACCCTTGAATTTCGAAATGTGTCTTGCAGTGCACTGGAATTGAAGGCCAGGTGCCCTTGCAATGCACTGTTACTTGATCAGGGGTACATTGGACATAATTCACAGTTTTGTTCTTTGTAGTGTGCCCAAATTTTGCCTAGTTGTTTGCATGAAATGGGTCCTTATGAGTCTAATGGTTGTGTTTTAGGGATTCAGCAGACCAAAATAACAATTACTTGGAGGGAAAGAGAACATGAGTAACAAAAAATGATTGCCCTGGTATGAGGCAACAGATGGAGCTATTAGAGTTCCTTGTTCATGCATGGGATCCAGCAATTGAGGCATTTCATATTGGGGACAAATTGGTCCCAATTTTAGTGGAGGATATCTATTTTCTCACAAGTTTGTCGAGGAGAGGCCTACCCATTTCTCTCTCAGGGTCTGCTCTTGGAGGAGAGATGGTGAGTGATTATATATTGCATTATTGCAACCTAGGGGCAGAACCTAGCAAGGATGGGAAAATAAACATCTGCGATGTTCATGATTTTCCATTGAGAACCATCTTATTCACGATCGCAAACCTTGCTCGTACCGCTACACTACATGTAGCAAACAAATATTACATGCAGTATGCACTAGAGTGCTTGGAACCAATAGTTTTCAACTAGGCTGAAGTTTTACTCTCTCAAATGAAATAACAATTGTGCAAGGAAAAGGGAGGGAGGAAGAAAAATTTGAACTATGGTTCAATCCTCATTTCTTTCACCTTAGAGCGGAATCCATTGATGCAGCCTCAGCATGTGACATTGGGTATATATAACCCTATAGATCCAAGGATGCAAAGATGGGTAGAACTGATGGCTAGACATGTTGTTCAATCCACAATCATGTTCTCAACTGCATTATTTTCCTAGTTCAGGCAACATATTATCACCATCGATGACTATGCATATGAAAGCGTCGACTTCCGAGGAGTTCCAAATTTAGTTTTACCAGAAGGCGCTCAATGGGGTGCAATTGGTAAGAATTTTTTGGCCATGTTTTTTTTTTTTTTTTTCTAAGGTTTTTACATGTTTTTTGTATTTTAATTTTTTCCCAAGACTAAACTAAAGTTTTGATGTATGTAGATGTAGGTTGAGTTCGACTAGTGGGACAACTAGAGCAGGGAGTGGATGAGCCAGCAGAGAAGGCTGTCGGGAGAGAATTCCTTCAGGATTTAGATATGGTTGAGACTCTTGCTGAGCTTTAGCAGCACATACATGGGTTGCCCATCGGGATCTCGGATTTTCGGATCAAAGAGTTACCCATGCAACTGCAGCACCATACTATTGGTGTTCCTAACCATTGGATGTGGTTACTGCGTAGGATAGCTAGATCAGTAGCATGTTATCATGAGCACCACTAGTTTACTTTTGAAATGTTGCATACATTTTGAGGTCAGATGACCAATGTGTCTTGGGCACAAATATTGTAAAAACCTATAATTATCTATCTATTTGTTTTCAATGTTTTCCTATGTTATTGCACAATCCTATTCAATTATGTGCATGTATCTTCACATGTGTTAAAAATGTCTGTTTATAACATATTCGCTAAAGAAACAGTTAATGTGTTCAAGTTTCTGGAAATGTGTTGATATTGAATAAAATCAAAATTTCTTTCCAAAAGTTGAACTCATAGGAACATATGATGCAGTGTTGGATTTCTAACAGTATAAACATTAGTAAGTTGTAGTACCACAAGTTGTGATTCTAACCTAATAATGATGCGGTTAATACCATATGAAATGGCATCAAAGATCAGTTCGATCAACACGCTATACTCAGTGATATTGTTGGTATATCGACCGATACAAATCCCTTGAAAACTCACTAACTTGTCGTTCGAAGAAAAAATGGCCCACGCTGCAGAGGATAGATTTTACGTACTACAACTAGCACCATTAGCATACCCAACGAATGGTTCCAAATATTCAGACATCTGCGATGAAATGTAAAGTGGATTACTAACTTCAAGAAAAATCTAGAAAAACAAACCAAGACAGTAAATGCAAATCAACAGCTTATATACAATATAATACAACAGTTTACTACACTTATGTTTAAGCATAGTAACATTTCAGATACAACCCATTTTGGGGTTGTGCCAACAGAATTCCATCATAATCTACCAAATGTTAGGCACCATTAGCAAGAACTCTTTTGACAATATAGGGGCCATGCCTTAATGGCTCAAATTTCCGTGTACCTATTAAATCAACTTCGTGATCATAAAGAAGGACTAGATCACCCTACGAGAAGATGCGAGGCTGGACATTCTTGTCGTATTGCGCCTTTATATGTCTCTTATGCACTTCATTGGCCAATTAGGCTTCACGATATGTTTCATCAAGATGGATGAGGTTAAAAAGACATGCTTCTTCAACAGAAGTTTCAAGTAGCAAGTTGATTGCGAGTTTTAATGACGATATTTCACATTGGTTTAGTAAGATAGCTTCCATACCATACACCGATTGAAAGGGGGTAAATCCGATTGCGTTTCTCACCGAGGTTCGGTACACCTACAAATTTGAGTATGGGATTAAATGCCAATTTCGTTTATGAACTCCTATCATTTGTTGAAGCATTCATTTAACAATCTTGTTAATAGTCTTAACTTGTCCATTTGATTATGGATAATAAGGAGTAGAACTATCATGGAACAATCATAATTTGGAAGTCAACTCATTCATCATATGGTTGAAAAAATGAGAACCATGATCTATGGCTATATCTTGTGGAACCCCAAACCATGAAATGACATTATTTAAGAAAAACAATGTAGTTATTTTTCTTGCGTTGTTGAATGTAGGCATCGCTTCAGCCCACTTGGTAAAGTATTCTACTGTGACAATAATATAACCATGCTCCCCAGACAAACAAGGGTTATAGGTCATGAATTTAATGCCCCATTTTGAAAATGGTCCCACAGAGACAAGAGGATGCATTGGCATTGGCGGTTTGTGGATTTTACGATCAAATATCTGGCAGGCATGAAAACTTCTGACCGCGAGGATGCTGTCGCGAAATATGGTAGGCCAAAAGTAACCGGCGTGGAGTATCTTCTGTAGGGTAGCGTATCCATACAAGTGTCCACCACAAGACCCAGCATGACCATCATTTAAAGCCTTTTTGGCCTCCTCATGAATGAGGCATCTTCTTAAAATTGTATCGACACCATGATGATAAAGTGTATCATTAACGATCAGATAATATTTGGCATGGTATCAAATACGTCGCTAATCAAAGTGAGAGGCATCAGGCCAAAAATTCTAGGTCTGGAGATAAATGATAATATCCCCATACCAAGGACCAGATGATCCGATCAGAAATAGAGACTTATCAGGAATATATGGTTCTGATGTAGTAGCAGTACTATCAGAGGGAAGGTCGCATAGAAGCTCAGCCAAAACTAAAGAATTATTTGACTTGGATTTGATAAATTCCAAATAAAAATCCTACAAAATGACAATCCATTTTGAATACTTTCCCCCAAGCAATTGACGTGATAAGATGTAAGTCATGGGGTTGCAATTCGAAATGACAATTGTCTTCCAGAATAGGATATAGTGGTGAAATATTTGGACGGCTTGAACAAACGACAAGGAAAGCTTTTCTACGTATGAATACTTCACTTACATATCATTGAGATTATGAATTTCTACTTGGACCAATACCATAGAAATGGTCATATCAGCCACAACAATATATAAGAAATAATCACTCTGATAATTGGGGGTATATATTAATGACGCTCGGACAAGAGTATCCTTGACAGCATCAAAAGAAGCTTGTGAAACCTTATCCAAATGGAAGGGAATCCCCTTTTCAAGAGCTTAGTAAATCCTTTAGCCATTTCAGCTTAGTTGGGTATGAAACTTCTTAGGAAGTTAGACTTTCCCTGAATTTTTTGTAACTGAAGAAAAATTTATGGCGTGGGAAAATCAAGAATGGCTTGGACCTTCAGTGGGTCAATTTGAATTCCTTATTTTGAGATGACGAATCCTAGCAAACGACCAGAACCAACACAAAACACGCATTTATGTGGATTGAGGAGTATTTTATAGTGTCGGAAGCATATAAAGATAGCTCACAAATGCATCGGGTGATCAGTCTAGTTTTGTGAATGCACGGGTAAATCGTCTAGATAGGGTTGAACAATGTTCTTGATGTCATTGAAATCATAATCCATTGCTCTCTGAAAAGTTTCCCTAACATTATTTAAACCAAAAAAGAGTTTTTGATAAGCGAATATGCCCTAGGGACAGATGAATTTTGTCTTATATTTTTCCTCTGGGTGGATATTCATTTGATTGTATCCAGAAAATCCATCCATGAACGAAAATATTTCGCATATAGCACAATCGTCAAAAATCTGGTTGATAAAGGGAGTAGGATAGTTGTCTTTTGGACAAGCAAGATTGACATCCCGATAATTGACACACACTCTGATGGTTCCTTATTTTTTCATCACAGGAACAATTTTGGAAATCCACTCAGTTAGCGAAACAAGGTATATGAAACCAGCACACAAAAAAATTTCAACTTCTTCTTTAATGGTAGCGGCCTTCTTCGGATGAACAAGACAAAGGTGTTGATGTAACGGTTTGGCATCAGGGTACATATTAACAGTGTGTTCAACGATACTAATATCTATGCTTGGAATTTCCTCGTAAGACCAAGCAAATACATCACGAAATTCACGAAAGAGAGAGCGATATGTTTTGAGTTCTTATGGAGAACAAGACATGCCGACATGAATTTTTTCTACAACGTCGGGTTTGGTCGAAATATCGATAGAAATGTTTTCTTCAATATTTGATAAATTTCGCTTGGATTCGATTACATTAATAGGAAAATATTTCAAAAATAATGTTTTGATCTATGGGTGATATAGTTCAATAAAATTATCTTCTTCATAATTTTGAAGATGGGAGCGATGATGATGATCTTCCCGTGGTTCTCCTTCTGGCATCATGGATTCCACAATATTCTCATTTTTCAAGAAAGTTTAGGAAAAAGGATCAGATGGAGTACCAAAATCTAATGAATTATCAACCCAAACGACTGGCGACGATGATTTTGGTTTTTTTTCCCAAGCCATGTATATTGATTGATATGCCAGCTCAATTGGGTTGGGTGGTAGAAATTCATCCAACGTAACAACTTTAGAATCACCTGTAATATTCCTTAAGCCATATGGAGTGGAAGATATCATGTAGCAAGTCTCTATGCTTGCAATTTTAGCCGATGTCGCAGGAATCCTTTAAGATTCCTACACCAATGTTCTGAAGTGCAAGTTTGGGTGCGTGAAATAACGGAACACTTCTAGTTACCTGGGAACTGGAGGCAAAGGATGATAGTTGATTAATGAATGTGATGACACCTTTCTGTGGAAAGGCGATCATTCTAAAATATGTAGAGACGATCGTAGTCATAGAATATACCTATGGCCTTCCGATTAAAATGTTGTAATCAAGGGGTCTGTCAATGACCTCAACTTCAACATTTACTGTTTCCCCCTATTTCAACATCCAGGTTATTGATAATACCACAAGGCTTATATGTACATCCGTCGAAATATTTCAATGTTGTAGACGATTGAGATAGGTGTGGTGATCCAAGTGACTTCCAACAGTTTAAAGACATAATGCACGTAGATGTTCCGTCATCAATAATAATGCGATGAATAAGGTGATTGAGAACATTTACTTGGATGGAGAATGTTAATTCTGCTAGTAATTGTGGCACATAGCCCATATGATTAAAGACTACGAGATTGGAATATGTCAAATCAATTTCACCAATTTCCGACAACAAAGCCTGCTTCTGGGAGGGACAATTTTGAAGCACCTCAAGCACTGACATAGCTGAAGGGGATTGAGCCAAATCGTCAACTATATTATGAACGGTCTCTAGGATTAAATTTTGATTTATGAATGATTCCCTTTGGCAACTTGATTGTCAATTCAGGAATAGCAATTGGCAGTATTGATTCCATAAACAGATTCGTGTTCAAGGTAGTAGGTTGATCAGTAGCTTGACTACTGTAATATTTATTATGCGTTGACACCAAAACATCAGTCGATGGCTTCATGACAAATAGCATTTATGTTCGGATTCAGAAATAAATTTGTCAACAGTGCGAATGCATGCGAGGTCTTAACCAATTTTGAGACTTCAGCGCAGTGAGGGCAGTCTCGAACAAATTTTTCCTCATTACAGATTATGCAAGGGTAATGAGGTTTCTGATTTCTAGTCGATTGATCAGATGATCTTTCCTACGGGGTAGAAGTTTGATTTTTCTTTGATTTCCCCTTTTTCTTACTTCCGAGTTTCTTGTCACTTTTGCCCTTGTCAGATGACACAGCATGGACTTCGGAAAAAGGCGCAAGATTAGATGCATTAGAGTGATGTGTGCTTGTAGTACTGATCATACCATCTCTGGCATGACTGTCCTTAGAAGGAGGAGGAACAATAACATTAGATTGTGGCGCATTGGGATTTTTCTCGTAGAGTGTGCCTGGCTGAGTGTAAATCAATTCTAAATACTTGGCACAAGCAATGACCTGCTCTTCAATGATAACACCACCCTTATCCACATCTTTAGTTACAGATGGTAACAGGGAAGTAATGAACCACTCATCAAGGATCTGATCAAGAACAAATGTCTTAACCATTGTACGATGATGATGCCAGTCATGAATATGATCAAAAATGTGAGTAGCATTAGTCTATTTAAAATTAGTCAAGAGTTTCATTCCAGTTTCATATTGTATGGGTAACTGGAAGTGGGTCAAAAATACAGTAGCTAGGGCAATGAAATTATCAAATGAATCTCTTGGTAAATCAATGTACCATTTTGCAACCAGACCAATGAGCGTACGCTGGAAAATACGTAGTCGAACAGAGTCGTCATTTAGGGAGTTAGATGAAAACCAAAAATGATAAGGCATAACATGCATCGACAGGTATTCCCCAGGGTTTCCATTGAACTTAGGAATATCCGAGGGTAATCTATGAGGTATCACCGGTCACCAAGGAGTGTAGTTGATTAGATCATTGGTGAGCCGGTTTAAATCCAGTAACTCTAAATTGCAACAAAGGGCAACTGTCGATTTAGGTTGTGTTGAGCATAGCTAAGGTATGATGGAATTTCTTGGGCAACAGGCCTTTGAGCACTAGCATAAGGAATCTATTGCTGGTAACCCAGATAGGGGTTGTTTTGATAAGCAAACGCTTGAGGATTCTGTTGACCAAAACCTAGGTACACTACTTGTTGAAATGAAGGTTGTGGCATTTTCACTTGGGGCTACCAAGGGGTCTGTCCACCAATATTATAACCCAAAATAAAATAGCTTGGGTTCTGTTGCAGATAGGTATAATCTGGTTGCGGCTGCGACATCCCATAATATGGTAATCCAGCTTGTGAATAAATAATTCTGGATATAGGTGGCTGTTGTAAACTAGCCAAAGGAGTTGGAGTCTGAGGGCCCAATACTTGAAGGTATTGGGTTGAAGGACCCACCTGAGATGTTTGAGGTACAACAGTTTGAGTCTATAACATGGGTAAGGACGTATTAACAAGCGGAGTTGATGTGGGTGTAATAGGTTGAACCAGTTGATACGAGTGTACAATCGTTTGTGGTTGGATGGGTAGAGTGGGCTGCCATTGATAAACATTCATTCCGACATTAGGATGACCAAATAATGATGGATTATTGTTAAAATGGGTGACCATAGGTTTCCCCAGAGCATGAGGAGTATAATAAGATGGAAAATATTGTTCTCCAAATGCAGGGAGTCTAGTTGAAATTGTACTGGATGGAATATACCCAGATGGACCAACTTGATATTGCCCTGATGATGTCTATAAAGGATCAAGTCATTCAGTACTCACTATATATTTACCAATTAGAATACCAGACGATGACATTGGTGAATTCCATGGGTTTGAGGATGCACTAAAAAAGGTTCCAGATAAATATTGGTAACCAGGTGGGACGAAAGGGCCACCATATAGATATGACTCTGGTGATTTTGTGAACATTGATGGAGTAGCAAGAGCAGGTGTTGTTGTAACTAGAATAGATGGTCCATCCAAAGATGTTGGCTCATGAATTTTTATTCGACCAAATTTATACCCTATTATATCTATGAGAACTCGAATAGACATAGGATCAACAAAAGCAGAGAAAGGTGATTCAGGAAAAGACCCGTACAGGTAAAGCTCCACCCAAAAATGAGTTGGAGTTAAAGGTGTTTCATCTTGTGGTATTTCTTCAATCAAAATTAAACCAGATGGAAGGATTTCGTCGTCAGGCCCAAAGCATATTTCAGGAGGTTGATTGTGTTTTGGCCCTATAATTTATAAGATTGGCAAGAATAAACGATAGAGGACAACATCAAACCTCTTTGGATTCCAGGAACTAGCCTTCCTAGACTCAGAGAGGGCTCTCTCTGTTTTTATGATTTAGCTTGATGGTTATAAATGTTGATATTAGGCTAGTTATAGAAATTATGAGGGTTGATTTTTTTGACTGATTATGTGGTTGGATAGATAGAGCTGTGAAACTTAATCCATTGGGATATGGAGTCATAAAAGGTTGAATTATGCATCAAATTTTCAAGGGAATTCACAGGGAAAGCTAACCATGGATACTAGATCTTACTGGAAGTGTGAATATTAGATGAAAGAAAGCAGTGAGTTCAGTAATAGCTAAAGAGCAGTTAAGAATTCTTTAACTATAACTTCGAAGAAAAAATTAGATAGTAAACACAGACAAAATTAAGGTGCTCTCTCAGCAAATATTAATCTAAATTTTCTGTTTTACAATCAGATAAATTGATGCACAGCATGAAAGACAAAGTAAACATTAACACAGAGGAAAAAACATTACCATTAACATAGCTCAAGAATCCTGTGAATGATCTCTTATTATTGATGCCCAACTCAATAACTATAGTGCTCCAACACAATGATCTTTTACAATGCAGAGTCTAACAAGTTCCAACCCTTGATAATGAAAACGCATGCAAAATTTAACTGCAACTATGTAGGTTACCCTAATCTGCTTTGGCAGTATTTATTAATTACAATTTAACATAAACTAGAAAACTGTGGCCATGCAAAGCCCGAACAAAAATCTCTGGAAAAACACTGACTATAGCATTAACTTTGGTAGCTCTTCGTAAATCAAAAAGGTAGGCTGAAGGTGGTTGAGGCGGTTATGAAGAGGCAACGATAGTGGTCATGACAACTGGCTCTGTTTTTTGGGTCATCGTTGTTGGATCATTAAATATGATGTGATGCTAGCACTTCTAATCAATCGGTGGTTGTGCTAACGTGTCCATCTTTCCTTTTCAGCCCTGGTAAATGCACAATTTCCCACTCTTTATTTCTTTGAATTATCATACCTATGACCTGTCGATACACTTCATCCACCTCTGTGTATTTTCTGAAGGTAGGCTTGGTGAGAAAAACATGCTTCACCTCATGTTGAATGAAGATATCATTGCTGAGGAGATCTAAGACAAACTTCCCAGTCACATTCCCTTTAATGTTGGCAAATTTGGTGGTATCCTTGGTTGCTTCCCTAAGCTTAGTCATATAATCTCCCTTATGGACTAGCTTGTTGTTAATTACATACAGTGAGGGCAGCCCCTTGCCCTCAGGGGCTCAATATTGTTTAAGAAACTACTAATGGCCATGTCCAATTCATGACACTGCTCCTCCAGTTGCCTCCCTAAATTTCTTTTAGTGAGGACCCTTCTCACCTCTACTATGGTTGATGTTATGTCATGTAGATCCAGCTCTTCCAACTCAAAACTGGTTTTGGAATTCAAGAATTTTATGATCTTTGGGGTTGTTATTGGCATATCTCCCAACTCCTGAGTTTCTTTTTCGATGGCCACTTTGCATGTGTCAATTAACTCCTTCTGTTCAAAAAAAATGTGGATGGAATGCCAGATTCCATCCACTAAATCTATGATACTATCCCAAAACATCAGCTTCATCTGGCCCAAAATGTTGCTCACAGAAAATTCCTTTTCTGCCTTCTCCAACCTCTCAATCTAATTCTTGGCTATCTCATGGGCAGTTTCTGATATTTCCTTTTGATCCCTCAAGTTTCCAATCTATGCCTCCAACTTATTGATTTCTTGTGATTGGAGGGTCATGATTTCCGTAGCTTTGGATAGTTGATCTATCCCACTGGATGTTCTAGCAATTTCTGGAACATCTGATGGAATTGATGAGATAGGGACAAATTCTAATGGGATGAGTGTCCCTCGAGCTGCCTCTTCTTTTTCCTTCATTAGTTTCTCCATCTCAGTCTCCATCTATTTAATTTTGGCAGAGTGTTCAATAACTAACTTCATTAATTATGCCTTTTGTGTCTCATCTTCTTCAATGCCCTTTGCTAAGGGGTATTCTGTCAGTGACATCTTGAGTTGTTTCCTGAGGGATGCTATGTCAAGATTACTTTTCTTCAAAATATCCTTCATGGCTTGAACATTGTTTGGGTCATTCCCAAGCTTCAATATTAAATATTCTAAAGTCTTGATCCTTGATTCTATTGGAATCACGATTGTCGTTAGAACAAATCCCGCAGGCATTAGCCTCTGCTACAATCGTCAAAGTTAAATCCACGAGAGGCGGTTAGTCCATGTCGCAAAACAAACGGGGAGCGTTGAACCCAATGTCCAACAATCTCCCCCCCAATGCGATCCGGGTGAGTTTCAACCGGGAGACTGAGTCAAATTGACAATTAATTTGTTTATTGTGCTTGGCAAGAAACACTACTCTCTTATTGGCTTCTTCTTCGATGTCATTGTATTCATCGGATGATGAGCTATATTCTTTAGAGAGAAAGTTCCTTTTGGATCCTTGCTTGTTGAATTTATTAAAGCCTTTATTTCCTTTTGAGTTGCCATCAATTTTGTTCGGAAATTTTGATGCAAAATGCCCAACCTCACCATAGCCAAAACATATCAATGGAACTTTACCTTTGAATTTTCCTTTACCAATTTTTAGTTTTCTCGTAAAGTAAGAATATTCTTCATCTGAAAGACCTTCTCCATCATCTCCATTTTCTTCACACTTGCAGGTGCATGTCTTTTCAATTTAGGGTTGTTTTTCCTTATTGGTTTTCTTAGATGCAACAAACGTAGTTTCTATATGCGAAGTACCCTCTTCTTCATCAAATCTCATTTCATATGCTATGAGAACTCCATGTAATTCCTCTTTTCTAGCCATCTGAATGTTTCTCACCTATGCATGTTCGAGAAAATCAAAGTCTACCAAAAGGATGTTAAGTCATCATTTCTGAATGGAGAATTAGAAGAAGAAGTTTACATCAAACAACCTGAAGGTTTTCTACTATCAAAAAAAGAAGACTATGTTTGCAAGTTAAAGAAGGCTCTATATGGTCTCAAGCAGACTCCCAGAGTATGGTATGCTCATCTTGATGGATATCTACATCAACAAGGGTTCAAGAAAGGTATTGTTGATAGCAATATTTATGTACAAATAGATAAAGATAATTTAACAATCGTTGAGGTATATGTGGATGATATAATATTTGGTATTAATGATGATCAACTAAGTAAGAAATTTTCTACAAAGATGAAAAGTGATTTTGAGATGTCTTTACTTGGTGAGCTGACATACTTCTTAGGGCTTCAAATATCTCAACAAGAGAAAGGAATATTTATATGTCAAGCCAAGTACATCAAGGAAATGCTCAAGAAATTCAAAAAGGAATATTGCAAACCCATCCTTACACTGATGGTAACAGGTTGCAAATTGAGCATAGAAGACTCATCTAAGGATATGGATCAAAGGTTGTACAGATCTATGATTGGTAGTCTTCTATATGTAACAGCCTCTTGGCCAAATGTTATGCAAGCAGTTGGACAAGTAGCAAGATTCCAAGCAGCACCAAAAGAATCACATATTATTGCCATCAAAAGAATTCATATATATCTAAAGGGCATAGAAGAATATGGATTGTGGTATCCCAAGGGTAAAAATATCATTATTCAAGCCTTTACAGATGCATATTGGGCAGGAAGCATTGATGATCATAAGAGTAATAGTGGAGCAGGATTCTATCTAGGTGGTTGTCTCATATCATGGCTGAGCAAAAAGCAAACTTCAATCTCGTTATCTACAGCAGAAGCAGAATACATTGCAACAACATCATGTTGTACTCAAGTCCTTTGGATGAAACAAAATTTTCAAGATCTTCAAGTACAATTTAGTGAGCCTATTCCCATATTCTGTGACAACACTGGTTCCATCAGCATCTCCAAGAATCATGTCATGCATTCAAAAACAAAACACATTCTGATCAAAAATCATTTTTTTAGAGAACAAGTCGCTAAAAAGAATATCAAACTTGAGTATGTTTGTACAAAAGAAAAAATTGCTGATATCTTCACTAAAAATTTACCTCATGAAGCATTTGAATATCTTCATCAACAGCTTGGGATTCTCCCAAGTTCTCATTAGATTACAAGTTTGCAGGACGGTTGTGTGTCAGCGGGAGTGGAAGTGTGTACAGGTCCGCAGGATGGTTGTGTTTCAGGGGGAGTTACCCTTTGCCATTGATTTCAAAGAGGGAGAGAATGTTGTAGGAAGAGGTGTCATGATCGCAGGGGGAGTACTTGTGTTGCCATCAATGCCAAAGGGGGAGATTGTTGATCAACGGTTGTCATTGATGTCAACCCAAGCAGCACCAGGGGCTAACCCAATATTGCATGGGAATTTTAACCTACCAAATTAATATATTCTAGGTCAATAATGATTTTTATGGTTTCTACCTGTCGAGATGTTTCCGTTGATATATGGCACACCATGTAATTCTTTCACGGCTTGAGGATATCTAAGTTTGAAGTTTGTAACTCAAGTAGTGGGCTAAAACCCCATTGAGTTGTGGCATGGGTCATTGAAAGTCATAATTAATATTTTTTAAGTCTTCTAAAATCCCTCCCCATGCTCACTTGTTGAAGCCCCTCTCAACCTAAGCATTTACATAAATTGTGATCCTCATATCCTTCTTCTGTATGGATTTTCGCTATCTAAAATAGGTCATCGTGGAATTTTCGCTCTAAAGTTTTTTCTACTAAGGTTCAGATGCTGAAATTTTTATGAGGCAAAGCCGAAATCCTGAGGAAGCTCTTGTAAAAAATTTAGATCAAGGTGCACAATATTTTCAGAGATATGATCTATGGAAGTCAGTATTTTTGCAGGCTCCTGAAATTCATCTCAAAGAAGTGACCTTAGGAAAATCGTCATAACTCTCTCTCTAACTATCGGATTGGAATTCTGTAAAAAGTGACAGATATTGCACGGACTATAGTTTTCACTCTATCAATTTTAGAGCCGAATGAAGAAACAATGACACATGGCATGTCATACAAGTTCTCTCTACTGAAACAGTCCATAATTAGGGCATTGTGAGAGGTTCGAATAACTCTGAAGAATCCAAATTGGGTCAGACTCATGGCATTGGAAAGAAGACTGGGAGGAATACTACAACTCTGAATTCAAAAATCAGCTATTGGGGATATGAAATATCGACACACTTTAAATTAAATATTAAGTCTTAGAAGGTAAGAAAAAGCTGGGACATGTGTTGTCAAGGGCTGCAAAGGACTAGATCTCTAGGGTAGTAAAAAGAAAAGAAAAGGTGCAACAGAGGGTAGCATGACAAGATCAAAAATCATATGCGTAACAACAACAAAGAATTTCATCACAGAAGTCTTCAAGTGGGTAAAGATCGCATACAAATCATCGTAAAGATATCATTGTACTAAGTCATTGTAAATACATTATTGTAAAAAATTTCTAGGGTGTCTATCTCATGAGTTGAAGAGGCGTGGAAGGTTCCGGGAGGTCTAGGATCATCATTAGGTAGTTGTGTCATAGTTGGGGTTATGTTCTAGTGTGTCTTATTCTTCTACATCATTCTAAATCATTGTAAAGTGGACCATTTTCTCTGGTACGGGAGTCATTTCTTCTTTTATTCTTATATAGGGTGGTAGGGTGGTGCTAGGGTGACTTGTAGCTCATTGGGTGTTGGGGAATCTATTCAATATACTTCTGAAGAATCTCAGGTGTTGGAGCGTCCATCCAGTGGGAGCTGGAGAAGAATGCTTTTCTAGATTCTAGGAAGTTGGAGCTTTATTTTCAATTGGAGTTGAATATTAAAGAATTATTAGAAAAGCATTAGGTGGTTTTTGTCTCAGAGTGGGTTTCCACCTTAAAAACTGTGTGAATTTTTGTTCCTTTTGTTTGCTAATATCATTGTACAAACACTAATAATAATTCAAGATTAACTAATGCTCTAATTGAAAGGAATACTGATTAACCCCCTCCCTCTCAGTGTTTCTAACCAACCGCTGTCAACAGATTCTCTAGCCATGGCAGATATCCTCTCTATCTTGAGCTAGGATTGTGTACTGGATAAAGACACCTGCATTTTTGGCAAGCTCATAGTTGTACTTTTCAAGGTTGAGGCTACCATCTCCCTGGTATGCTTGTGTAATTCCATATGATCAATAGGATGGATGTCCTTGGCACTGAACTCGAATGATGCTTTCTTATAATCTCCTACTCCTTGAGGTCGTGGGACCAAGGCTTCTAGGAATGCCATTTGCATCCTCCCTTTTTCAGTGTCAAAAGCAGAAAATAGTCTGCTTTATGAGCTTAAGGTATGCTTCCAGAACTGGTTGTATGTATTATTATTCAACACCTCTTTCCTCAACTTTATCTCTTTGAACATCTCAAAGAAAAACTTATCCTGGCCTTCTATGGCAGGTCTGGAAGCAGATGCTTGTAGAACTTGTTGTTGAACAGACACTGTGCTTGATGAAGTGGGTGAGGCCATTGTTTCTCCACCTGCTAGTGATGCCTTAGTGGTTTCCATGATGTGAATCATTGTTTGTTGCTCTGATTCACCTCCTTAATCGATCTCCATATGAATTCAGGCCCTATTCCTATATTTTAGCTTGAATTCTTTGCTAGAGTTATCAGTCACCGAAGGTGACTGGTCCTCTCTTGGGCTCTTTCTCCCTATCTATTTCTCTGGTTCTTTCCCCTTGTCTTCTTTTTCTTCTGCACTCCTCTTTTCTTGTGGTGTTGGGGTATGAATGCGTGAAGTGGAGATCATCTATTCTTCATCTTTTTGGAGGGTGTTGGTCACCCATTCTGTTTGATTGGCATACTGCTCAATTTCAGTTCTGTGTGTGTCAGCATAGGGTGTGGATCTGTTTTCCACCCTTTTCTTGGAGATAATCCCTACAGGGTCATACGACCAAGTGAAACTATGACTGAAACCCATCCCCTTCAGTATCATATCTTCCTCCTCCGCTTCTGCTCTATTGTTGCAGATGAAAGGCCCAACTTGTGTCTTGATCTTGAACTGAGCCTTCTTCTTTGCAGAAACAAAATGGAGCTCATCTACATCTATCATTTTCCTTATGTACTCCAATGCAAGGACCCTCATGAAGAGGAAATTTGGAAATTTGTAAGGGGCTAGCTCGCTTCCATAGACTTGAATCTCTGTGTAATTTTGGTACAAGTACCAATCTGTTTTCTTCACTTTCTCTATTAGCTGCATGGTCTTCCTGATTTCTTCACTTATCCTGGGCTCTGTTGCACTGCTGAGTGTGTTGATGGTTGGATGCAAAAACAAATCCACAAAATCCTTATATGTATAGTTCTTTTGTTCCTTAAACAACAGGGTGGTCCAAAAGATGATAGATTGAGGCTCAAAATCTTCATTTACCTTGGTCATCTAAAATTGAAATCCACTGGACTGGAAATACAAAAACATATACACCAACATAGAGGTGTATTTGAAAACCTCCTTTGTGTGAAACCTTAAAAACTGTTCATGAATGGCATCTGCCAGGAACTGGACATAATTAAACATGATTGTAGGCTTAGCTTCTTAGGAGAGAATGGAAAAAAAGCCTATCATAGCTTCATCAACCCACTGATCAGAGTGATTGCCTAATAAATAAGATAGAACAGTGATAATATTTTTGTTCCTTTCGGGAAAAATAGGTGAAGGGTAGGGTTGATTTTTTATAGGCATTGGTGCATCATTTTCCATGAAAAGTTGCATAGTTTTGGTTTTGCAGGCAAAATCAATTCTCCGATAAATTTCCCTAAGGGCTTCATAAGAGAAGGGGATTTTTTGTTCAAGAGTGGGGGCATGCATCATTTGATGAATGGATTGGGTGTTAATGGTGAATAGGATTTCTCCTGTTGGGTTGACTATGGTCCTCTGATTAATGTCATAGTATGCCTGGCATTTTCTGATGAATTCGGGGCAACTATGGGTTTTGGGAAAGATGTATAGAGGCAGATGGGTCTCCCACAAGCTAATGTCATCAACTTCATTGAGAAATTTTTCCTTGAGCCAGTAGTAGACATCGAACAAGTGGAATTCTGACTCTGTCTCATGAATTTTGTAATCTCGGTTTGCTAGGGTTGTATGATCTAAATCCAATTGAGGGTAAATCATGGGGTTGAAGGGCTCCTGATCCTTCTTAGGAGGCATGATTTGTCTTCTGTAACTTATTTACAATCTACAATGAAGAATTGGATGTAAGAAAAAGGAGCAGAGAAGGGAAGTGATATTGACCAGTATTGGGGACGGGAGATAATAGAAAGGACCACGATTAGGAAAAAACAGTTTGAAGGAGAGACTGTAATATAGTTTTTCGAGCTATCGATCCTTTTGATGAAAACAAGTTCTTATGCAACAGTTTAGCCTGTGATTTTTTGTAATTATCCATAAATCCAATACCTACAATCTCTAATCAATATAAGCACAGTAAACTATGTATCAAGCTTAAATTTTTCTTTTAATTCCTGATTGGTGAGACGTTGGGGTGGCACGGGTCCATTGGACAGTGACCCGACCATTTATCATGCAATGGCTTGCTTGACGGGAGTGAATGCGATTGGACGAGAGGGACAAGTCAGCGTGGACTCGACGTAGAGGGAGCGGGCAATTGATAGCTCAATGGTCGACGGGCACAATGGTTTTATATGGTGGCAGAAACTATTTTCTGAGGGGTAGTGGCGGTATGCGGTATTGGATGGGGGGTGCAAATAGCCCTGGGGCGCAACATGTAGCATGTTAGGCGGTATTAGGTACCGCCAATTTTGGACCTCCCCCTCCCCCCCCTTTCCTATTGTTAATGTTCAAAGGGTGGGGGGGGGGGTCGGAATGTAATATGGGTTGTCGAATGTGTGGTGGGTGCGCAGAGATGAAGGGAGTTGTGGGTGATTAACGCTGGTGGGGACGAGTGACGTGAGGTGTGACGGGATAGGCTATGGGATGGTGGGGTCGGGATATGAGAGTTAAGGGGTAATGTAAAACTTAGGATAAGGAAAATATAAATGGGCCGTGGAATAAGCAAAAAGGAATGATGTCAGGACTTAGGATTAAAACATACCATAAGGTCCCAAACCCTTATAGAATCACTCCTCTTTTAGACCTTTAGAGTATAGCTCTTCCTTTCATTTTGATTTCTCTTCTGCTATCATATGAAAACAAGAAGAAATCCTTTAGGCTACTTATTTATAAAATGAACTTTACATTTTTTCCCTTTCTCTTTTCCAACAAATCTACCTACCCAAACTACAAATATAGCCTTTTTCTTATTTTTAGGGTGCATTTATACTTGCAGACGTTGAAATAATTTTTCTTTGAATTTCTAACCTGCCACCTATCCCTTATTTCTCCTATTGGGTCAGATTAAGCATGTTGAACCAATGTCATTTCATACCTATCTACTGATAAGCCAAGATTAAATGGTTTGGAAAATCTTCATTTTCTAACCTATCAGCAGAAAATTCAAAATTGTACAATCATGCTTAAGCTATATGATTGAACTAACTTTCTAGCTAGTAGAGGCATTTTGATTTGCAACACTTTAAAAAATATTCATTTTTGTGCGAGGCTTCCTTTTTCCTTTTTTAACACCATATTTTATTATTCTCTTTTTTTTTGTTTCTTTTTATCTTCTTTGGAAATGCTTTTGAATATTGAAATATATGTACAATATGAAAATTTGCAAGTAATAAATACACAGTCACCTTGTGATATTGTAAATTACAGGACTCGAATAGACTGTATGATATGGGAGACTCAATGGCTACCATAGATTATGGGGCGACCGATACAGGAACAACTTCTGGTTGTTTGACTTTGGGATTCAAATTTTCTGGCAAAAAATTGACAAAATCCAGATCAACTTCCAGTTGGACAACGTCGGGTTCAGGAGGTATGGTCTCACTGATTCGATGGATCATGACCACGAGTAGTTGTGAGGACTCTGTCTCGACAATAGTAGATGAACCAGGATTTTTAGAAACAACTTGTGTTGACTCTGGTATATGTCAGGATGATGTTGCACCAGAGGTATTGATAGTAATAGTTTCGGTAGAGTGATGTCACCTTCGCCGACCAGAAATGGCTTCCAGTGGTAAAGGTGGTTTTAGTGCTATTCTACGTGAACAACGAGGAAAGGGGTTTTCTTCTTCCATGAAAACTGATTTATTTTATTACCAAAATAAAATAAACAAAAAATAAGGGTAATTCTAGGCAAAAGGTTTACCAAGTAATTGTGAACTGTAGAATACCTCCTGATGAACCAAGAATTACAGGCATCCAATCTCCCCGAATGATGTGTTTGGTGTATCACAAGTTACAAGGTAGCCAACTCAGTTCACTATGGTTGGATATAAAACTAAAATTGTCCTCCCAAATATACCCGAAGGTACATGGAGGCCCAAGTCCGTATTAGCGTTGTCTAATGTGAAACCTCACAGTGAGAGCACCCCCTTATACTTTTCGTACTAGAACACCACCCTATATACCCGAAGGTATGTGGACGAGATCCGATATACTTACGTACATGGAGTGAGGTATCACACTCAGAATGTATCACAGACAAGTTAACAACAGCTGTTATGTTTAACGACGTCGGAACACGTCTCTAGCATAGACCTTCTGAATGTTATCGTTATGGTTCCAATGCTTTCTTAGGTAAATTGATGTAAATTATATGTTGATCTTGTTTAAAATTTTGTCTTTGAGTTTCACCACATGATGTGATGGAAATTCCTAAAAATTCAAACTAAAATGATAAGAAAACTTTTCCATTTTAGCTTTTTCAATGAAAATCCTAGCTACTAAGGGAAAGAGCAATCAGTTTTAGAGAGAACAACAAAGAGCACAAACTAAAATGCAACTTTCCTAACTTGTTCCTATGCAACACACAGAATTCACTATATGCATATGCATGTTTTTCTTTTCATCTCCCTTAATGTGAATGCAAGAAACAAAACTATATGCATCAAATCAACAAAAACAAGTGTTTTCTTCTTCGAGGAATGAGGAATTTAACAACAATTTCTCTTTTAGGAAAAATGAAGAATGGAACTACAATTTTTTTTACAGGAAACGAAGAATTTAAACACAATTTCCTTTACAAAAATAAATGGATCTAATTCAGAAATAAAATACTTTGAATTTGATTTGTCAATGATAAAGAAAAACACTAAAGAAGCATTGAACAAATTTACTTTTCAAAGGAGGAAGAATCAGGTAAATTCACTAGTCTCTAAGAGGTATCAGACAGTTGAAAATACAACAAAAAAATGGCTGAGAATGATAGCAATGACAATTAAGAAAGGAATTTGGTTGGCTAAGGGGGCAACGCAGTCTCTAAGGGGAGATAATGTGTTGCAGTGCACCCCTGAGTGGGAGACAATGCACTGTGTCTTAACCAACAATGCATTGGGCACAACAATGATTGAAAATGCAAGCTACAAAACACACTTTTAATGCAATTATTTCATTCAAAAATATAATAATTGAAATTAGATGCTACTGATGAGGATTAACAGAGGAAAAAACACTAGGAATGAGAGGATACCCCCTAGTGGAGTCGCCAATTTGTTATGCAGAATTATGATCTACGAATAAATCAAATTCCTTAAGTGTGGTGCTAGGCACTTAGAATAACATATGAAAGACTTTGCTAACACTTTCTCTAAAATAAGAAGGCATACATAATTATAGAAGAACCTGATTGTAATTCAAGTGCTTCTCCTTCTCCTTTTGTCACTTTTGTTGTCGCCTTCAATCCAACTCAGCGCCAGATTGATTCCTGCAAGCATAAACATAGAACAAAAAACATATTGCAATATACAGATGCCTACTTATCTTAATCACTCAAATCGATTAGATGTGAAACATATATATCATTCAAGAATCCATTGCATGAGAAATAGAAACATAAACAGATTATACATATATGGGAAAATGAACAACAATCTTTATTAAAGAGTAGAAGGGGGAGGTTACAACCAATGCTCGATTTGATGCCACCAGCTCCAGCTTCATCCCAGCCTCATCACATCCAATATTACACGAATAACATATTAGTACTTTCAATCTCTCAAATGAGAATCCAACAACATTTCTTTACCAAAATTATTCCCCCTAGCACTAGGATCTATGCTCAATTTATAGGGAAACTGATGGTAGTTTCTCAATGAATGACTTTCTAATAATAGGCAAGACATGTTCCCGAGTTCATAGGTGTTAGATGGACACTTATATTCAAATTTTGACACATATGGACTCTTATAGAAGGTGTTGTCCATGTGGATATTCTCGGAACAATGAGAATTCCGCTCCCAGGTGACCAAAGCACTCTTGAATGTCGGGAAGTGCATTGCAATGCACCCTTGAATGGAGGATGTTGCATATGAAATGCATTTAGTCCCTTAAGAGGCAGCGTTGGTGAGTTAATAAGTGATATAACATATAATTAAAACTTTGTAAATCTCATAATAGAAGCCATGAATGAATTTTTCTTCTCTTAGGGCATGTAGCAACTGAAATGTAAGGGGATGATAGACCCTATTTCATTGGTCTTGGGGATGATGTCCAGTTTGAACAAGTCATGGGGGATGATGCCCAAATTAAATTATAACAACTGAGAATCATGTTCCTCCTTTTCACAAACATACATTTGATGCAAGCTTCTCCTTGGAAACAACTTTCCCAAATTAAGCCCATCTGAGTGAACTACAGCAATGAGTTCCAACATCAGTAATAACAAGAAAATAAATGACCATTCTTTTACCTCCCTGGTTCCAAATTCCACATCTAGAAGAATGAATTTGCCATCTCCTTCTCTTCTTGGTGTCAACACATAAAATGGTCTACAATGGCAGCAAAAAAAAATTGACATCTTGTCACAAACACAACATATTCAGATTGGTGGTTGTTGTTTGTATCTAAAAAATACATCATGCAAGGAACATAACTTGACGACATATCCTCTTACTCCTTCAAAGCAACAATTTTCACATCATATGAACATCACATGTACTCTTACATCTTGGTGTCAAAATTCATCGACCAAACACAAGTCGAAAAAACATGTCGCTTCAAACAACTGACTCTCAAGTCAAGCATAAGCATGTGTAATAATTTGATGATTATTTTCCCAAAACAAAATAATTTCACATTTCATGAAACACTTTTTCAACATCTCCTTTTCATCTCTGGAGACAAAATAAACTTTTCCAAGTCAATATGGCATGCATGTAACACACAATCGATCAACACAAGTCAATGACTCATGCATGTGCAAATGATCAACATTCTCAAGTTGAAAACACACATGTTAAACAAAGCAATCGACCAACACAAGTCAATTACTCATGCATGTTCAAGCACAATGAAACCATCAACATTCCACTGTTGATACACACAAACTCTCATGCATGTATACAATTCTTCAATTATCTCACAAGTACAATCATAAGTACAAGAACCCCATTCATATGTACATGTACTTGTTGAAGCCCCGAAAATCGGGTCTACAACAAGGGGGATACCCACCCGGTCTGGACCTTGGTTAGCAGTTCCTTTTCCGTTTGGTATAGTGGGTCCGACTGGGGATAATGGGACCAGTTTCCCAATATGTGTGTGTGTGTTTGAGATTTGATATTTCTTTTCTAAAAATTCCTAATTAAAATGCTTTTAATCTATTTCTAATCTATTCATATGAAAACTATATTCTAAGAAATATCTGATTCTAAACTAACCCGGGATGTAATCTTTCAATATATGCAATCTAAAAGGATTTCAGATAACAATTGATAACAAAGATCATTCAATTATCATAAGAAAAGAATTCAATAAAGATAAACTATTTCACATAAAAATTTAGATGAAACAGTTGTGGAAAACATATCGCATATCAAGCTATTCATATATCAAGTACAAATAAATAATTATCACCGTACAAAAATGCCAAATGATAACTCAGATATTCAAACATTAACATATAAACAACTAAACGTAAATATCTCTTTTAACACAGAAAACAGAAACAGTTAAGAGATAAAAATACCATTTATAACTGGTTCTACTTATGAGCTAGAAGCAATAATGATTTATCTCTTTCTTAATCCAACATCTATCAAGAGTACAGAAATGCAACATCAGTAACAGATATTAGACACAGATATCAATAAATCTCGTTCCATTCATTCATCAAAACCTCCTCTGAGGGTGCAGAAGTGCATGTTCTGAGGATAAGTTTTTGACAAATTTTAGGACTCTTCTCTAAATGCATGAGAAGGGTTTAAATACTAATAACTAAAATCTAAAAATAGTTTATTACAAAAATTTAGGATTCGGTTTAAATGACCGTCCTTTTCCTAGGCAAAAATATAGTAAAACTAAAACTAAATCTAAAAATAAAGACCATCAGCTATCTACTTATGAATTTGATCTTTGATCTTGCAAGCATCCAGCATTGTTTTGAGAAGAGGTGGTTGGCCGACTTCAGATTTCAACTGCCCTGAAAAGACAGAATCGGCAAGTGTAGGAGCAATCTTCTCGGCAGAATTAATGATGCAACTAAGCGCACTGCATTGACTGTGGGGTTTTACTAGATATGTCTAGTAAGAATCCCAGTTTAATCTTGTTAGTTCTTGAATTGACTTTGCCTTTTCATCAGCCTTTTGCCTCCATTCTGTTTGTAATTGTTGTGCTTGCGGAAGGTGTCCTGGAATAATCTCTGAAATCAAATTAACTTTGTGCAAATTTTCATTTACACAATCAGTAATTTTTTTTGCTGCTGTAGCTGTACATCCCAATTGTTGAAAAGCAGTTCTTTATGATTATCATTGATGATCGGTGCTCCTGCTCTTCTTCCTTCCTCTGTCTTTTTCCATGCCATATAATTAGTAACTCTTTCATTAGTTAAATCATAATCATGTCGTAATTCTACGACATGATTAGTGATTTTATCACTTTCTTGACAAAAAGAGTTGTATTGTGAGATTTTCTGGCATAATATGTCTTGCTGCTGCAGTAGTTGTTTTTTCAAAGAAACGGACTCTGAAATAAATTCTGGAAGCTTAGGGTCATCTTTGTGCTCTTCTTGGATAATCTGTATTTGTTTCTCTTTATCTGCCAAACTTTTCTGATAACCAATTTGCATCTTCTGAAGCTCTAGCTGTAACTCTTCAAGTTTTATTTGTGCTTCACTTTTAGCACAGTCTTGTTGCAATTGTTGTTGCAGAGCTTGTATCTGATCTTATTTTTTATTTAATAATAGCTTTACCTTAGATGCTTTATCAATAGTTGCAGAGGCATAAGCTCCTGTAATCTGAGATAGCTTGGCAAGATTGTCAGTTGGATCCGTAGTAGGATCCTTCCATAAGACATCTAATTGTTCTGCCTCAGTAGAGATTGAGCTCTCTAGCTTTCTCTTTTTCCTCTGCTTTCTCACTACTGCTTTATACTGCGGGCTGTAGAATACGTCTAGAGGAGGAATGTCCTCTATATTGAGTACAATTTCAAAAGAGGGAGTGATAGGTTTATGCTCAGTTTCTGTGATGGTGCCACCTATTCCCTTGCTCAAAAATTTTGTTGTTTGTACAGGGGTCTGTATATTCTGTCCTTCTACATTAAGCAATTGATTAAAAGTTTCCCATTCTTTATCCAATTCAGTCCTGACTGTCGGTTGTTGTACATTGAGAGGTGGAAGATTCAACTGTGGAGTGGTAAAAATCTGTTGTTGTGAAAGCTCTTTAGATTGAGTTGTATCCTTCACTGAGCTTTCATCATTATCAATCTTTTTAGAACGCTCAGAAGTCTCTTTGTCAGACTTCAACTTAGACTTTTCTGTATTTGAGCTGCCACTAAGACTAACACTAGGAGTTGGTTCCCTTGCGGGTTCCAAGCGTAAATTTTCCAAAGGGATAGTAGTTAGTCTTCTCTCTCTGTAAACTTTAAATTCCTGAAAATCTTCTGGGGATAACTATGTTTGAGCTAAATGCAAAACTTCTTTAAATGAACATTTTGTTTGAAATATATCATCAAAAGGATCTTCTTCTCCAACAAACACTCTCACTTTGATTGCAGTGGTGAAATTTTTAACAATATCAATTGGATCAAATAACCTTCTCGAAAAATTGAACAGTTGTAAGCATGTAATATTGCTTACCTCTTTGAATGCGTGACCAACATCAAACAGTGAAAATGCTCCACAGGCTACGGGAAATTGTGGCCAAATGCCCTTCTTCTTCTCCTTTAATTCCTTTGTCAAACCTCCTTCACCACAGGTTTGATAAGCAATCTCCCGAGCTACAAGTTTATCCGGAACATACAGGGGTAACACATGGGGGGAAGCAGAGCTTCCAAAAACCCTCACATAAGTAAACAACTCTTCCCCGAACCATCTTGCGATAGGGAGAATGTCGACTTCTGCTTCCGGGGATAACCTTGGAGCATCCTTATTATACAATATTCTGTACAGAGGCAACATTATGCCATGGCAAATTTTGTAAAAATGAGGAACAAACTTTGATACCCACAACTCTTTGTGATAGACATGAATAGGCAAGGGATCATGGATTTTCCATTGCCAACCCATCAAAGGGAATTTAGAAACAAAACAAATTGAATCCATAACATAGGCAGATAGATAAAAAGGAGGATAAATCCTCTGGGAAATAGTCCGTTTGGACCGGTAATTGAAAATGGCAGCGGCTAAATTATCAGACAAGATTTTGGCCCAGTCTACAATTGTAGCGTTAACAGCAACATTCAACAAAGGGAGCCATTCAGGCAAGACCATATTTATGTCAGGCTTTCCAAAAAGCCTGCATAACATAGCAGCAGCAAAACAATATGGAGAGGTGAGCGAACCAGTACTATACATACCATGTTTGTTTTTCTTCAATGGTTCCTCTCTCTTGGTCCATTCCTTGGTGCATTCCGCCAAATTTACATTTTCTCTAGCGAACTTCTCCATAAATTGTTTGTTGTAGGTCGCCTGAGGTTCCGGTAAGTGATACATAAGCCTCAAATCTTTTGTAGTGAATGACCCGATGAGTTCTTGTCCTGGAGTTCTGAATTTCTTGTCCGAAATATCTGTGTTATCCAGCACCCATTTTATCATATCTGTATACGGAAGAATTCTCAGTCTTGCTGCTATTCCGTGAAGAAATGAACAAGCCTATTCCGTAAGAGACGCTTCAGAGGAATTACTTGATCCAGCAATAGCCGCGACTTCCATTACCCTGGGATTTTCTTCTTCGAGCAGGTTATGCATGCCCTCCCAGGTAGTGATACCGGCATCCTTATTGCAAGTAGTATTCGCATACAGGGAAGCCATCTCTTTGTTTTCAGCACTCGAAACTTTCTCTTTCTTACCCATAATGCTCTGTGAATGCTTTGTATAGTCTTTTTCTCCTTCGTGCCTACGGTGTTACGAATTAAGTGAGAGTAATGAGATGAGAAAGGTGACGGGATAGTTTTAAATGTTGAAGGCGGGTATAAACATGAAACAACCTTTCAATCAAAACAAAATCCTTTCCATCAATGATTAACAATCCATTCATTAATTTTGACATCAAAGCGCATAACAGATATTTATTTGTGAAGAGATTTACTTTGGACACCGCGCTAGGAGAATCTGCGATAATGCGATCTGCGATTTGCTGTGCAATATCGCAAAATCGCAATATCACGGATCGCAATCATCGCAAATCGCAATATCCAAATCGCAACATCCACAAATTGCAGTCTAATATCATCGCGAAAATCGCAATATCACAAAATCGTGAAATCGCAATTTCAAAAAATGTAACTTATTAAACAACTTTTCTGCGATATGCGGTTTGCGATAAATACTTTAATGTCTAGTTCTTTGGGATCGCGCTATCGCAATATCGCGGAATCGCAAATTTAAAATATTATATTTTGATAAATGATATTCACTTTTTGCGATGGATGCAGTATTTCTATTCAAAGAAGGATTATTCTTTGATCTATCATAAACTTAGGTTTACTTTAAAGATTTTCAAAGGAATTTTCCTAAGTTAAGATAGTACTTTTATTTGAGAAAGGTAATAAAAACTAATTAATCTTTTTTGGATTTTTTGACTAAGGGTCCCCTCTTTTTTAGTATTATGACTAATACTAAATAAGAAATGGGGGTTGTTGCTGGCCTTAAAAGCTGAAATGAAAAACATTTGCCGCAATAAAGTGATTCAACTTAACTCCACTTTCAAACACCTTCTTGGTGTAAACATGCAACATGCATTAAATTGGTAAATAAATGAATCAACATAAAAATACATGCAAATCCTTAATTTGATAATAAATATAACCATCTCTTACCAAACCATTTCAATGGTGCTTCTTTTAACTACACATCATCATCATGTGAATCATCTTGACCCACATCAATTATGGAATCTTCTTTTCCATTCTTTCCATTCTCTTTCTCCACCTTCTTCAAATGTCATGGATGACTTGTTGGATACAAATTCCAACACTTGTCTACAAGATGACCTTGCTTATGGCAATGAGTGCAAAACAATTTCATCTACTTTTCAACATGGTTTTCTTTATCCAATGGACCTTGGGCTTTCTGCCTCCTTTGCTTTAAAAGTTTCCTATGCATGGCTATCTTCTTCCATCATCTTGAAACATTATGGTTATCCAAACCACAAAAGTAACATGCAACTTTTCTCCAAATCTTATGTGAAGATTTACCATGTTTATCATAATCAAAGGCAACTTGATTAAAAATAGATTTATACCTTGAACATTCACCTTTGTTGCCTTCTTGAGGAGGCGAATCTAATGAGGTAGTGGCTCTCTTCGGAATACCAACAATGCATTCAATGAATTTAGAGCTTTCAACATCCTATTGTTCGTCATTCTCATTACTTGCATGTTTATGAGCACCTTCTTTCAAAGTGGTTGTAAACTTTTGCATTCCTCATGAACACAATCTTCACAAGCTTGAGGTAATGAACATGAAATGAAATTCATTCTTGGAACACCTTCATGTGCCTCCTTGGCTTTAGAGCTTTCTCCATATTATTTTCCATAAACAAGACCCAAATACTTAGGCCTTTCATCAACAACAATTGGCACAACTATGCCTTGTGCATGTTTGCCCAATCCTTTACCTTCATATCCGATCTTCATCAATAATTTGGATCCTGTTCCTCTAGTGTGTATTTCAAAAGCACCTACACATTGATTTTGAGAGGAAATTGAATATAAACTTGAATTGCATACCTATTTTTCATGAAAATACATGGCTAAGGATTCCTTGGCATCATGGAGTTGAGTCTCCATCTCATGCATCCTTTCAAGGTTTTCATTTGCAATATGGAGCTGAGTCTCCATATCATGCATATTTTCAAGAATCTCTTGCTTCTCCTCCTTCATGGAAATCAACTTCTCTTGAAGTTTAATGCTCACCCTCTTATCTTCATACTTCTTTTGCATCATATCAATCATGATGTAGAGCTTCTGTAACATCTCTTTATCAAAGAGTTTTGCTAAGTAATATGGATTAGAAACATTTCTTAATGAAGCTGCCATCACACCTGCAATGCATAAAAAGCTTATTTGTTGTGATTTGAGAATTCAGTTCTCAATTTTGATCTTCTCCTTCACAAATAAACTTGAAATTTTACTGTGTACAAGTTCACAGTTAAATTATCCTTCCACAAATTCAAAAACCAAGAGCTAATTCTTCTAGCTAACCTTGGCTAAAATGAGCTAAAATTTTTCTCTGATACCAACTTGATCTAAATATGGGAAAACTAGTTATTGCTATGCTAGCTCCCTCATCAGTATTAAAAATGTGTCATTAGGGTCATCTCAATTTAACCACTTGTGAAGGGGTTTATGTGTCAAGTTTCATGTGTCTTTGATGATCAAATTATGAGCTAATTATATTTTTAAAACTCATATACAACAAATGAAATATAGAAAAATAACTCACAAAAATCACATAACACAATGGATGATAATGGAGTTCACCCCTCCTGGGTTACATCTCCATGCACCTGCTTCAACTAGCTAGGCCCTTTTGGGATTAAGATTCAAATGTATGATTACAAGAACATTTACTGATCCAATGGATTTTTAGCCTACTCCATTGGCTTCAAAACACTCAAAACCCCCTAAAATGACTATTCAATATCAAAAATTGGTTTCCAACTGATCTAGGCTTGACCTCCCATCTTGGTGGCCATGGGCTTGTTTAATCTCCAAAGTGACAAAATCACCTTCAGAAGTGCTCCAATTCCACTAAAAACTATATCACTATATTCAGAACATCAAATACATCTAAAAATGACTATTCATTCACTTCATTTGGCCTTCAGCTAATCTGGGAATGGCCTTCCTTCCTGGTGGCCCTAGCTTCAAAATTATTCAAGTTGAAAAAAATATCTGTAGAATTTCTCCTATTCCTCTACAATTTTTTCCAATGGATTCAGATCATGCCAATCTGCTAGGAATGACTATTCTTGAGCCAAAATTGGTCGAAAATTTCTCAATATAGGCTTCATTTAATTTTCCCCTAGCTTATGCCTCTAAATCTGGAGAAGTCCAGTTAGCTCCGACAATTCTAGAGGTGGCGCCGGATTTGGAGGTGCTGCCAAAATCTCCACCAACTTAACTTAAGGTTAATTAATGGTTAATCCTAGATTAATGTGGATAAGCGAGCACTAAACGCGTTCTAGTTGAGTGCTTATTGTGTGGTCATGAGGCGCAATCAATGTGGGATGAGGGTTGGCCCCCTCCTTCCCACCATCGGATCTTGTATAACTTTCAAGTAGCAATAGGGTGTGTTCCTTTTCAAGGAAGAAACAAACAGTCCATTGGTAATCGGCGGTAGTGGTTGTGGGGAGGTCACAAGGTCGAATCCCGACCTCTGCCCCTCCATACTTGTTTTTTTCAACAATAGAAAATACACCATATAAACCTTTATCAAACACGCCACCATATGAATATACCAACCGCCATCGGACTTTGGCAATCATACTTTGGATAATCTATGTTTTCCACTGTATTAAATTTTTTCCAAACCTTTGCGTAAAATGATCGCACTTTAGCATATAAAGAAATATGTGGAATTAAACTTTGATTTGGATTTAATATAATATATATGCAGAATTAATCTAAGGTTTGGAAATTAATATATATATATATATATATATGATCAATAACCATATAAGATATTATAACACAAGAAAATATTCATGAACCCAAATTCAACCTTAGAGGACATTGGGAAAATTTCACCTTCACAAACCAAACTGGCGAATCTAACAGTGACACTTGTCACAGTCTCATTGGGAAAAATTTGAAGAAGCTTCAATGCATGCTGATTGGGCTTCCATGTCATCAACCTGTACCTGTTTTGCAATTTTTTTTTAAAATTTAGTTGTTCTGAATGGTGATCAGCAGACCATAACTTCTTCATCCGAACTCAGTTTTTGATGAAATGAGTTGCATTGGATTTCTAGTGACGGGTCGGTCGATGTCATTCTTGTTTGGTGCAATTCTGAGCACTTTGAATTTTGAGCTAATTTTTGCCCCTAATCCAGATTCCAATCAGTGATTGAGTGAAAATTTGGTAACACGGGTTATATGAAGAGACAAAGCATTATATACAAGGGTAATCAGCCAACATATAGTCTCAAATAGGCCATAGAATCAATGAGGTCTAAAGTGTGAGGTCAAAGAATAAGTTTATGGTTGAAATAATTTATAAAATAATCAATGAGAGAGAGTAAGTAGAGTGTTGGAAATAAAGGAGGCATGAAAAAAACATCAAACATATGTCATATATAAAAATCACGTCCTGAGTTGGGAATTCCCATGCTTAGTAGCTAAATCAATACAATACATTATGGATCCATGTAGAAACTAATAGATGATGTCCATCAGCAGGTACAAATGTGGTTCTAGATCATAGTGTAAACAATCTGATATATAATATATATTCAGAAACAACATACATAGCTTGGGAGAGGAAAAAAGGTTGAGTGATGTAAGCCTCATCCTAAATTCTTCATCATCTTCTAGAAATGGCATAATTCTACACATTTGAATAAATGAGTTGATGTAAAACATGTGATAATTTGTCTTATTACCATTCAAGGATGAAAACCATTAACAGACGTGAGGAAGGCCATCGATAAGGATGACGATCTCCAATATGCTCAGTACAATCTAGCGAGGGTGAATAAATTATTTGAGGTCAAACCCTCATAAAATCACTCAATTGGGAATCAATAATGAAAACCACCAATCAAATGCACAGAAACCTACCATTGAGGACTGCAAGCTCCAAGGTATTGTGACTTTTCTCAATTCTCTTCCTAGATAAAATGTTGAAGTCGATAGGAAGGGGTTTATCGAAGGTGGGAAACAGTGAGTTCCACATCAATAAACACAAAACAGTAGTAAAGTGAGTGATTTTGGAGAAATATAGAACAATAGAATGAACTGTCTCAAGGAAAAAGGACACATGATAAATTGGTTGATAAGGCTAACAGAGTGTAGGAAATCCCTTGAAAATTAGAAGGCATGACACCAAGGACACTAGGTAACTTAGACTCAAGAACACCAGAACGATCGGGATACGAGGATTCAGAAACATAAGGGTATCAAGAAAATACTCATAATGTGGTTGGGTTTAAAGAGAAGCTAACAAAAGTTGAATATGTTGGACGAGTGCCATGTTTAAGGGATGGATAGGAAATTGTTTCCATAAAACTTTTGATTGATATAGATATTTAATGTTCTCTCTTCCAATTTGTTCTCCATTCCGTTTAGGTTTTACAATTATAGAAAGGGTCAACTTGGTGGTGTTTTCACATTTATAGAGTCTAAAAAAAGACTCCGGGAGGTATCTTTTTCATTGTTGATGATCGGGTGTGACAAATATTTAATAGTATACCCAACACAATTAATTTTCTGTAGTTATTCTATTGATTCTAGATAAAGAGATAATCATATACTAAATACACATTCAACTCATTTTGTTATGAGGACAAGGGAGAATAAATAAAACTTGATATTCTTTGTAAAAAAATTTATGAGTCAGATGAAGAAAACACGTGGCATATTTTTTAGATTGATGAGCGAGAAAAAGATAGAAAAAAAATGGCTCAAACTTCTTCATGGGAGTTTTACAAGCCCAAAAAAATTTAACTTGAGGATTTTTCATTTTAAAGAGCGAGAAAAAGACCATAAAAAGAATGCTTGTTCTTCTTCCTGGGATTTTAACAAGCTCGAAGAAGTAAAATCGAGATTTTAATAGATTAATGAGCGAGAAAAGACCATAAAATGAATGATCGTTTAAAGTTTTTACGTATTTTGAAAATTGTGTAAAATTTGTTTGGTTGGATGCACCAAAATAACACAAGTTTCGGTATGAAAGATGTGGGAGTAGTTTGTATTGTATCCAATTTGTATAAACATACAAGTTTTACGATTTTTTATGTTTTAAAGACTTGATATGATCTAAAGGGAAAAATGAACAAGGAAAAGGGAAATGAACACATCAAAAGAAACAAAGTTATAAAGCACGCGCTAGTGGAATACTATGCCTAGTACTTTTTCAGATAGAATCCCTTTCAGGGCTCCATGAGTGGGTCCCCATCATAGTCCATAATTTCATAGGAACCTTTAGAAAGGACTCGAGCAACAGTGTAAGGATTGAGCCATATCGGTAGAAAGGTTCTTACCCTTGACAGGTTTCCTAATTTTCCTTCCAAGTAGAACTCTTGAAATTTTTTCAAAGAGGAAGGTACAATCTCAAGTTGATTAATGGATGGGATTTTCAGACATTTCGTGTTCAATGCAGATGCAAAAAGACTAAGACATGATGGTGGTACTCATCCCAAGGCAGCTCATTTAGAGAAATGATATCCATAATAGCCTCCTGTTGGAGCCTCAAAAATCACTGCAACAACATGGGGGATGACCACCCGGTCTGGACCTTAAAGCATCTCCTTTTCCGTTTGAAATGGTGGTTCCGACTGGTTCAACTAGGTCCAGTTACCTTCTCTCAATCTCCAATGGTTTTAAAATATTACTTTCATTTACCAATGGAAAAGAGACATCAGATCAACCTTCTTGCTGATCAGGCAAGAAAGTGATCCTTAAGCTGATTTAGGGCTCAGCCAATCCATTACTAAAGTTTGCCTCTTTGGGAAGAGGACTTAAAAGAATGTATAAATTAAGCTAAATGCAAACTTATTCTAAGATGCAATCAAAATGAACTATCTTAATCCTATCTCAATTAGGCAGATATAGATCTAACCCAACCAAGAGCAGGTATTTAAAATATTGGGATTGAAATATGTCTTGTTTATAATAAATATCAAGTTAATGAAATAGTTCAATTAACTGACATTATGGATAGAAAAACACATCCTATTGAGACCTTTTAACTGAAATAATCAATCAACAACACTCAGGAAATAGTTCACAAAATGGTATTGATCATTTAATCAGTAACTTGAATTATTAAACAATAATATGCGGAAGAAGTTCACAACATATCACTATGTATTCATCCAATATTAAAAGACAGATTTATGAGTAAATAGTTACTCAGAAATCAGAATTCAGCCCATAAGAGCAGAGATAAATAACAACATAAAATAGAAGCAAATTACCCATACCGAAAAAAGTGCACAAATATGTAACTAAATTGACACCATTCCTGTTATCATAAAATAAAACCAGCATTTAAAATAATAGTATTCGAAATACCAATTTATTGAATCCATTTCTCCAGCTCCGGTCTCTAATAGTCCTTTACAATGCCTAAGTTTCTGCTTTCAAAAGCAGAGCTACAATAGTGCAAACTATGTTCATTATACATAACTCAGGATGTAAAAGAAAAACCTCAATAATCCCCAGATCTGAGATTCCACTCCTCCCACCTACAACTCTAAATCCCTATTACAAAAGTGCTTTTAGAATTCCAGAATTGCAGAGGAGAGCAGCCCCTATTACATTCTGTAATCTGCTATTTATAATATTTGCAAAGGAATTCTTGAGAGGAAAGTTTGTTGAAGAGAAATCTGTCCAATCCAATTTTATTTCCTCAGAATTCCAATCTTTAATTGTTGGAGCATTCTTATTGATTGAGATCTTTTCTCCTTATCTCTTCTACTATTTTCCTGCAAAAAGAAATCAAAATAAATTAAGATGCAATGAATAAAATCAAAATACCATTTCTGGCATTAAAATAAACCCAGTCAAATTTAATTTAAATAAATAATTGAAAATAAAATATAAGCTCTCTATTGATGCCTGGGATGGTTTAATTGGCCAAGGATATTATTGACGAATGAACCTGCAATTAGAAGAAGCTTGGACAAATGAAAATGCAGAAAATAAATCAGAAAATTGATTTTGTTTTAGAAATTCGGAGCTTGATCTTCTGCATGATTTTTGACCCAATTAATGACCAAATATATTAGTGGAACCTCCTCAAAAATGTTCTCCTTGATTTTATCTTTCCAGTGAGCCGTCCTGGGCCTCATTTGGCCAAGTAAAACTCATTCTATGAGCTTCCAAAGTTGATGAGTCAAATCTGGCATAATTCTGGAAATTCTGTTGCTGGGCTAAAAATCAGAATTTTTAATTAGAAATTTAATCCTAAATTAGATTCTAATTATCTAATAATTAATTCTAAATTAATTATTAACTAACTAATATATACAATTAATTCTAATTAATTATCATCTAATTTAGAAATTAATTAAGTTACAAAATTAAATTAATATACAAATGATTTGAAAAAGTTAATTTAAATATAATTAATATTATAATTCAAATTATATTAAAATTATAATATAATTATTATAATATAAAAATATAAACATTAATTTACAAACCATTGGAATCAATCCAAACCTTTAAAACAAACCATTGAAATCAATCCAAACCCATAAAACAAACCATTGAAATCAATCCAAACCCATTAATTCATCCACGTGAGATTATGGAGGGATATGGTGAGTGGAATGTGAGGTGAGGGTGAGTGAGGTGGAGGTGCGGGAGGCATAAGGGGTGAAAAAACTTTATATTAAAATCTTTTAACACATCACATTTGGCCTTATCGCATATCGCAAGAACTTTGGATCGGGGTTTTTTAAATGTGTGTGTTATAAAAATTGCGATGGATCCGATATTGCGATATGCGATGGATCCGATATTGCGATATGCGATGTGAAATTTTTATTTTTATTTTATTTTATTTTATTTATTTTTTATATATTAATTTTAATTAAATTAATTATATTTTATTATAATAATTAATTTAATTAATCTCAAAATTTAATGTTGAATATCAGTTTTTTATTTTGGTTTTATTTTAATGATGTTTAGTTTAGTTATTAAATTTTCTAAACTACAGCCACTTCGAAAATAAATAAAAAGAATAAAAATAGCATTTTTAACCCAGACTAGATAAATGATGGGACTTTAAAGGAGTACCATTTTCAAACCAGTTGACCAAATGAGGTAAAACAAGCATCAATGGGAAGCTTATTAAAAATCGATTTTAACAAAGAAATCAAAACAAGAATACAAAGAAAATGAAAAATTAACAATTGCGTAGGATAATCAAATAAATAAAAATCCTAAAAGGTGTTTAGCCAAAAATTTATAGAAAGGGTCCCCATTATTTGAAGTGAACAAGTCAAAAATGGGGGGGTTGTGTTTTACCACAACACCTCCTTATAGGGCAAGGGAGTTTCAAGGAGATTAATACATGGAGTTGAAATGGAAGCGTTTGCAGGAACATGGGCCCCAAACAAGGAAGAAAGAGATTCAAATGTAGATTTACTAACTTGATAAGACAGTTCCATTGGTGACAATTTCATATGTTTTTCAATGGGTTCAATGGAGAAAGGGGTAGGTATTATCCATGGATCTGTAGATCAATCAGGTATAGTAGAGACCATAGAAATTGTCATGGGAACCTAGGGTGGGGGAATAGGGAAACACCCTAAATGCAAGGAATCATTCAAAAGTCTAGTACTAATAATAATAAAATGTTTCAGGATTACACGCACTAAAGGAAAGTTTCCAAAGGCTAATAGTTGAAATTTCGGAATGTAAGAAGATAATTGGTCCAGAGTCACAATTTTTATTTGGTGAGGAAAAACAATGAGTCAGAAAATCGACGAGATAATTGATTTCATGGCATATGTCCAAATACACCCTAAAAAAAGGTTTTAATTGTGCAGGTGATAAATAACTTCAATATCAACCGAAACCAATTTCCCTCCAAGAGTGATGGGAAAAGCAGTGAGATATCCCTTAGAGATGAAAGTATGGACATCGAAAGGTTTTAGGGAATTGGATGGTGGAGTGTTGAAGAGGTAAATCCCTTATGCAGACAGAGGTGATCCCCACTAGCCCAGATCGAGTCTAGAAAAAATCAAGTCATGCAATGACATTGGTTCCTAATTACAAAAAGACAAAGATCACGGTGAATGTCTACCTCAGATCCCACCCAGTTGTCGTTGAAGAAAAGATGACGTTTCCCATCCCTCGCTTGACAGATCACAATCCTTCCGTTCGATACGTCCAAACACCTGTACACGTGCAAGTACACAACAACATACAACGTAAAATCTAAAACATGTAACCATATATCAGTCAGAGAGGATATAATTCATTGCATTACATAAAGAAATGAACACATGAATGGAACCAAAATTAGAGTCGCTTATATTATAGAAGATAAAAAGGGAGATTACAACCAAATGCTCTGACTCTATGATCTTCCTTCGGCAGAGCTGACAGTGAGCGTGTCTCAACAAAGCCTGTCGGGAATCTGGATGAAGCTCTCTCTCTTTGGCTTGGCTCTCAAAGGTTTCCCAGCTATATTTTCCTTCCTACAAGTTCAGCTACCAAGCGTTCAGCTATTCAGCCCATGTTCAACCAGCACATCAATGGAAGATGGCTATATTTATAGAGGAGAGGAGGAGGTTGGGATCCCTACAATAGTGGAAGGGAGGCCTTATCCCTTGGGAGGTTTCCCCATAGGGTGGAAACAAGAGGCCAAAGGAGGAAGGCCGTGGTTATTTAGTCGAACCACTCCCTATGACTCATCCACGAAGTTGTTGTGATCGAAAATTCACCTCTTTTTTTAAAAAAACTTTCCATAATAATATTGGCGTGGGTGCTTAACTAGGACAGAGTGTCAACTGGCGCGGGCTCAGTGTTAATTTTCCTCATTGGCGCGAGGGCATAACGGGCTACCAACGCCAAGGCAAAAACAGGTGTTTTTAGTGGTCTGCTCAGGAAATGGTCAACAGAAAGATTGTTGTACTCATGGAAAGGGATGAAATGACGAGATTTGCAAGGCATGACACTTCTAATTAGTCACAAAAACAACCCTCCAATGGGTGAGATGGGGATTGCTGGGACAGTGAAAAATTACTGTGTAACAGATGCCCCCTAAAGCATGAGGTCCGAGAGAGAGGGAGGGGTGAAATTCTTTATGAGAACGTGACCAACTGAAAACACTGCCATCGAAAGACCTGCAAATACAAGTACAACTGATATCTCTGATACATGATATGTGGTATGGGCACAACCATCCATAATAGAGTGTACAACAATCGGGATCCAAGGTATGGACGCAACCATCCAAGAAGGATCAACAAGTAGACTCATGTATGGTCACAGCCATCCAATCAAATGAGTCATGTAACAAATCATGATAACCCACAAAGAATCTGCAGCCTGGATTTCATCATACAAAATCTAGGGTCTTGCACTCCATCTCGACCTGAATAGATTACAAGTCCGAGCATGTGAATAGGTGAGCTGAAGTCGGACATGCAAGAAAATTTACTGATTACTAGCCAATAATGAAAGTCGTTAACAGACGCGAGAGGAACCACCAATAATGAGGATGGCCCTCAAGGTACTATAGGTACAATCCACGGAGTGTGAACAGTGAGCTGGCGTCGAACACCCGCAGAACCATCCGATCGAAGGCCAATAATGAAAACCTCACATCGAATGCAAAGAACCTGCCATTGAGGCATGCAGGCTCCAAGGTACCTGAAGGGAGTCTCTAGATCAGCTTCCTCAATAATGAGCTGAAGTCGATAGGAGGTGACCTTGATTGAAGGTGGGCCATAATGTTTCCCACATCATCGACGTGAGACACAAGGACATAATGTTTTGTGAATCAAGATTGGTAGAGAATCAGAGGGAGGTTGAAAACTGCAGAGGCCAACTTCTCTTGAACATATCGGCGGCACGACATTAGATTTGGAAGTATTTGACATCAAAGGATCTAAGGTCATGGTGACATGGCAAAGAGCAGATGAGCAGTCAAAAAGGATTACCCAGAATGTCCCCAACCCGACACGAATGCAGACAAGTGCCATGTTCAAGAGCGATATCCTGCCGACACGACGGTGATACTGGTTCCATTTTTCCCCACTATTTCTGGCGAGTACCCCAATTATTTTTGGAAACAAGCTTGAAGGGGATAGCATATGCTTGTGATATAAGTTTTTCCTTCAGACAAATCCAACCTAGTACATTTAATGAGCCCTAGGAAGGAGGAACTCGAGTATCTTCATTACAACAGAGTCCGATGTCATCAGGTTTTAACGAGTCTGGCAAAGGAAGAACTAGGCGTCTTTTCATGTTTAGAGAGTTTGAAAAGACAGCGAAAAATAAAACTCCAACAGTCCCTTTTTGTAGATAGTCCCACGGATCCGAAAAGGTAGAAAACTATATCTGAGAGAACCTCCTAGTCGCGATAGGCTAGGGTATTCATTTTTCTTAAATAATCTATCCCAGCCCAAAAAATGGGTAAACGTATATTGGGTAGATGTCGCTTCATAGCCAATTTAACGAGCTCAAAATGACAAGTGAATCGGCGATCTTTTCAGTTTTAGAGATTCAGAAAATAGCTGAAAGGTGACTCCACCTAGAGGAACGAGTGGTATTAAGGGTAGCTACTGGTTCCGATAATGGTGGAACTGCTCAGAACAAGATAAGGTTAAGAGGCTGGCTAACAAAACCACTCATTGCAGAGGTTCTTCAGGAATGGGTAAAACAACCAAGTGAAGGCATATGATTGGCCAAGCAGATAGTGACTATGGAATGAGAAAACCAAGGCTCATCTGGAAAAAACAGGCTGATAAAATGGCAATCACAAGAGGTAAAATGGGAATGGTTTCATTTTTACACAAGCTTGAAATCAAGAAACTTTGCTTGAAGTTGGTTTCATTTTTACACAAGCTTGAAACAAAGATAAACTATGCTTGAAACCAATTTCATTTTTACACAAGCTTGAAATGGAAACAAACTATGCTTGAAAAAGTAAGCATTCCCCCAGCATGGTGACTCAATTCGAGTACATGCCCCCCAAGCTTCAGTCCATATGAATGCCAGATGGAGTGAAGGTTCAAACTACGAGATAAGAGAAAGACTCGACTGGTATTTTACGAGATCTAAATAAAGACTCGAATCGAACGGGAACGTGTTTCATTGTTTTAACAAGGTTGACACATTAAAATAACTATCCTCATATACGAATTCATTTTTAAACGAGATTGACATAGAAAATGAACCATCCTCGGACACCTTGTTTCATTTTTTAACGAACCTGACACAATAAAATGAACTCTACTCCGACAAGCTTGTTTCATTTTTTAAGGAGCTTGACACAAGAAAACGAACTCTGCTCCGAACATCTTGTTTCATTTTTTAAGGAGCTTGACACAAGAAAACGAACCCTGCTCCGACGACAACTCATCATGATGAATAAGATGTCATGGCTTCCAAGAGGTTCTCATCCGATGGGAGGAAAACATCTCAAAAATCATTGCCCAATTCTCCCAGCACCTGATGCACAATGACACTATCACTAAATGTGGGCACAGGACAGGTAGCCACATAATTGACATGCGGCGGGGATGATATAACTGGCGGATAAAAATTTGGCAGGAATGATGGTGGACTAGCTGCCATACTAGGACCAAAGAACGCAAGTTGATCGATGGTCACGATCCGACCTTGGTGCGGAAAACACATCACACGAAAGAGGGAGGAGACAAGTGCTCCCATGGCATAAGTATAATCGCGGACCAAGATTAAATTAAAGACCAAGGGGCCAGGAACAACCATCATGTCCATATGGACAGTTTTACCTCCCAAAGTAACAGGCAACTTCGAAAGGATCCCTAATGGTTGACTGGTTCCTCTGTTAAAAGCCAACAGATTTTGAGTAACAGGCACAACCGGCGGCGAATCGAAAGCTTGCCAAGTAGTTGAGGATAAAATACTGACAGATGCACCTTCATCTATAATAGTGCTAGGTACGACCAGATCAAGGTTTGTACCGTTATCGCAAAAGGCACATAAGATGGAAGGCAGTATCCTGCAAATCGAGTCCAATCAAAGGAAGCGACCAAACTACTTGGAGGGGCGACCATCGAACCGAGATGGTCTTCCCCTGGTGTTATGGTAGAAGAAGGAGCTTCCTCCATGACCTCCATCACAAAGTCGAGAGGGGTATCCTCCGGGACCTCCATCACGGGAGGCAAAGAAGCGGCTTCTTGAGGTATAGGGACAGGAGAATCTTTCTCCAAGTTCGAAGAATCTAAAGAAACAAGAAGAACCTGAGGGATGTGAGCTCCACTCTCAACGGAAAAGACCTGGTGCACCGCATACGGGGCTAGTTCAACCGATCCCACGACCAATGGTTGGTCGAGAACGGATTCTTGAATTTGAATTTCTGGGGGAGTGGGATCGACCAAGGATGACTCTTGACCAATCGTTGAATCAACTGGTGAAGGACTCAAAGAAAGTTGTTTGTAACCAGCTGGAAGGCAAGGTGTAGAAACAATCGAGTTGTCCAAAACTCTCTTGGCTTCATCCATAAATGAACAAAGGTGAACGGCATGGTTCCCTTCACACAACTTATAGGAATTGGAAATCTTACCCTGCTTCTTAGGAGCTTTACCAACACTAGCTAAAGACGTGCCCCCAACCTGGCTCCCAGAAGCCAAAGGCAACGGCGGACGACCGTTGGACCATACTTCGAGCACCTTGAGAATGCCAAGGAAATCTCGAAGAAGATGGCTTCCCTGGCATAACATGAAAGGGAACTTAAATTTCCACGGAGGGTTGGGAGGTTTATCAAGAGGAGATGTTTTAGAAGCAGTAGTTGTAGCCTTAGCCTCTCTCTTATCAGATTTCTTCTTCTTTGTATTATTCTTCTTCTTCTTAGCCACCTGGTTACTCGAATCTAGACTTTCACCAGGTGAAGTAGAAGAGGAGGATGCAGAAACAGGCGAAGAAGGGGAGAGGTCCACCTTGGAACCAACATGATGTTGTTCAGGCGAAGAAACTGATTGAACAGTAGTCGAGACATTCAGGACCACAGAGGTTGAAAACAACCAAACAGGAAACCCAACAGTCAACCCAGGAAGGGACAACGTTGCCATATAAGGAGCACCAACATTTCCAAAAGCAGGAAAAGGACCAGGATTCCCATCGAAGGGGATTCCTTGGTTGGTGAACTCCGGAAAATTTTCCATCAGATATGACCCAAAACAACACCCTAAGGAAACTAAATTTAACCAGGAATATTTTGTGGGTAGTTAATTTTAAAACACTGAAACCAGACTCTATTGTTTCATATTTTAAGAGTCTAGAAACAAGCAAAAGGTGACTCTATCGCTTTCAGTTTGGAAACAAGCATGAAAGGACAAGCGCTTGACGATCTTTTCAAATTTAGGGAGTTAGTAAAGATCAAACTGACTGCTCTGGTAATCTAGGTAAGAAGTGTACCAAGTTTTCGTGAACTGCAATATACACCTTGGTGATCAAATGAAAGAGAAATGACCAAGGACTTTTCATACGTGCAGGTAGTCTCCCCGAATGTTGTGTTCGGTGTATCACGGTTGCAAGGTGGCAGACTCGGCTTCTTATGGATAACAAGATTGCAACCTAGTGGGGTCTCCCGTTATATACTCAATGGTATGGGGAGCACAAGTCTGTACTAGCGCTGTCTAGAGCCAGATGGCGAACGACAGCTACTAGGTTTTAAGACGCCGAAACACATCTCTAGCCTAGACCACTAAAATGTGAGCGTTAAATTTCAATGCTTCCTTAGGTTGATTGAATAAATGTTGATCTTCAATTATGTCTCGGTTTCAAGGCCCTACCACATGTCATCTGACAATCTCCTATATGCATCGATATGAGGAAAGAAATATTTCAATTCGATGAATGCTATATAGTTAAGGGAAGAGCTTCAAACAATGATGCAACAAAAAACAATATTGAAAACAAAACTTTTTCCAAACTAGATGACTTTCACTATCCAAAAGTAATTTCAAACATTCAACGATGCGAATAATGCAATGTAATCTATGAAAAATCCTCTTTTCCTTTAAAAGTATGCAATTGTAATATATGCACAATTTCCTTTTCCTTTTCAAATGATAAGAATGCACTCAATTCATTTTTTGATGAAATGAGAATCTACTTAATGCATGCTTTTAATGAAATAGAATGCACTCAATGTGATTTTTAGCTTTCAATCATTAAAAAATGTGATCTAAGTTCAATGATAAATCTCAAAAATACTTTTCAATGCAATGTGATCTAATGCCTTTTAAACGAAAAGAAAACTTTGAGATGAAACTAAATGAATGAAAATCTCCTTAATGGAAGGATGAATGCAAAAGGGACGCAAACAAACAATACGAATGCAATCTTTGTTTCAAACACTTTGTAACGAAATTCCTCAAAAGGCGACAAGACATATGAGATCAAATACAAAGAGGACTTTCCAAAGCATGAGATCAAAACAAGGCATTCATTCCCTTTTACATCAAGCAATCATGGAAATAATACATTTCAGCTGAAAATAAGCAATGTAATCTATGCTCATACAAAGAAAAGACCGGAAGGGAAAGACACACTGGTAAAAGATTTAGGGAAAAAAAAATCAATTTTTACACACCCTGAAATTGGCATGACTTTTGTGGGTGAAACTAGCGCCAACTGGGGCGACTTGCTCACTGAAAACTAGAGCCAATGGCCAATTGGCGTGGGTTGCTAATTGACAACAAGCGCCAATGCCTGAAAATGAAAAAAAAAAATATTCTCCGAACCAAGACCAGACTCACCACTTCAAGCAAAATCTAAAAATAACCCAGAAGAAAAAGTATTGACCAAAAAAATTCCCGAACAAGGGAAAACCCTAGCACCTACATGAAATGGCGTGATTGTCTGGCTGTAATCCGCGCCAGACAGGGCATTGCATGGGTGATGAACTGGAAACTTGCGCCAATGGGCGCAACTGTCATGGTGGAAACCGTGCCAATCAAGCCAACCATGAAAAGATGAAAATTTCAGAAAAGCAGAGGTCAAATCTGATCCTCTGGGGCTAAACAGGGGTTTGATACTAAAGGAGGCAAACCAGAAGAGAAAATAAATCAATCAAAAGCCAAAAACAACCAAAAGAGAAAAGACTAACTCCAACTGACTCCCCAGCGGAGTCGCCAGTTTGTTGAAGAGGTAAATCCCGTCTGCGGACAGAGGTAATCCCTACTATCCCAGATCGAGTCTAGCAACAATCAAGTCATGCAATGACATTGGTTCCTAATTACAAAAATACAAATATCGCGGTGAATGCCTACCTCAGATCCCACGCAGTTGTCGTTGAAGAAAAGATGACGTTTCCCGTCCCTCGCTTGATAGATCATGATCCTTCCGTTCGACATGTCCGAACACCTATACACTTGCAAGGAAACAACATCATAAAATATAAAATCTAAAGCATGTAACCATATATCAGTCAGAGAGGATATAATTCATTGCATTACATAAAGAAATGAACACATGAATGGAACCAAAATCAGAGTCGATTATATTATAGAAGACAAAAAGGGAGATTACAACCAAATGCTCTGACGCTATGATCTTCCTTCGGTGGAGCTGATTGTGGAGCATGTCTCAACAAAGCCTATTGGGAATCTGGACGAAGCTCTCTCTCTTCGGCTTGGCTCTCAAATGTTGCCCAGCTATAGTTTCCTTCCTACAAGTTCAGCTACCAAGCGTTCAGCTATTCAGCTATTTAGCCCATGTTCAACCAGCACATCAATGGAAGATGGCTATATTTATAGAGGAGAGGAGGAGGTTGGGATCCCTACAATAGTGGAAGGGAGGCCTTATCCCTTGGGAGGTTTCCCCATAAGGTGGAAATAAGAGGCCAAAGGAGGAAGGTCGTGGTTATTCAGTCGAACCACTCCCTATGACTCATCCACGAAGTTTTTGTGATTGAAACTTCGCCTCTTTTTTTAAAAAAACTTTCCATAAGCAGATTGGCACGGGCGCTTAACTGGGACAGAGTGCCAACTGGCATGGGCTCATTGTTAATTTTCCTCATTGGCACGAGGGCTTAACGGGCTACCAACGCCAAGTCAAAAACAAGTGTTTTTAGTGGTCTGCTCAGGAAATGGTCAACAGAAGGATTGTTGTACTCATGGAAAGGGATGAAATGATGGTATTTTCAAGGCATGACACTTCTAATTAGTCACAGAAATGACCCTCCAATGAGCAAGATGGGGATTTTAGGGACAGTGACAAATTACTGTGTAACATGGAGTAAGAGTGAGTGAACCTAGGGAAAGCCAACATGAAGTAGTCATTACATAGGTGGATGCACCTTCATCAATGAAAGTATGGTGAATGGCTTTGCCTTTCACTTGAACTTGCACCTGAAATCCAAGTTAATATGAGAGGCAAGGTATACTCTTCTCCATAAAAAAGTCACATAGGAATCTAGGGGGTCGATCCCACCTATAGCCGAGAGAAGAGATTTACATTGTGCTAGGAAAATTTGAAATAATTCAAGAGCGGGCAATTTTATAGTTTTGGGAAGAACGGGAAGTAGGGTTGTGCGTAGTTCGATGAAGTGCCCCTTTTGGAGGATGAATCATAAGGTCAAAAATTTGTCTCTCAATGTGGATAGTGTTAGGTGGAGGAATATTAGAGGTGAACAGGGTATCCAAAGTGTCTAGGACAAGGTTCCCATGGTTGTTGGAAGCATTTTATAAATAAATCATCTAAAAAGTGTAGACAATAGATGATCCTTCTCCAAGAAGAGGGGGATTAGAACTATTATCACTACGTAATTTCCCAAGGTTGTGAGAGAAACCAAGAGGTAAACACAAAACCACTTTGGAAGCTAGAATCTAGCCCTTCCAGCTTCAGAGAGGGATCTCTCTTTATGATTCAGATTTGTTGATTAATGGTATTAGGCTAGTTATTTAGTTCAGAGGTTGATTTTTTGAATATTTGGTTGAAACTTCAAGAATAAGCCATTGGGAAATGGAGTCATAAACATTAAGTAAATCAAGTGTAGAAATAACAAATGAAGTGTAGTAGGGAAAGGTAGGCAGACTACCAGATCTTTGGAGCTTTGTGGGGTGAATTGGAGGAAAATATTTAGATTCAATTAAACATAGAGAATTTAGAAATGAATTCTATATTTAATTTCTGTTTGAAAACATAGACATAGCAAAGTGTAATTAAAAAAAAAATAGAGAAATAAAAATTTAACAAGAGGAAAAACATCACAAATTTTCTGACACGTGAATCCTAGAACAACTTTATGTATTACTAGAAATTATCACCTTTAGCTCAATGAACAACTTTACATCAAAAAACATATTTCTTCATTCAAGTCCCAACCCATAATACTTTGAATTATGAAGTACTTATACAAAATTTTACAAAATATCTTGATTTAAAATATCAAGATTTATTACAAAATATATTTTAAATGTTTATATAAAAATAGTACAAAAATATAGTGTTGGAACACCTAATCCTACATGGGTAGGTGTGGAATGCGAAAAGTCACAATGGAGTCCAAGTGACCTTGGAATGTGAAACCAAGAGTCACACCATTGTACTATAAATGTACATCTTTGTATAATGGAAAATAAGAAAGTCTCACACTTATCTTTCATTGTGTGTTGAGTCTCTTGTGTGTGTGTGTTCATCTTTCTCATACACCATGTGTGTGTTCAACATGGTGTTTAACATGGTATCAGAGCGGGTGATTGCTGGCCCTGATCCAAATTGAGTGAGCCATTTGTGTTTATGGCCTATGCATATCTACAAAAATTCTTGACATTTTTACAGCATTTAGAGACTTTTTGCAGCAGTGTTTTTGCCGCCATTCAGAAGTGTTTTGAAGAGGAGAAGCATTCAAAATCCTAGCATTCAGAAATTGGCAGCATTGGTTTTGAAGAAGGCAACACTGCCCATCTGAAGGTTTTCATTCTAATTTTTCTCTGCAATTTCTGCCCATTAAATTCTGCATTTTGGAGAGCTGTTGGAAAAAGTGTTTTAAATTGGGTTTCTGAAGAAGAAGTTTATGAGTTTTTTAGTGGAAAATAAATCTGAGTTTTTCTGCTGAAAATTTCTTCATATCTGCATTTCCTGCTGCTGGATTTGTTTCTACTACACATTTGAAAAAAAAAATCTGCTGCTATTGTACAAAATATTTCACTGCTCTCTGCTGATTTTAAATTAAAAATAAAATTAAAAATAAAATAAAATATAAAAAAATTTTAAAAAAAAAATTGAACAGAGCTCGGCCCTCACGGCCTCACTACCCATGACTCTCACATCTCACAGGTCCCTACGGGCTTCAACGCACTCACAGCTCTCAGTCCCTCACCTTAACCTACGCCCCTTCCTCCACTTTACGCCTCCTCATCTCTGCGCATACCAATCCACCTGTACCTAAACTCCACTACGCCCCTCCCTCACTACATCTCTCTGCGCTACACTCCCAACTCACAAAACGCTCTCACCTCAAACTACTCTTTCCTTGCCTACAGTGCTGCACCCTCCTCGAACGTTGTCCCTACGTCACCCTCTCCACACTTCCACGCCTGAACCCTTGCCTCTACAGTGGAATCCACCGCGCCCCCCACACCCTACTGCTCTAACCTACCCCCTCCTCGGCCTTTCGGCCCCCTTTCACACCACACTCCTCACCGCCGCGCAGCCTCCATCCCTTACACCCTCGCTTCTGCAACTACACTCTGGCCCTAAACCTGCCCCTCACACATGCTCTCCCCTTGCACACTCGGCCTTCCGCTCAACCCTGCGCACATTTCACACTCACCTCACCATCCCTACGCTCCTACCCGCACACTCCTCCTACCCATTCGATTCCCCTGGCCATCGTTCCCTCCAACTCTTAATTTTTAAATGTTTTTTAATATCCCTCCTCCCTTCCATATAATACATTCGCCCTTTTAAAAAAATAAAAATAAATAAATAAATAAATAAAATAAAATAAATCCCATTCCATTTTAATATTTCCCTTTCCCTAATTAAAATTCCCTTTTATTACAATTAAAATACCTTTCCATATAATAAATTCTCCCCTCCCATTTCAATAAATATCCCTCTTTCCATTATTTTAATTAATTCCCATTAATTCATTTTTTAATTAATTTTTAATTAATTATTAAAAAAAAAAAACAGCAGAGAGAGAGAGGAAGAAGAGATATGAACAGCAGAAATGAAGGAAATAACATGTGAGCAAATGGACTGAACACATAGAGAAAAATGCAGATTTGACATTGTGTGATTTGTGGCATAAGAGTGATTGACATTTGAAGACAAGTTTGCCATCATTGAAAACAGCTCTTTGAAGGAAAATTCAGCTGCCTTAAAGGCCTCTTGCACAGTGTTTTGTTGCACATTTTGCTGCACAAAAAAAAATATTTTTGCAAAGATATTGACATTGTATTGTGAGTGGAATTTGCATCTTCTTCATAGCTGCAATCAGTAAATTTGAGTTGTTGAAAAAATTGTTGATTGCCCTCCATCATTTGAGGAGCACACTTTGTACTTTGAGATTTCCATAGTTGGAAATTCTTTGGAGTCATTTGTATTTGTTGTTTAATCACATTGTAAACGGGTGCATTTTCAGTTGAAGCCGACACCCTTTCATTTTTTGAGCCTAAGTTGTTGAAATGGATAAAATCAATAAGGCATTAGAGTTGTTGAATAACCTCATTCATTCAAATGTTCATGATATGGTTAAAATGAGCAAGGATGCTCTTTGTAACATTCAGAGTTGTTTGCTATATGCACATGAAAAGATTGAGTTTTTGCAGTTGGAAACTCAACTTCAACAAGATGAACTTCAGCAAAAGAGTCACCATTCTGAACCTGTTTCTATTCAGAAGATTGTGAAAGACTCCCATCAGCAACAAGTCAGCAAAGTTTCAGTTGATTTCCATTCAGTTCCTTGCACAAGAGCAGATGTACATGCAGATGCAGCAGTTCAACCTGCACTTCTCAAGCCCATCATCAGACCTTGGGAAGAGCTTGTTCACAACAAGCACAGAACTGGTCTTGGATATGACAAGGATGTGTCCTTTCATATTCCAGACTACACCAAGCCTATCATATTTTAGAGTGCCGGATTTATGTATGACAGTTCACCTGCAGCTGTTCCAGATCCTGTTCCACTTCCACAACAGATTGAGAAATTCCAACACTGTGATCGAGTTGGCCATATGAAAGATCATTGTTTTGATCTTCATCCATGCAAGCACTGTGGTCTCCACACCCATTCTTCATACAGATGCTTCAAAAACAAGCCTCCTGCAAGAACCAAGATTCATCTTGGATGGATCGCTTCTTGGAAATGGGCATCAGCAGCCAAGAAGATGTTTAAGACACATGTCAGAACTTGTTCACGAATATTGAGCAAACTTGCAATTGAGTTTTCGCCATCATCTCACGTTGTCCCTAACAGGGGGGAAAATGGTGGTCATGTACAAGCTTCGACGTCAGATCAAGCGAGCCTGAGCCACAATCTCTCATTCCATGTTTAGAGTTGTAGCCAGAGACATAGCAGTTCAAGCAAGCCTGAGCCACAATTTGTCATTCCAGATTCAGAGATGTAGCCAGAGACACGGAGGCCCATGAGCATGCCTTCAGTTGGTGGACAACCTTAAACCATCATCTTTGGTTGATGGACAACCTAAAACCATCACAGGTAGTAGACCTCCCTTATTTTAGGTCGAAGGTCTCCCTTTCATATATGAGGAACACTTCCTCTAGCAGAAGCCTTCAGCTTCTTGCCAGCTTTGGTTGAGTTCCAGGAAATGCTTCAAGCATTCCAGAGTTGTTGGTAATCCTAAAACCATCACAAGTAGTAGACCTCCCTTCTTTTAGGTTGAAGGTCTCCCTTTTTTATGAGGGACAATTCCTCTAGCAGAAGCTTTCAGCTTCTTGCCAGTTTTGGAAGAGTTCCAGGAACTGCAACAAGTTTTGCGTTCCAGTGTTTGTGGTCATCCTTAAACCACCTCTTTTTTCCAACATTTTAGAGAGTTGATTCAGCCCAAGTGCTACCATGCATACGTTGCAGATTTGTATTACAACTCTTTTCTTGGACTCACACATACCCCTTCGGATTAAGGGGGGATGTTGGAACACCTAATCCTACATGGGTAGGTGTGGAATGCGAAAAGTCACAATGGAGTCCAAGTGACCTTGGAATGTGAAACCAAGAGTCACACCATTGTACTATAAATGTACATCTTTGTATAATGGAAAATAAGAAAGTCTCGCGCTTATATTTCATTGTGTGTTGAGTCTCTTGTGTGTGTGTTCATCTTTCTCATACACCATGTGTGTGTTCAACATGGTGTTTAACATATAGGATAACAAAAACTATTGAAGTTGTTGACCTATCTTCGAGGATTGATGGTGATGAATTGGCTTGAAAAATTGTTGAAAATGTAAAACTGCCTTTTACTCCAAAATTATACACAACTTATCCCATCTATTTTCATCTGGGATGGAAACTTTAGCTATCTTCCTGTAAGTTTCATCTACCTCGGTATATTTCTGGAAAGTTGGTTTTACTAGGAATAAATGTTTTATTTCATGTTTAATCAGTAGGTATAATTCCAAACCCTCTGCGAAATCTTTTCCTGTGATGGTTCCTTTGATAGTGGAAAATTTGATTTTTCTTTGGCTATGATGTACAATTTCTGTTGATAATCCCCCAATTTAACCAACTTATCTCCAATTCCTTTTAGCCCTGTTAGCCCTTTTTTATTCAGCACATTAAATTTTCTGTGAAATTTTTGAATGTTGGCCTCCAAGTTATAGTATTTATTTTCTAATTGGTGTTATCACTCGGATTGAACCTCAGGCTGAGAAAGACAATTCCGAGGTAACCTCAAACCACACTTAGCCAAGTAGCTAGCCCTACTAGGCTAGGAGAGGGCTCTCTCCATATAGATCATAGCCAAAATTACTAAGGAAAGAATATTTTAGGCTATATAGAGTAGCTCAGGGATTTTTATTTTGGTTGTGTAGGGTTTTGCTGGATCAGGAGGAGTCAAGAAGCTAGGGCAAGGAAATTCGGCCAAGATTTGCAGGGTTTTCTATGGGAAAAGGTAGGTACAATGTTTAACACTTTAGAGTTCTGATGATGGGATGGTTAAGACAGGTGAGGAGCTAGAAATAGCATGGTAAATTCATGGTTTCTTTATAAACTAAAGAAATTACAAATTATGAATGTTTACCCAAAATAGAGCATAGAAATTATGGATTATGTTCATCTAACTTGAAAACATTCATTCAATAAAAATGAAATGATGGATGAAATACACAAAACATTCTAACTTATGATCACAAAAGAATAAAATGAAACTAAACACAATAGCACATGGATCCCATAAAAATAGCTGCAAATTTGATTAATGTCCGAGCCAAAACTGATACAAAATTGTGTCCTTGAGATGTCAAACCTCCAAAAGAGTCCAACCATTACAATGACTAAGATAATACATCATATAGACCTCAAAACCACTCTCCCTAGCCTAAAGGAGTCGAATCCATGAGATAGGGATCAGTTTCACCTACTCCCAAACAAGAAACTTAAGACTAGGAAGACCCAACAATTTGCCTCTAAAAGAGAGGAAACTGATTCATTTGACCACTATAGGACTTATCTAATGTATCTACCTTAGATAACAGTAAAACATGAAATTTGCATTTATCTTTACCTTTTACATCAGTGATTTCTCATTTTCCCATGTAAAAAATCAAACTGGAGTGAAAATCAAAAAATTGTTGAAGATGATGAAAATGCAATTTTCCTAACAAATGCGCAGCGCCATAACAGGAAAAATAGCCTCTTTTGAAAGAAAATTTTGAAGGCCTTCTCGGTGTCCAAATCAGCTCCATGATAGCTCATTGGAAATATCTCTGAGTATAATTTCCAAATATGCCTATATTTTCCAAAATATTTCCCATATGACTTGTCAAAAAGTGAATCTCCCAAGACTGGTAAGCGTGCAGCGCCAAGGTCAAAAAGGAGGCAGAAACATGAAAATTTGGTGGTTTTTTGCACTTTGGAGGGACCATTTCTCCTCCAAATTTTCTGAAACTTGCTAGGTTTTATTTCCTCATCATTATGAACACGATGGTAGTGTCCATTTGTCATTTGTATGCCCCAAAAAAGAGTGCAACGCCCATGGCGCTACGCATTTGGCAGAGTTTCTTTGTGCCAAAATTGCTCAAAAAACCAAAAATGCACTAACGTGCCAAATGTGCCAAAAACTTGCAAAATTTGTAAGTTTACTTTTTGATCAAGTGCTTTAGGCATGAAGATACACCTCAACAAGTATTTCTAACCTCTCCTTCTCCTTTTGCTTGGTCAAAGCTTGAATTTTTGCATGGGCTCGTTTGAGCTTGGCCCTTGCAATTTTGTTCATCATGGCATAGTGCTTTGCCATTTTTCTCTGAATATAATTATCCTTTTTTGCCTTCTCTAGAAAACTCTCTAGATGCAAATTGGCTCTATCAATCCATGACTCTCTATCCTTGCTAATCTCTAGGGCAAGCAGCTCACTTGGAGTGAGCTGCTCTGCCAACTCAGCTTCTTTTTGTCTCTCAAGGGCTAGAGCTCTTTTCAGCCCTCTAGTCTTTGGTCTTTGTCTTGGAGGCTAATACTCCTCCTCATCAATCTCACCAAATCTATCCAAGGTCTCCTCCAGCAATGCGTTAGCCTTTTCTACCTCTCTTTTTGCTTTGATGGTTCTAACCTCATTGATAAACTGCTCGGTTTTCAGCTGTTGATTTTCTTGCTCAAGAAAATCAATCATATATTGTGCTCTGTCAAGATTAGCTTGAAATTCACTAATCTTTTCTTATTTGCCTCTAATTTATGCATTGATGATTTTATCCTCATCCTCCTCATCAAGGTCAATCAACTGAAACTCCTACTCTGTTTCATGTTTATCCTCCTACTCATCAATGATTAGCTCTTTAGGCTTTTCCTTGCATTTGTCCACCTATTTTGCTGATGAAGAAGGCATGGCACCTTTCACTCTAAGTGAAGAAAACACATGCTTTTGGCCTCTCTGATAGGTCTTGGGAAATGGCTCAACATCAGTCACATTAGCCCAAGTTTCCTCAATGTCCTTCTCACTGCTTGATGACTCAGTATCATGATGTGATGATGAAGGGTTATGGAACTATGAAGAAGTAGGATCAACATAAGGTGAATGAAACTTACTAGGTAATGATGTATGAGCTACAGGCTGAGATGGAGAAGTGGATATGGGAGGATGAGATAATGAAGGGATACTCTTCTCATGCTGACTAGGTGGGGTAGTGAAGACTTCATTTGCTATGAATGTGTCCCATGAAATGTTATTTTTCTCAAGCTAGTGCATGATTATCATCTTAATTATGGAATGGTGAAAAATACTCTTCATTTGATGATTATAATCCCTCTTTTTTACAATGTATGCCATATTGTCAATGATGTGGGAGAGATAGCAGGGTATGTGAAGTATTCTGACTCTAGTGAAGTGCATGAGGAGTCGGATATGGTATGAATAGAGTCGAGAAAACATCCCTTCACAGGTGAAGTATTTCATGATTATCTTCATCATAGGGACATATCAGTTAAGGATATGAGATAAAGGAAAAATGGACTCTTGTCATCCTTGTATCTAGGTTTGAGATATGGTTCATAATAGCTCTGATCAAGGTTTCCTTTTTTAAACCATTTCTCCCCCACATTAGGGATCCCTGTAGTAGCTGAAATGGCATTAGTGGACATGGTAAAAGTGACCCCAGCAATAGTGACCTGCCTATCATGACGATTTGTGATGAAAAACCTTGTCAACATAGGGTGAAACTGAATCTACTGCACTTTCTCACAAAACTCAAAACAACCAACATGTTCAAAACATGACACAGTGAGAGGAGAAGCCATGAGCTCCTTTGTGTTTATTGGTTCATATTTGTTGATTTTCCCTCCTTTTTGGTCACTTCTCTTTGGTGTTTGTTCACTGACACCTTTGTCCTCCTCTTCAGACATTTTGAATTTTGAATGCTTTGGAAACCCTAGAGTAAATTGAATGAGATAAAGGAAGTGAGAGATGAGATGACTAGCTTAGGAAAATGGAGAGAATGAATGTAAATGAAAACCTAGGTCTATGAAAACCCTAGGATTTAACAATTTATGACTGATATGTGTTTTAGGGACTTGAATATGGATTTAGTGTATGAAAATGAGAAGGAAATGGAAACTAGGGTTTCATAGCAACAAGCACTTCAATCTTCTTATGGAACACCAAATACATTTATAAGAGAGGTGATTTAGGGTACACTTATTGATTTAAAGCCTCTTGAAGAAATTGGTGAGGAGATTTAGCTTGTTGGAGGTGATGAAACATTTTGAAACCCTCCCTGTGTAAACACACAGCGCCCGGTCAAACGCACAGCGCCTCTGGGTAAACATGCAATGCCAGTGTATTTTGGTCTGGAGTTATCAGGAAAATTCACAACGCCACTGGGTAAACGCGCAACGCCAAGACAAACGCGCAACACCCTTGAATTTTGACCCAAAATGCTCATAAAACTTCAAATTTCTTCTTTTCTAGAAACTTTTGTTGGCCGAATGGATACAATGACTAGCTTTGAGGTGTTTTTAAAGGCTTTATAGCATAGTGGATTTGAAATTTAATTTGAATCACCCACTTTTCTAAAGTTCACTTTCCCTTGGCACTGATACTCTTTAACTTTCTAACTTTTTGGCATTGCAGGTTAATCAAACATGGAGTTTGGATTTCTTTGCTCCACTTAAGCTGGACATGATTGCATTTGACAGCTTGGGATTTTATTTGTTACATATGATAACATAAAATTACATTTGTAAAAATATAAATAAATTACATATTTGACTTTTTATATCAAAATGACATTTTGACATAAAAGTCATTAAACTCAAAAATTACAACTTTGAAATTATGAAAATTACATCATGATAATCTTATTTAGTCCCTCTCATATATGTGTTGACTTCATCTGAAATAAAGGAATGACCTTGAGAAATATAAAAACCTAATGACCTAATGGGACTACTTTAGACCTGACTTTCATGAATGAGATTTTGACTTAAAATACTTCCAAGTGAAAAGAGCATTCCATAGATGTTGTTATGCTCAAGGAGACATAAGAATGAGTTAGCCAATAATATATTCTGAGAGATAATGAAGCTTATTGACAAGAGCAACCACCAGGAAAAATTTTTATATCATGACCTAATGGAACGATGGAAAATTTCTTCAGAGTGGGACACCTAAGATGCACATGAAAAATGTGTTTTGATCCCTGGTGGAATTATGCAAATACTGACACTAACATTGGCCTTATTTGGGATGGCAGCTCCTTGGAGGTGTTAAGAACACTGTAAACCAAGTGCCTAACCATTGGGAAATACGGTCAAACAATTCAAAATACTACAGACTATAAAACTGGATCAAAACTATTCAAAGTGACTGGGAACTGACTCAAAAACTGACTCTGACACTAACACAAAACTGACTCAAAAACTTTGAAAACAATAGAAAATCAACAAGCTTTATATCCTTCACCTCGGGCCCCAAGCCTAAATGTTTTTCTGCTCCAAACCTTGCAGAAAATATAAACTCGTATTTACAATGAAAGTGAAACATTTTCTCAGAAGTTGCATCAGAAATAATAATGTTTCAAGAGTCTACCATTGACCAGTCCTCCTAAACATTCTTGACCATTCATCTCTTTCAGAAAATAGGCATTTTTTCCTCGATAAGCTAAGATTTTGTAGGGTCCTTTCCAAAGATTTTCAAACTTCCCGTGCTTTCCTTTCTCTTCATTTCTTGCATCCTACCACAGCACTACATCCTCCAGCTGAAACTTATCTACCTTGGCTTTGCGATCATAAATATTTTTGATGTTCTCATGAAGCTTAGAAGTAGTCTAAGAAATTTCTGCCCTTGTTTTTTGAAGGTGAATCATTTGATTGATTTGATGTTGATTATCATCTTCCTCACTACCTACTTCCTACAATAACCTCATAATCGGGACTACAGGTGATGTAGGAAACACTGTATATGTACCAGAAACCAATTCAAAGGGTGACATACCTATAGACTTCTTGGTGCTCACTCGGTCTACCCACAGAGCATTGGTAAGCTTACTATGCCAATTTTTCTTGTTCTCCTTTACTATTTTCTTAATGATATTAACCAAGGATTAATTAGAGGACTCAGCTAATCCATTGCCCTGCAGATAATATGCAGTCGAATGGCCCAACCTAATATTATACTTGTGACAAAACTCAATTATCTTCTTTGAGTTGAATTCTACAGCATTATCTGTAATAATCTTGTGAGGACAAGCAAAATGAGAAAAAATATTGGATTCTAAAAACTGAATAATTACCATGTTCGTAGCTTGCCTTGTAGGAATAGCCTCAATCTACTTGGTGAAGTAGTCGGTGGATGTTAGAATCCATCTATGTTGTGATGATGATGTGGGATGAATTTCCCCAATAAAATCAAGTCCCCATTGTTGAAAAGTAGCATTTACTACAATAGGCTTCAGCGGAAGAGGAAGGATTTTCTTTTTTCCCTGAAAAACTTGACATTCATGAAAATTTGTGACAGTTTTGTACAAATATGAAAATAGAGTCGGATAATAATACCCTGCTCTCAACACTTTGTTAGTTGTTGTTTTCCAAAACAAGTGGCCTCCATAATCTCCCCTATGGAAGTCATCCATTACTTGCTTGGCTTCATCTTCAACCAGACAATTTAAAAGAACACCTCCTGGATCTTTCCAATAAAGGGCACTACCTAGAATTCAATATTTAGTAGATTTTAATTTCAAATACCTACCCTTACTTTTTGACATTCCAGGAGGAGGACATAAGTTTTGAAGAACATACACTATATCTGAATACCATGGTGAAGTGAGAAACATTTCTGATACCTCTATTAGAGCGCCATCTTCTTCATCATCTGACATTGATGCAATAAGGTTTATGTCAAGAGCATGCAAATTGGATTCAACCATTAGTTTGGCTAACCCTTGTCCTTTTATCAGTTTGGTGGGCCTGATCTCGAGATCATACTCTAGAATTGCTGCTATCCACTTACCTATCCTTCCTTCCAGATCAGTCTTTGTGAAAACTTCTTTTACCACTGCATTTGGAACATAAGCTATAATATGTGAATGTAGAATATAGATCCAGAAATCCTTCAAGGATTTTATTAAGGCTAAAGCTTTCTTCTCAATAATATTATAGCGAAGAGAAGCATCTCGTATGGCTCAACTGAAGAAAGCAATGGGTTGCTCAACCTGATCCTTATTTTGCATCAAAACCACAGCCAAAGTATGCTCATATGCAAATGAAAATATTATAAAATCACTAGTATAATCCGGACTAACCAAAATAGGAGCTGTGGTTAAAGAAATCTTTACATAATTTAAAGACTTCGTAGCATCAGTGGTCCACTTTACACTGTTGTCCTTTTTCAACATATTAGTCATTTCACGCAAATGCTTAGCCAAATTAGGAACAAATCTTCATAAGAAGTTCATCTTACCATTGAAATCTTGTATCTCCTTTTTATTACGTGGAAAATATATTTGCTAAATTTATTTTACTCTGGAAGGATCAATGCGAATGCCATCTTTGGAAATTGTGTGACCAAGAAGTTTTCCGTCCTCCATGGCAAAAAGACTCTTTTTCGGATTCAGAGAAATTTAGAACTCCCTACATTTCTGAAAAACAATTCTCAAATGATATAAATGTTGATCATCAAAACCAGAAAACACTGTCAAATCATATAAAGACACCACTAAGAAAACATCTTTCTCATTAGCAAAGGCTATATCCATCACCCGCTAAAAAGTAGCCCCTGCATTCTTGAGTCCAAATGGAATTTTGACATACTGAAAGGTCCCCGACGGTGTTGTGAAAGCATTTTTACCTTGGTCTTCTTCATGCACCAAAATCTGATTATAACCTGAATAATCGTCAAGCAGCGACATTCGTGATGCTCCAACTACCCTTTGCAGAACATGTTCCATCTTAGGAAGTGGGTAATTATCCTTTAAAGACACTTTATTCAAATTCCAAAAATGAATGCACAACCTTATCTCTCCAGTATTTTTCCTTACCAGAACCAAATTTGAAATCAAATCAGAAAACCTAATTAGAACAATGATACCAGATTTATACAATCGATTTACCTCTTTCTCAATGGATGGAAACAGTCTTGGATTTATCCTTCTCAACTTCTGTCTGAAGGGTTTTTGATCTGACTTGATGGGAATAGTGTGTTGAATAATAATTTTGTCATAGACCTTCAAATCTGCATAATCCCATGCAAAAATATAAATAAATTCAAATAACAATTTGATGTACTTATATTTTTCCTCGGGATATAATGTCTTAGGTATCTTAACCATCTTGGGCTTATCTATTGTTCCAATGTTCATGTCTTCCACACCCTTTTCTGTATGATTCAATGTTGATTTTTTGGCCACATCATCCTGATCAAACATTTCTTCTAAAGGTATGAGACATCTAGGAATAATATTATATTTCAGCTGCAAAATGTTCATCTGATTGGCTTCTATGTTTTGATCATTAGCATCACAAACATCATCAATAAAAACATCTATGAACTTCCCTTCATTCTACAAAAATCTATTAATTTCTTTGTCATCCCAAAAAAAATTCTAGTACCTTAAGTTATCAGGAACAGTAGGTCTATGCTTGACATGAATTTCAAATTTATTACTTGAGTTCATCGGAATTTTGAGATTACTTGCTACTGTAGCAAGAAAATCTGCAATGATATTTTGACTTCTTGGTATTGTTTCTAATGTATATTCAGGAAACATTTTTAAGATATCCAAGACTGCATTCCTATAAGATCTCATTCGTGGATTTTTTTCTTGATATTCTCCTTTCACATGCTTTATGACAAGCTTAGAATCACCATAAATAGAAATTATTTTTGCACCAAGTTTCTTCAAAATTTGAGACTTGTGATCAATGCTTCATACTCTGCTTCATTGTTAGAACAGTCAAAATAAAATTTACAAGAGCATTATCTAACATTACTTGAAATTCCACCTGACTTACCAACAGGACTTCAGATCCAAATACCAATACCTGCACCTTCTTTACCCAAAGCACTATTGAAATCCATGCTCCAAAGTCCATCTTCATCTTCTAGATGTTAAAACTTAACTATTGGTTCTGATTTACTTTGACCGGTCACCTCATCTTTTTGATCTGTACTGATTTTTTGTTCTTCTAAAGATTGTTCGGAAGAAGTCACCTTTTCTTTTTCCTTATCAAGAACTGCTCTAAAACTCTCTGAAATTTATGGTACATCCTCTACTACTACTACCTGATTATTTACATCATTCAAATCACCATCATTATACAAAATAAAAGATTCTAGATCTGTATGTATAGCCTTTATTGGATGACTTATGGGCTTCTCCTTACTAGTTATCATATACTTCATTTTCTTTTGTCGATACAATTTCCTCAATTTCTCGAAAATAGGAATAGTAGCATAAGAGAAGTCAAGTTGTAAAGTACCTTTGAGTTTGGCTCCCCATGATCTAGACAGCAACATGCCGAACTGAGACGGTATATCAGCCACCACCACATCCATTAAAACATTCTTAACTGTGATTTGGTCTAAGGAAATCACTAAATATTTAATGAGACCAATGCAGTGAAATCTACCAGAATCAAATGAGTACAAATAATGATATGGTCGGGTGATATCCATGCCCATATTTTCCATAATAGCGAATCAAATTTTGAGAAGCCCCAGAATTAAGTATAGCATTATGAATTATGTACTCATGTAGTCTAAGGCTTAAATAAAAAGGGGGAACTTCACTCTCTTCTAATTTACCATCTATAGCTGGACCGGAAATGAGCTCAGGGTGGTCATCTTCAACATTAACCATATCGAACAAAGGATCAACTAGCAACATTTTAGACACCTTACATTTATAATGACTATTATTTGCTAATTCTGTCAAAGGAATGGACACTTTCAATTTAGCTATTTCATTTTCTAAATTAAAAGTTGTGACTTTATCTACCTCTTTGACAACAGTCTCTCTTCTATCATTTTGATCCTTTGTTACATTCTCCTTTTTCTGAGTATCCTTCTCTTTAGTAGCTAAGCTTGTTGATGGCTAGTTGATGTTGCCATGATTCTGATCTGCATGCTCTTTACCCTTTCTCTGATTATTCAAAAAATCATTCTTTGACTGGAACTTTCCTTTTCTAAATAGGATTGACAGGTACATCTCTGATCCTTAAAGAATATTTTTTCTACTGTGCACTCAAAGCATTCATATACCCACGTTGGTAATCATCTGATTCAGTTTACAAATCATCATCATTTGCTAAGATCTAGTCCTCATCTTTTGGAGTATGCAAATTTTCAGTATACTCTTCATCTTCAGTTAGGAACATGGGCAGGTTTTCTGCTGTAAAGAAATGATTTGTGTCAACCACCGGATCTTCATCTTCCTCCTCTTCCACTCCTTGAACATAATTCTGTTGTAGCGAGGTCTGAATCTGTTGTTATTGTTGTTGTTGCAGCCATGATGACTGGAGGTGGAGAATTTATAACATGGATTTGGGTGCTGGATGTGATCAAGGGAGGACTGGTCATTGATTGAGTAGTGTAAATAGTGGATGAAGTGATGGTCGAAGAAGCTGAGATCTAAGGTCTGTTTATTACCCAAGAATTTACTTGCGATGAAAATGTCCGCGTATCTTTAAGAACGTGTACAAGTTGTGACCCTGATTGTGACCCTGATTGAGAATGTGAAAAGAGATATTCAAAAGGATTGTGAAAGGAAATGGAGGAATCAACAACTGTTTCGTCAATCCAACTTAAATATTTTCTCCGGAATAATATTTGTTCAAAATTTATATCAAATTCAATATCTTGCAAGTTTTCTAACTTTCAGGGAATGAATTAGCTCTGGGAATGGAACTTCTCTCTAATTGATTTCCGGCTGAACTAGATGTCTCTACAAAAACTTTAGCTTTTCTTCCTATGTTCTGAGGATCACTAAAAATGGTGGGAGGATTCGGATCGGGATTGGATCTAGTGTATCTTCAGGAAGCCAGTATGTCCAATTTCGAAAACAAATGTGCACTTTACAAATTTTTCAATTCAACCTTTGAATAAACTCTAAACTTATCATCCACAAGTTTGATAATTTCAATGAAAACTTACTACTGGGGTTGATCTGATCTCACTTTTTTATCCCCAATATGGTCGCCAAAATGTTATTGCTCGGATTGAACCTCGGGCTGAGAAAGGAAATTCCAAGGTAACCTCAAACCATTCTTAGCCAAGTAGCTAGCCCGACTAGGCCAGGAGAGGGATCTCTCCGTTTAGATCATAGCCAAAATGAATGAGGAAAGAATATTTTAGGCTAGGTATAGTAGCTCATGGTTTTTATTTTAATTGTGTAGGGTTTTGCTGGATCAGGAGGAGTCAAGCAGCTAGGACAAGGAAATTAGGTCAAGATTTGCAGGGTATTCTATGGGGAAAGGTAGGTAAAATGTTTAGCACTTTAGGGTTTTGATGATGGGATGGTTAAGATAGGTGAGGAGCTAGAAAGAGCATGATTAATTCATGGTTTCTTTCTAAACTGAAGAAATTAAAAATTATGAATGTTTACCCAAAACAGAGCATAGAAATTATGGATTTTGTTCATCTAACTTGAAAACATTCATTGAATAGCATGAAATGATGGATGAAATACACAAAAAATTCTAAAATATGATCACAAAAGAAGAAACTGAAACCAATCACAATACCACATGGATCCCATAAAAATAGCTGCAAATTTGATTAATGTTCACGCCAAAACTGATACAAAATTGTGTCCTTGAGATACCAAACCTCCAAAAGAGTCCAACCATTACAATGACTGAGACAATACATCATATAGACCTCAAAACCACTCTCCCTAGCCTCAAGGAGTCGAATACATTAGATAGGGATCATTTTCACCTACTCCCAAACAAGAAACTGAAGACTAGGAAGACCCAACGATTTGCCTCTAAAAGAGAGGAAACAGATTCATTTGACCACTAGAGGACTATCTAATGTATCTACCTTAGATAACAGTAAAAAAATGACATTTACATTTATATTGACCTTTTACATCAGTAATTTCTCATTTTCCCAAGTAAAAAGTCAAACTGGAGTGAAAATCAAAAAAGTGTTGAAGATGGTGAAAATGTAATTTTCCCGGCAAACACACAGCGCCATAACAAGAAAAATAGTCTCTTTTGCAGCAAATTTTGGATGCCTTCCCGGTGTCCAAATGAGCTACAAGATATCTCATTGGAAATATATCTACGTCTATTTTTGAAATATTCCTCCATTTTCCGAAATGGTGCCCATCTACTTTGTCAAAAATTTAATCTCCCAAGACTGGTAAACGCGCAGCGCCAAGGTCAAAAAGGAGGCAGAAACATGAAAATTTGGTGGTTTTTGCACTTTTCAGGGACCATTTCTCCTCCAAAAATTTCGAAACTTGCTAGGTTTGATGTTCATCATTCTGAACACGATGGTGGCGGCCATTTTTCATTTGGATGCCCCAAAAAGAGTGCAGTGCCCATGGCGCTGTGCGTTTGGCGGAATTTTTGTGTGCCAAAATTGCTCAAAAAACCAAAAATACACTAAAGAGCCAAATGTGCCAAAAATTGCCAAAATTGTAAGGTCACTTGCTGATCAAGTGCTTGAGGCATGAAGAGACACCTTAGCAAGTATGTCTAACCTCTCCTTCTCCTTTTTCTTGGTCAAAGCTTGAATTTTTGCATGGGCTCGTTTAAGCTTGGCCCTTGCAATTTTGTTCCTCATGGCGTAGTTCTTTGCCATTTTTCTCTGAATATCATTATCCTTTTTAGCATTCTCTAGCAAAATTTCCAGATGAAAATTGGCTCTATCAAGCCATGACTCTCCATCCCTGCTAATCTCTAAGGCAAGAAGCTCACTTGGAGTGAGCTGCTCTGCCAACTCAGCTTCTTTCTATCTCTTAAGGGCTAGAGCTCTTTTCAGCCCTCTAGTCTTTGGTATTTGTCTTGGAGGCTAATCCTCCTCATCGTCAATCTCACCAAATCTATCCAAGGTCTCCTCCAGCAAGGCCTTAGCCTTTTCTTCCTCTCTTTGTGATTTGATGGTTCTGACCTCATTGATAATCTGCTTGGATTTCAGCTGTTGATTTTCTTGCTCAAGAAAATCAATCACATATTTTACTCTATCAAGATTAGCTTGAAGTTCACTAATCTTTGCTTCTTTGCCTCTAATTTTTGCACTGATGATTCTGTCCTCATCCTCCTCATCAAGGTCAATCAACTAAAACTCCTACTCTGTTTCGTGTTTATCCTCCTGCTCATCAATGATTGGCTCTTTAGCCTTTTCCTTGCCTTTGTCCAATTTTTTTGCTGATGAAGAAGGCATGGACCCTTTCACTCTAAGTGAAGCAAACACATGTATGTGACCTCTCTAATAGGTCTTGGGAAATGGCTCAACATCAGTCACATTAGCCCAAGTTGTGTCAATGTCCTTCTCACTGCTTGATGACTCAATATCATGATGTGATGATGAAGGGTTATGGAAAGGTGAAGAAGTAGGATCAACATGACGTGGATGCAACTAACTAGGTGATGATGTATGAGTAGCAGGCTGAGATGGAGAAGTGTATATGGGAGGATGAGATGATGAAGGGATACTCTGCTCATGCTGAATAGGTGGGGTAGTGAAGACTTAATTTGCTATGAATGTGTCCCATGAAATGTTCTTTTGCTCAAGCTGGTGCATGACTATCATCTTAATGAGGGAATGGTGAAAAATACTTTGCATTTGATTATTATAATCCCTGTTTTGTACAATGTATGTCATCTTGTCAATGTTGCAGGAGAGATAGTAGGGTATGTGAAGCGTTCTAACTCTACTGAAGTGCATGAGGGGTCGGATATGATATGAATAGAGTCAAAAAATCCTCCCTTCACAGGTGAATTATTTCATGATTATCTTCATCATAGGGACATATCAGTCAAGGAGATGAGAGAAATGGAAAATGGACTTCTTGTCATCCTTATATCTAGGTTTGAGATATGGTTCATAATAGCCCTGATCAACTTTTCCTTGTTTAAACCATTTCTCCCCGATATTGGGGATCCCTGTAGCAGTTGAAATGGCATTAGTGGACATGGTAAAAGTGACCCCAGCCATAGTGACATGCCTATCATGAAGATTTGCGGTGAACAACCTTGTCAACTTAGGGTGAAACTGAATCTACTGCACTTTCTCACAAAACTCAAAACAACCAACATGTTTAAAACATGACACAGTGAGAGGAGAAGCCATGAGCTCTTTTGTGGTCACTTCTCTTTGGTCTTTGTTCCTCACTGACACCTTTGTCCTCCTCTTTAGACATTTTGAATTTTGAAGGCTTTGGAAACCATAGGGTAAATGGAATTAGATGAAGGAAGTGAGAGATCAGATGACTAGCTTAGGAAAATGGAGGGAATGAATGTAAATGAAAACCTAGGTCTATGATAACCCTAGGATTTAACAATTTATGACTAATATGTGTTTTAGGGACATGACTATGGATTTATTTTATGAAAATGAGAAGGAAATGGAAACTAGGGTTTCATAGCAACAAGCACTTCAATCTTCTTATGGAACGCCAAATACATTTAGAAGAGAGGTGATTTAGGGTGCACTTACTAATTTAAAGCCTCTTGAAGAAATTGGTGAGGAGATTTAGCTTTCTAGAGGTGATGAAACCTTTTGAAACCCTCCTTGTGCAAATGCGCAGCACCTGGTCAAACGTGTAGCGCCTCTGGGTAAACGCACAATGCCAGTGTTTTTGGTATGGATTTATCGAGAAAACGCGTAGCGCCACTGGGTAAACGCACAACGCCAAGACAAAAATGCAATGCCTGGGTGCAAACGCATAACACCCTTGAATTTTGACCCAAAATGCTCATAAAACTTAAAATTTCTTCTTTTCTGGAAACTTCTAAGGGTAGAATGGATACAATGACTTGCTTTGAGGTGTTTTGAAAGGCTTTATAGCATAGTGGATTTGAAATTTAATTTGAATCACCCACTTTTCTAAAGTTCACTTTCCCTTGGCACTGATACTCTTTAACTTTCTAACTTTTTGGCATTGCAGGTTGATCAAACATGGAGTTTGGCTTTCTTTGCTACACTTAAGCAGGACATTATTGCATTTGACAGCTTGGGATTGAATTTATTACATATGATAACATAAAATTACATTTGGAAAAATATAAATAAATTACATATTTGACTTTTTATATCAAAATGAAATTTTTATATAAAAGTCATTAAAATCAAAAATTACAACTTTGAAAGTATGAAAATTACATCATGATAATCTTATTTAGTCCTTGTCATATATGTGTTGACTTCATCTGAAATGAAGGAATGACCTTGAGAAATATAAAAACCTAATGACCTAATGGGACTACTTTAGACCTGACTTTCATGAATGAGATTTTGACTTAAAATACTTCCAAGTGAAAAGAGCATTACATAGGTGTTTTTATGCTCATTGAGATATAAGAATGAGTCAGCCAATATGATCTTTTGAGGGAGAATGAATCTTGTTGACGAGAGAAACCACAAGGAAACAATTTTATATCATGACCTAATGGAATGATGGAAAATTTTTTCAGAGTGGGACAACTAAGATGCACATGCAAAATGTGTTTTGATCCCTGGTAGAAGTATGCAAATACTGACACTAACAACTGGAACATTAGATTCTTTTTAGTAAGGACCCTGTTTACTTCAAGGATGGTTTATTTCCTGTCTGTGATCTCAAATTCTCCTAATTCATCCTTAGTTTTTGAATTTATGACCTTGATAAGTGTATTGGATTCACCTGGAATTTGTCCTAAATCGTCCCTTACCTTTGCAATGATCTCCTTTTATGTTTGTACTAGTTCCTCTTGCTAAAAAAGTATTTAATAGAGGGTCATATTTCAGTAATTTCTTCATTTATTTCAATCCATATATTCTCCTTATCATGTGCAATTGTTTGAGCCATAATAGACTCAATTTCTAGTTGTTCAATTCTTTGGGTCTATCTATGACTCTTTTGAAGCTCTACTACATATTTATTGTCGACTTTTAACTTTTTTTCTTGATGTTTTTTAAGCTGAGCTTTCAACTTTTCAATTTCCTACCCTTTGATGGACATTTCTTCCATGGATTTGTTAAATTCTCCCGATGCATCTTTACACTGTACCCCTATTGAAGTAATGGTTGCTAAAGTGGATGCTTCCGTTGTCGACATACCTGCAATGGGAATTGTACCTATAATAGGAACTATTATGAGTGGAATAATTGCTAGCTAAGAGGAATGTTCCTTTTATTTTAACAATTTCTCCATCTCAATCTCCATCTGTTGAATTTGGATATTTTGTTCAATGATGATCTTGAACATGTCTTCTTTATCTTGCTGTAAGTTTCCAACTTATTTTTCTTGTGGATCTTCAGTGGATGGAAGCTTGAGTTTCTTCCTCAATGTTGTTACATCTGCATTCTTCCTCTTAAAAATTTCCTCTGTAGATTTTACATCTTTAGGATCATATCCTAATTTTATCACTAAAGCCTCCAATGATTTAATATTTATATCTTTAACAAAAGAGGATAAATTCTCAAGTTTCAATTGAGACTGGATGTTATTGACTGCAGCTTGTAGTTTTGAATTCTCCATTGCTTTGTTAGTCTAATTTGAACACAACATCTCACCTGTTGCAGGTCCATTTGATCAATAGGATGAATTTGATCAGCGTCAAAGGAAAAGATAGACTTCTTCTAGTCATTTTTATTTTTGGGAGCAGGAACTGGTGCTTGAAGTAACGAAATTTTCATTTTCCCTTTCTTTGTGTCAAAGGCAAAAAGAAGCCTATTAGGTGAGGTTGCTATTTTTTTCCAGAATTGATTATATGTTGTAGCCCTAAGCATCTATTTTTTCTTCTTAATTTCTTTTTACTTGGAAAAAATCTTTGGTTTAGCCTGATCGTGAACCAATTCTGTTGTTTGAGATGTGTGTAGAGTCTCTTAACAGATCACGGAGGATGGAGATTATTTAAAAATATCTTCAATTCTTGGAAAAATAGAACTATAGTGGACTATGTATAGTCATCATGTAGGAAATTTGATATTTTATTGGTCTTCTGCTTCTTTTTGTAGATTAAGAAATATTTTTCTCCAATCTCCGCAATTGAAGGAGAAATATCTTCCCTGGGCCTTTTATCTTATCTCTATTTTGGTTCTAGAGTCTATGCAATTATTGTAGACATAATCTTCTCTTATGCCTCCTGTAAGGTATTTTCCTCCTACTGCTCTTGATTCTTAAATTTCTCTATCTCTAGCCTTGGAGTCTGAGTATAGGGAGTAGTCTTCTGCTCTACTCTAAGATTTGAGATGATGCCAAAGGGGTCATATGAACAGGTGAAGCTGAGTTTGAAATTCACTTGTTTTAAGAGTGAATAAGCTTCCTTTCCTGCTACATTGGTGTTACAAATAAAAGGCCCAACCTGTGTCTTGATTTTAAATTGAGATTTCTTCTTTGCTGAAACAAAACATAGATCATCCATGTTGCTTATTTGTCTGATATATTCTAATGATAACATCCTCATAGGAACATAATTAGGTAACATGTATGGAGGAATTTCACATCTGTACACTCTGATTTATGAATATTGGTATAAGTACCAATCACTTGTTTTATTCTTCTCACTAAGATGAAAAATTATCTTTATCTCTAGCCGAATTCTTGGTTCAACATCAATGTTCAATAGGCAGGAGGCTACATACAAAACCTGGTCAACATAGTCACTTTAGGTAAATTCATTGGTGTATTACCTTACCAAGGAAGTCCAATTAATCATAGATTGGGAATTTCCTTGCTCATCCATTTTCTGTAATGTACACTGAAAATGGTATGCTTGATGAGATAGAAATAAATCCACTAAAATTGAATCATATTTAAAACTACCTTTTGTGGAAAATTTGAGGAATTTTTCATGAATGGCATTGTCTAAGAACTCACTGTAGTTGAAAATGACTGAGAGCTTTTCATCCTTTGAGAAAATTGATAGGAATCCCATGATGTCTTCATCAACCCAATGATCGGATTGATAGCCCAATAAACATGAAACTATGGAGATGAACTGCTTGGCCATTTCAAGGAACATGGATGATGGATATGGAGGACTTTTCTTAGGTAATTGGGCATCCTCAGGTATGAAAATCTCAAAAAACTTGGCTCTATTAGGAAAGGTAAGGTACTTGTAAATATCCATGAGGGATTATTCAGAGAATGGTTTTAGGGAGTCAATTTTTGGGTTTTGTAACATTAAATTAATTGACTTGGGAATTTGCAGCATTTTATTAATTGACTGAGGGGTTATGGTTAAAATAATCTCACCATTTGGCCCTATTAGGAAAGGTAAGGTTCTTGTAAATATCCATGAGGGATTATTCAGATAATGGTTTTAGGGATTCAATGTTTGGGTTTTGTAACATTAAATTTATTGACTCGGGAATTTGTAGCATTTGAGTAATTGACTAATGGGTTTTGGTGAAAATAATGTCAACATTCTAGGTTAAAATGGCTCTTTGGCTATGGATATATCTGGAATGGAACCATGCCACAAATTTAGGAAAGTGATGGGTTTGGGGAAAGATTAATTAGGGTAGGAAGGAGTCCCACAAACCCAATTCATCACCCTGGTCAATGAAATTTTGTTTTAACCAGTTTTGAAATTCATAAAGATCAATTTCACAATTGGTTTCAAGGATTTTATACTCTTGATCTACCAGGGGAAAATGCTCTAGGTTAATGACAAGAGATAGCATAGGGTTTTCATCAGTTTTCTTAGCTTTTATTTTATGGGCCACAATGAAAAGGAAAGGAATAGGATTGCTGCAATTACCTAAAACTTTAGTCGACTAGAGGTTGATGGCTTGATAATTTGCAGTTGTAACAGGTAAATTCGGTGGCTAGACTCTGTACAGGTCCTATTTTTGCTGGTATGGGTCATGGTGGCAGGTTCAATAGCTGAATGGTTCGTGGTGGCAGCTTGGCTTTCTGAATAGTTTAGAACAATTCATGAGAGGGGCCGCCAGAAGGGGAAAATGTCAATTTATACATAAATGGACCTACCATTAGGGTTTTAAATGTTATCGGAGTTCATCAGTTGGTTAAGATAATGGATATGACACGTGGCGTGAGTTGATAGGATGGGGAGTGTAATGGTAGAGGGAGCAGGGTTGAGCGAGAGATACACGTGGCAGTAGGGGAGTGGCAATGAGGGGTTACGTGGTGGGAAAGGGATGGAGCGAGGGGGAAGTGTTAACAGTCAAGTCTTTTGGCGGGAGCGGGATGAGTGGATTTTGGAGGGGGTAGGGTGGTAAATGGTTTTAAAAGGGGGGGTGTGAATAGTGTGAATGGATGCCACGTATAGGAGAGCGAGAAAGGGTAAACCATATTTTTTGTTGGAACACCTAATCCTCTATGGGTAGGTGTGGAATGCGAAAAGTCACAATGGAGTCCAAGTGACCTTGGAATATGAAACCAAGAGTCACACCATTGTACTATAAATGTACATCATGTATAATGGAAAAATAAGAAAGCCTCATGCTTATCTTTAATTGTGTGTTGAGTCTCTTGTGTGTGTGTTTATCTTCTCATACACCATGTGTGTGCTTAACATGGTGTTTAACATGGTATCAGAGCTGATACGTTCATAACCAGCTCAACCTTGAGTGAGCCATTTGTGTTTATGACCTGTGCATATCTACAAAAATTCTTGACATTTTTGCAGCACTAAGAGTTTCTGCAGCAGACATTTTTCCGCATTCAGAAAGTGGTTTTGGAGAAGGAGCAGCATTCAGAAATTGGCAGCATTCCAGCATTGGTTTTGAAAAAAAAAAGCAGGACTGCGCATCTGAAGGTTTTCATTCTAATTGCTTCCTGCAATTTATGCCTATTAAATTTCTGCATTTTAAAGAGCTGCTGGAAAATACTGTTTAAAGAGGGTTTCTGAAAGAAAAATTTCTGAGTTTTTCACTGAAAAATTTGTGCAAATCTTTGGGTTTTACTGCTGAAATTTTCTGGAAAATTCTGCATTTTTAAAGTACATTTCTCTGCTGCTGGGCTACTGGAAAAATTTCGAAGTTTTATTGGCAATCTCTACAAATTCTTCTGCTGTATATTTCTTGAAAAGCATTCTGCCATAAATTTCCTGCTGTCCTTTGCTATTCTATTCTTCTGTTTTTACATATAAAAAAAATTAAAAAAATTAAAAAAATAATAATAATAATAAAAACAAAAAAAACAAAAACAAAAACTTTTGGCCCACGGCCCCTGCAACATTCTACCCGCTCCAAACCGTGGCCCCAGCACTCAATGCCGCTCAACTTACGCACCTCACCGCTTGCTCAAACGCTGACCCTGCGCATCACTCCACGGCTCACTCACTCTACACCCTCCCCACCTGCCATACCTTACCCCCTCACGCCCCTCAATTCCCGCACCCACAGCACCTTACGCCGCTCCCAAATCTCTGCTATACGCCCTAACTTCTACACCCTTTTCCCCGCTCCATCGCTTGGCCGCTTCTCCCAACGCTCGGCCTCCCTTCACTGTTATACGCACCCGCTCCCCTCACCTAGCCGCATCTCCCTTCAACTCGGCTCCCATCCGGCCTGCAACCCTGCCCCCTTACATCTCTCAACCTACTCTCTCACACACCCACGCTCTCATCTCTCGACTCCCCTGCACTCAACCCTACGCTACCCACCACTCACAACTCACCTATCCCGCCCTCCCTAAAGCTACGCTCCCCCCTCTCTTTACCCTCTCATCCCTTGCCTTACCCACGGCCTTTGGCCGACCTCCATTCCCAAAGGCCTTTCGGCCCTCCCCCTCACGCAGAAGACCATTTCAATTATTTTGTAATTTTTCAATTTTAATTTCTATATTTAAATATACCCCCCCCCCCCCTCCTTTTAATAAAATACCTCTTTTAAATTTGTTTTGTATTTTTTTAAATTTATTTTAATATTCCCTCCCTCCCCCATAAATTTCCCTCCCTTTTTAAATCACCCCCATTTTAAATTAATTTCCAATTTTAATTAATCTATTTTTTAATTAATTTTTAATTTTAAAAAAAAAAATTATCCCCACTCTCCCACTCCTTTTAAATTCCCCCTCCCTTTTAATTCTCCTCCCTACACATTTTTTTAAATTTCTCATAGTTCCCCCTCCCTCTAATAAGTTTCCCAATTTCATTTTTTTTTTAATTTAATTATTTTAAATTATAAAAAAAACAAAAAATAAAAATAAAAATAAAAACAGCAAAGAGAGAGGAAAAGAGGACATGAACAGCAGAAAGGAAGAGGAAATGGCATAATGAGAAAATGATAAATTGCCTACATAGAGGAGAAAAGAGAAGATTTGACATTGTGTGATTTATGGCATAAGGGTGATTTTCTGAAGAAATTGACATTTGAAGACAAGTTTGCCATCATTGAAAACAGTTCTTTGAAGAAAAAATTCAGCTGCCTTAAAGGCTTCTTGCATAGTGTTTTCAGCTGCACATTTACAAAATATCTTTGCAGAGATATTGACATTGTACTGTGAGTGGAATTTGCATCTTCTTTATAGTTGCAATCAGTAGATTTTGTACTTTGAGAATTCCTTGGAGTCATTTGTAATTTTTGAAAGGAAGTTGAATCAGATTGTAAACGGGTGCATTTTTGGTTGAAGCCGACACCCTTTCATTTTTTTAGCCTAAGTTGTTGAAATGGCTAAAATCAATGAGGCATTAGTGTTTTTGAATAACCTCATTCATTCAAATGTTGATGATGTGATAAAAATGAGCAAGGATGCTCTTTGTAACATTCAAAGTTGTTTGCTAGATGCACAAGAAAAGATTGAGTTTTTGCAGTTGGAATCTCAGCTCCGACAAGATGAACTTCAGCAAAAGAGTCGCCATTCTGAACCTGTTTCTGTTCAGAAGATTGAGAAGGACTCCCATCAGCACCAAGTCAGTAAAGTTGCAGTTGATTCCCATTTAGTTCCTTGTATAAGAGAAAATTTACATGCAGATGCAGCAGTTCAACCTGCACTTCTCAAGCCCATCATCAGACCTTGGGAAGAGCTTGTCCACAACAAGCACCGAAATGGTCTTGGATATGACAAGGATGTTTCCTTTCATATTCCAGACTACACCAAGCCCATCATATTTCAAAGTGTCGGATTCCTGTATGACAGTTCACCTGCAGTTGTTCCAGATCCTGCTCCGCTTCCACAACATCAGATTGTAAAATGCCAACACTGTGATCGAGTTGGCCATATGAAAGATCACTGTTTTGATCTTCATCCATGCAAGCACTATGGTCGGCACACCCATTCTTCAGACAGATGCTTCAAAAACAAGCCTCCTGCAAGAACCAAGATTCATCTTGGATGGATCACTTCTTGGCAATGGGCATCAGCAGCCAAGAAGATGTTTACGACACATGTTAGAACTTGTTCACGGATATTGAGAAAACTTGCAGTTGAGTTTTCTCCATCATCTCACCTTGTCCCTGACAGGGGGGAAAATGGTTGTCATGTACAAGCTTCGATGACAGATCAAGCGAGCCTGAGCCACAATTTGTCATTCCAGAGTCAGAGATGTAGCCAGAGACACGGATGCCCATGAGCATGCATTCGGTTGGTGGATAACCTAAAACCATCATCTTTGGTTGGTGGATAACCTAAAACCATCACAGGTAGTAGACCTCCCTTCTTTTAGGTCAAAGGTCTCCCTTTCATATATGAGGAACACTTCCTCTAGCAGAAGCCTTCAGCTTCTTGCCAGCTTTGGTTGAGTTCCAGGAAATGCTTCAAAGCATTCCAGAGTTGTTGGTAATCCTAAAACCATCACAGGTAGTAGACCTCCCTTCTTTTAGGTTGAAGGTCTCCTTTTTTTATGAGGGACAATTCCTCTAGCAAAAGCCTTCAGCTTCTTGCCAATTTTGGAAGATTTCCGAGAACTGCAACAAGTTTTGTGTTCCAGTGTTGGTGGTCATCCTTAAACCACCTATTTTTTTCAACATTTCAGAGAGTTGATTCAGCCAAGTGCTGCCATGCATACTTTGCATATTTGTATTACAACTCTCTTCTTGGACTCACACATACCCCTTCGGATTAAGGGGGGATGTTGGAACACCTAATCCTCTATGGGTAGGTGTGGAATGCGAAAAGTCACAATGGAGTCCAAGTGACCTTGGAATATGAAACCAAGAGTCACACCATTGTATTATAAATGTACATCATGTATAATGGAAAAATAATAAAGCCTCACGCTTATCTTTAATTGTGTGTTGAGTCTCTTGTGTGTGTGTTTATCTTTTCATACACCATGTGTGTGCTTAAAATGGTGTTTAACAGGAACCCCCCCACCCCCCCTCCCCCCGTGATTAACCGTCGGATGGGTTCGGGGGTTCCAAAATTGTTGGCCCACCATTGATTTGGACGGGTTTGATCTCCACCATCTGATCTAGTGCACACTTTATCACATAACGACAAAAACATCGTTTCAAAATACTTATTGCATCAAACTAATCGTGATTGAGGGCGTGATTAAACTAATTAATCCAACTTAATCAAAAAACTAAAAACTCACTTTATTACACAAATTAATCGCACTTAAATGGTGTGATTAGTATAATTATATTTATTTAACGTATTTATAATGTTGCACTTAGACTAGCAAGTGTATTTATCATTTTTTATAAGTTTATATATATATATATATATATATTGAGTGGCATTTAGACTAGCTCACTTATTTGGGGTTTTTCTCGTTTATTTTCTATATATATTCTTTTATTGCATTTTTATTTCACAAATGTATATTTTTTATCCCCTTTTTCTTCTATTTTTTCTATTTTTCTTTTATTTTTCTTGGAAATAATTTGACAGATGAAATATTTTTTACAACATATTTGTACAAATCAACAGATATTTATCAAGTTGTCCTATAAACTATAGGACCCTAACAGTGGCTCCAATGGGAATGGCATCCTCCTTGTGAGGTGCCAAGAACATCGTAGACTAGTAGCCTAATCCATTGGGGATATTGTCTCTATTCTGCATCTGAATTGATTCATTTTTGGTATTATAATTATGGAAGTAATTCATCTTAAACTTAGGGCCTTCTCTTCAGGCTTCAATCTGTGATGTTAACCATCCACACTTTCAATAGAAAAATAAAATGATATTCACAATGACCTAAATGAAAACTTATCTATTCTTGATAAAAATATTGTTTGAGTATGCCAATGACAGGTCCACTTGGTATTTCTTCTCCTATCAAGTCCTTAAAAAAGAATGCATTATTTCCTTAGTAGGCTTCTATTTGGAAGGGTCATTTCCATCGACTGTCAAATTTACCATGCTTTCCTTTGTCTTCATTTATGGCATCCCACTTCAAAACTATATCATTTAATTTAAAATCATCTACTTTGATACTTTTGTCATAGTTCTTCTTGATTTTGTCCTGACTTAATTAAGTTTTGTTGTAGACCTCCTCCCTAGATTGCTGCAAATGTATGGTTTGATTTATCCTTCTTTGTAAGTCGTTTTCCTCTACTTGTGATTCCTGCAACAATTTTAGCACGAGGATTCCCAGGGAGGTAGGAAAAATTGTATCCACTCCATATAGCAATTGGAAAAGAGACATTCCAATAGATTTCCTAGTTCTAATTATGTCATCCCATAAGGCATTAATCAACTTCTTATACCGGGAATTTTCATTTTCCTGCTATATTTTTTTTATGATGTTGACTAAACTCTTATTAGAAGACTCAACTAACCCATTCCCTTGTGGGTAATATGCAGTAGAGAGTCCTAATTTTATGTTTTATTTGTGAAAAAAATCAATCGTTCTCTTTGATTTTAAAGCAGCAACATTGTCAGTAATGATCTTATTTGGACAACCGAATCTGGAATGAATAATACCTTCTAAAAATTGAATGATTACCGTGTTTTTAGCTTGTCTAGTTGGAATAGCCTCAATCCACTTAGTAAAGTAGTCAATGGCTATTAAAATCAATTTATATTGAGTTGAATAGCTTGTATGGATTTCTCCAATAAAATTCAGACCCCATTGTTGGAAAGGAACCTCACCTGAAATTGGTTTCAATGGAAAGGGAAAAAGTTTTCTCTTGCCTTCAAAAATTTGGCACTAGTGGCATGTGGGAACTTTATTATGAACATCTGCAAACAGGGTATGACAATAAATACTAGCCCTTAGGATTTCTTTAGTTATGGTTTTCCAGTATAAATTTCCTCCATAGTAACCTTGATGGAATTCCTGTATGAATGTGTTTGCTTCATCCTGCAATAAACAAATTAGAAAAACACCTCCAGCATCTTTCCAATACACATTGTGATCTAAAATGCAAAATTTCATAGCGTTTAACTTGAGAAATGTAGCTTTTGTCTTAGTTAAACCAGGAGGATCTTGTAAATTTTTTAATACAAAAATAATATCTGCATACCAGGGAGAGCTATAAAATGCTCCCAATACCTGTGGTGTCACATGCTCTTCCTGTTCATCAAGTTCAGTTATAAATTTTATGTCTAGTGCATGAAAATTAGACTTAGCATTTAGTTTTTCTAATCCTTGACCTTTTATGAGCTTAGTGGGTCTTATCTCAATGTCATATTCTAGAATGATTGCAATACATTTTCCTCTTTTCCCATCTGGATCAGTTTGTGTAAGGATACCTTTTACCACGGTGTTTTGGAAAAATGCAATGACATGGGAATGTAGAATGTAAACTCTTAAATCTTTGATTTCTTTTACTAAAGAAAAATCTTATTTCTCCATGAAATTTTGTTTTAATGAGGAATCATTTAAAGTTTTGCTAAAGAAATCAATAGGTTTTTCATATCCTTCATCATTTTTTTGTAACAAAACTGTTGCAATGGTGTGTTCAGATGCAAAAGAAAATATCATGAAATATTTTTTAAATTCAGGGCTAATTAACACAGGAGCTCGTCTCAATGCTTGTTTCACTTCATCAAATGACTATTTTTCTTCTAGGTTCCATTTTACTTCGGTATATTTTCTCAACATATTGGTTATATCCCTTAGAAGCGCAGTTAAATTGGGTATAAATATCCTTATGAAAATTATCCTACCAATGAAATATTGCATTTCTTTTTTGTTTCTTGGAGGATAAATTTTCATAACTGCTTCAATTCTACTGGGATAAATTTTAATACCATATTTTGAAATTATATGGCCTAGAAATTTTCCTTCTTCTAAACCAAACACAGATTTATTTGGATTCAAATATATGCCATATTTCCTACATCTTTCAAAAATAATTTTCAAATGATGTAAATGATCCTCATCAACTTTGGAGAAAATAGTTATGTCATTTAAATATAGCACAATGAATCTATCTCTTTCATCTGCAAAATCTATATCCATTTCTCTTTGGAAAGTAGCCCCTACATTCATCAATCCAAAAGTCATTTTGACATACATAAAAGTTCTAAATTTGTATTATCTTGGTCATTAGGATGTACTAAAATTTGGTTGTAACCAGAAAAACCATCCAGCAATAAGATCCTGCTTGATCCAACTGCCCTTTGAGGTATATGATCCATCTTTGGTAAGGGGTATTTGTCTTTGAGAGAGACTTTATTAGGGTTTCTAAATCCACACACAACCTTATTTCACCAGGCTTTTTCCTCACTGGTACCAGATTTGACACCCATTTAGAGAATCTAAGTGGTACTATAATGTTTGCATCAAACAAATTTTTAAACTCTTTCTCTATCAAAGGAAGTAAATAGGATTGACTCTCCTCAATTTTTGTTTAAAATGTTTTTGATCCTCTTTTATGGGTATGGTATGTTGAATTATGGATTTGTCATAAACCTTTAAATCTTGATATCCACATGCAAAGACATATGTGCATTGTTTAAATAAATCTATGTATTTTTGTTTTTCTTTAGGAGCTAACTATTCAGAGAGTTTAAAAATTTTAGGAATTTCTTATGTGCCTATATTGCAATCCTCTACTTTGGATCCAGCTGGCTGAGTTGAAGACTTGTTAGCTACATCATTAAAATCAAATGATTCTTCAAGCAGTACAAGACCCCTTGAATTGTATTATTATTTAACTGCAATATTTCAGATTCCTCAAAGTTTTCATCAGTTTGATTGAAAATGTTTCCCCTTGTCTTGTCCTATGTCAATGTTCATATTCTCAAAGTCCTCTTTTAGTTGCAGGAAATTATTAAGTTGTTTGTTGTTATCAAAAACTTGCCATTATCTGATATTATCAGGAATAGCAATTCTATGTTTGACGTCAATTTCTATTTTTTTTCCTTCTCTAAAATGCATTTTGTAGGTACTTGAAAAAGTAGCTAATGCATCAGCGAAAAAAAATTGATCTCTAGGAATTAATGATAGTTGGCATTCTAGAAAACACTGCAAAAATTCTAAAATGACATTCCTATATGCTCTCATTATAAGATGTTTAGCTGAATATTCACCCTTGATTTTTTTTATGAGTAATTCAGAATCCCAATGAGTTGAAATCTTCTTTTCTCAGAAAAATAAGGTTTGTTTCACCTCTAAAAATATTTATTTGATCTTCTTCTAGTTCTTGCATAGTTACTAATTCTTCCTCAGCAAAATTTTCTTGAAAAGAAGGTGTGATTTTTTTTTGATCGGTTTGACCTCTTTGTTCTCTCTATTTAATCTAAGGTTGTGGTCTTCTAAATTTGGATTACAAAATGAGGTCCCCCTTGAGGTTCCCTAGAAGGTGTTCTATCTACTACAATCATTATCTCCATGATTTTTTCCATAGTTTTAACTATATTGTCTAGTTTTAAGTTTGATGAAGAAGAAGGTTCTTCTTTGATAGTGACCCTTCTTCCAGTTCTTATCTTAGCTCTTTTGGCTAATAATTTAGCCTCTACACTAACAACATTACTTTACATTTCTTCAAGTATGATTGGGTTTCTTTCTCTCAATTGATAAGCCATATCAGCATCAAATCCTTTTGGAAAACAAATTAGGGCCAATCCAGGTGGGGGTTTTATTGTTGCTGGGATAGAGTTATAAACATTTTTAAACATAGTGCAGTAATCCTGGACAGTTTCATTTCAGGCTCTCTTTAAACCTTCATATTCTGAAATAATTTGGAGAGGGTTGTTTTTAATTTCCCATCTAGTAAGAAAAATTTGATGGAACTGTTGTAGATCGACAATACTTCCAACTAGTGATGCTATATACCATTTCTTTACTTCTCCCATTAAAATTTGTGCAAACAGCCTCATTTTCACATCATCAAAATATACATCTTTTAGATCAGAAAATTCATTTATTCTATCAATGTGTTGGTGTGTTGTTATAGGACCTGTACCATCAAAATGTGGTATTCTCTATGCACAGTTTTGTGGTAGGTCATGTATTGGTGTGTGCAATGCCAAAGGAGCATATAGTCCTGCCATGACTGGAATATGAGTTGTGGATGATGCTACAGTAGTGGTTGATGAAAGAGGTGGATGGGTTGTAGAAGAAGATGAAAATGTTGTAGTATGTATAATTGGTATGTTAGGAATAATATTTTAAGCTGAAAGGGGGTGAATGAAAATGGAGTGGGAGATGAAGATGGAATAAATGTAGGAATTGGCAATGAATAAGAGGTAATCACAGTGTTGATCAACACCTTCAATGGCCCTGTTTAATATTCTAACCAGATCTTCAAGTTTTTCAAACTAATCTACAGTATATTTATCATATTGTGAAGCATGTGACTTTTGGACTTTACGAAAAGGTTTCAATTCAACTTCATCCAAAATAGTTTCAGGTGTAAAAATCTCTAATTTAGATCTGAAAAGGGTATTCTCAACTTGCAAGTCAAAGTCAATATCTTCAATTGTTACAAGAATTTTTGGCAAAGAATTTTTTCTTGATAAGGAACTACTACCAACTTGACTTAGACTATGGGATTCTTTTTCCATACCAACTTTTAGGATCTTCAACAGTTTTAGGAGGGTTAGGATCTGGATTAGATATGGTATGTATCCTTTCACTACAAGGAAAATACCCTCTAGAGGATGTTTTTGAGGAACCCCTTATAAAAATACCCCATACATCCATTTCTAGCAAAGGTTCCTAGAGGAGGTTGGTGGGCAGAGGTTTTTGCGGATGTATTTTGTCTGATGCTCTTATCACTGAAAAATGCACTGGTGTGTTCAAGACGACATAGTACTAGTGCAGTTAAAAATTTGGCACACCAGACACCGTGCGCTCCCTACACACACGCCCGGTGCATTGTAATTTTGTAGAGTACCGGTACTTTACATAACTTCTGGACCGATGTGGAATCAAGAAAATGCACCAGGGCGTCCATAAAACATGGGAACCTGTAGATGGTTAAATAAAAAAAAGTAAGGGCAAAAAAACCGTATAAAACATTGGCACACCGGAAACGATGTGCTCCGTATGCACCCGCCCGATGTCTTTTATTAAGGAACAACATTGGTGCATGTCAACTCGTCAGCACCGGTGTCTCATAAAAAGCGAGCTGAACAAAAACCGCCTGGGGTGGAATAGGTGAAACGCACCGGGGCCCCATAAATTCTGCGCACCAGAAAAGGGTTAAAAAAAAAAAATTACGCCCAAAAAATCGCACAAATCATTGGTTCACCGAACAACATTCCCGGTGCATCTTATTACTGTAGAGCACTGATGTGTTACTTCTAAGTCACCCCGGTGTCTCATAAAAAGCGCACGGAACAGAAATCACCCAGTGCGGAAATATTGAAACGCATCGGGGCTCTAGTAATACCGCGCACTGGAAAAGGGTTAAAAAAAAACAAAATTACGACCAAAAAATTGCAGAAATCATTGGTTTACCGAATAGCGTTCCTGGTGCGTCTTATTACTATAGAGCACCGGTGTGTTTCTTCTAATCTGCCCCGGTGTCTCATAAAAAGCGCGCGGAACAGAAACCGCCCCGTGCGGAATTACTGAAACGCACCGGGGATCCAATAATGCCGTGCACCGAAAAAGGGTTAAAAAAAACAAAATTACAGCCAAAAAACCGCAGAAATCATTGGTTAACCGAAACAACGTTCCCGGTGCATCTTATTACTGTAGAACACCGGTGTGTTACCACTAAGCTGCCCCGGTGTCTCATAAAAAGCGCATGGAACAGAAACCGCCCGGTGCGGAATGACTGAAACACACCGGGGCCCCATTAATGTCGCGCACCAAAAAAGGGTTAAAAAAAAACAAAATTACGGCCAAAAAACCGCACAAATCATTGGTTCACCGGACAGCGTTCCCAGTGCATCTTATTACTATAGAGCACCGATCCGTTACCGCTAGGCCGTCCCGGTGCCTCCTAAATGCACGCGAAAATAGAAACCACCCAGGGCGGCATAGTGAAAACACACCGGTACGCTAATAAAAACCCTGCGCACCGAAACAGGGTTAATAAAAAAAAAATACGGCAAAAAAAATGCATTTCTCACTTTTGTCAGCCGGTGCAAGTTATCCTTGTTTGAGCCACACTGACATCCGTGCTCCCATTGCACTTATTGCACGCACTGCTGTTGTGCATTGCCACCAATCTCTAGCTTGAATTTTATAAAACAGTGGACAAATTTTCTTTTGCAAATTGTACAGCCAATATGCCTCCTCGATGGGTAAATGTACAGGTATTTTTCTTGTTTTTCCATAACTAAACCTTTTAGCAGATTAGAATTTGAAAAAACCTTAAAATTAACCATTAAAAAATATATATATATGTCACGCGGTGCGCTCGAGCCGTTCGGCTCACACCAGTTTGCGGTGCTGCATGTAAATTTACAGGCCACACCGCAACCGTTGCTGACGATATCCGCACCAATTCTGGCATGGTACCATGTGGCGCATAGTGTTATTTTAAAAAAAAAAAAAAAATTGCGGTGCGGTCGATTACCAGGCCGCACCGTTGACAATGGTGTATCATGGCAACTCGGTGCGTTGACGGACTCACCAGCCCCGGGGGGGTAATGTTTTTAGTGCACTGGAACCGCAATTTGACATTGTCAATGGTTCGGGCTGGTAAACCAGTGCTAAGGGCATCCGCACCAATTCTGGGGCGGATACCACAGGTGCACTGTGTTATTTAAATTTCTTTAAAAAGAGCGGTGCGATCGGCTACCTGGCCGCACCATTGACCTAGTTCGATTTTGGTGGAGAGATGTGTTGACTGAGATAACAGCCCCAGGCCGACTATTTTTGTCAGCGCACGACTTACCATATTTTGCCTAGGTCAACGGTGTGGCATCTTAAAATACTGCACCGACCACTATGTACGGTAGTAGGAGGGCGATGTGCTGACTTAGTTATAAGCCCCGAGAAAATAGTGAAGTCAGCGCACTGGCCTCCTCACACCGCACATAGTGAACGGTGTGCTAAAAACATTTTCTAGAGCACCACTTCCGGTGCGGTCGATATCATTAGGTACACCGTATCCGGTGCACTCTGTGGTGTGACGCACCGAGACCGGTGCGTGACTGTGTTTTTGGCGCACCGCCTCTTGTTTTATTTATTTTTCAAAAAATAAATATATACTTATATTTGTAAATACATGTGTCATTTAATAAAAAAAACCGTGTTTAATATTTCAATCATTCAGAGACTTGAAATGAGAGAAGAGGGGCAACAACAACAACAACAACATGCGGAATAGTATAACATGTTTGCCTGTGGGAGGCAAGGGAGAGGGAGAGATATGCGTACCCTCACCCTATTATAGCAGTAACGCAGGGGCTCCTTAGATAAGTAGGCCTCCTCTAGTTCTATGAGGAGGCTACTTCCCTAAAGTCCCATAGTTTTTTTTTTGAGACATCTTATCCGAAGGTGGAATTCCCAGCAACAGAATTTCCGGATTGGTATCAACCAGTGGTACACGCCCACTGAGGAGGATGTATATTTTATTACAGGGCTATCGAGGAGAGGGGTGGATTTTCCCTCGTTCCCCAAGGTTCCAGCTGGTTGTGTGGTAGGGAGTCAGTTAGTTTACTCCCAGAGATACATTGGAGAAAATTTAGGATCTCCCGTAGAGTTTCAGGTCGCTGGAGGGCAGTTACGTATTGGTGCGTTTGGTCATGAGGAAGTCCAGTGTCTCTCACTTATCATTTCTACTATTTCGCGCAACACCAGTGACGGGAAATGCATTAGTTGCCAGCTTTTATATTATGTTGATTCTTTACTATAGCAGCCACGACTTTTCAGGTGGTCTGCCATTTTTTTGCAGTAGTTCTGTACAGCATTAGATAAATGTTGTGCTCATGCACAAGGGAGGGTCAACTTCCCTTTTGCTTCAGAGATTTTTTGTTTATTTTTTGAGAGGTTTCCATAGATGAGGCCTTCTTTTCTTCGGCAGCCTCGTACGCCAATTATTGAGGCACGTATGCACATGTGGGGGCAGATGATGCCCAAGAGGGAGGAGACTCTTTTTCCAGCGAGGATATCAGATGATGCACTGGAGTTTATAGTCAATGTTGATGAGCATCCCTTCATTTTGGTCCCCTTTCCTTATGCGAGGTTGGATTGGTGAGGGTGTACCAACATCTTCTTCATAGCTAAGGAGTCGCCAGATGATAGAGGTAATATTACTATTTTATTTAAATTTATTCTAACATGTTCTTTAACTTGTTTTTATTAAATTGTGTAATAAAATCCTTTAATTATTGTTGTGTACTTGGCTTTTTTTTAGATATTGGCTCTTTTGATAGCGAGGATATGCCGCCACCACCACCTGATCTAGGTGTGGATCCTCATGATGAGGATGAGTTCATGCCAGATATTGTCGAGGATCATCAAGAGGTCGGTCCAAATCAAAGACCTGCTCCTGTTGGTGCGCCAGTGTGCGGTCGACGTCTTAGTGATGCTAGATATAGGATGGAGTTAGGAAACCAACTCATTGCATTGATTGTTGAGGCGGGCATCAGGCCCTCTGATTTCAGAGACATAGAGGCCGATGACAGTCTATCACAGATGTGGAGAGGCATGACGCGTGACATGTACATCCTGATGCGGCATGTCGTAGGAGTAATGAGAACTTTTATGTGACTGACGAGGACTATTGCATGTTACGATTGACCCACAGCACATGATGGACAGTTTTCGAGGCGCAGCGTACCATCATCTCATGATCGTTCATAGCCTCGCACCGCGCCAGATTTGCATGACCCTCCACTAGCATCTACTAGCAGTCATCATGGAGATGAGGCTGGACCATTGGCCACTTGTACTGATATTGATGTTGTACTACCACCAGCTAATCCATGACATTTATATCACAGTTGTATATGTTTAGCATTATTCAGTTATATATATATAGATATTATATGGTCCATGTATTTTATGTTCATGTTGCAGTTGTACTTAATTTACATGTTGGTGATCATCATGATGTGTATGTCGTTAGGTCATGTTAGATATGTTCATTTAATGTGTAGCTTGTAGATAGATGTGTATGTGATAGCATGAGATGTATATTTGATGTTTGTGTTGTACTGATGATGTTAATATATAATGTTAATTGTGTTTTGTTAGATGATCATGATCACGATGGTGCAGTTAGCGATTCTGAATGTGTTTTTTAGTCAAATATGATGTTTGTACGATGGTTATCATGAACATGATGTTTATTAATTAATTTAATACCAAATGATCATGATATTGTAAATTTGTAATATTTGTATTTCTAATTGTATTTAAAATTCTAAAATTGTAATTGTAATGATATATATGTAAATTTGTAAAATTGTAATTGTAATTGTAATTTTTTAATTTGTAAAATTGTAATTGTATATATGTAAAATTCTAAAATTGTTATTGTACGTGAAATTGTAAAATTGTAATTGTAATTCTAATAATTCTAATTCTAATTTTAATTATAATTGTAATTGTATGTAAAATATTTGTAAAATTTTAATTGTATTAATGTGAAATGAATTTATTAAAATTTTTAAATTTGTAAATTTGTAAATTTTAAATAATTGTAAAATAATAAATATAGAATAATATGATTTATTGTAACATAAGGAAATTTAGAAAATAATGCAAATAAATTCTTGTACTTAATTAGAATTATCATTATTTTATTATGATCTTAGATACAAAAAAAGAATTAATTTATATAGTACGCCATTGTTTTTGAGATCAAGTACATAATACCAAATTATCAAGTGAATTATTGATGTTAACATTAACACAATGCAAATTACCAATTAATTCAAAATACATATTACATTAATATTTTGAAAAAATCATCTTAAAAAAGTATAAATATTGATGAAATAACACATATTGTACCATATCACTCTTGGTTCTCATGATCACCTTCATTATCTTCTAGCTCGCATGGCATGATAACACTATTGTTCTCAAAAATATGTTTTGATCTAGGGTCATGTGTCAATACGAACCACCAATCCCTATCCAACACATCTGGGTAAAAAACCATCTGGTTGCAGTGTTTAGGGAAAACATAGGGATCCTTAGCTTCATCCCACATATTTCTAGAGTTGATACATATCGGCCTACTATCATGATCTTCCTTTACATTATTCCAATCAAAGGTGTCCCACCACTTGCACCTAAAAATAACGCATTGGAAAGAAGAGAAATCCACTTCAATGATCTCTTGTATCTTTCTGACGTAACCTAACGACCCTCGTAATAGGTTTTGATAATGGTGGCTAGATTGACTAGATTGATCGAATTCAACTTCCACTCCATAGTCTTGTGTGATGTTTCTAGCATCAGCATTTTCTGTGCGAAAATAGTCTCCATATGCCCACATAGATGGGAACAAATGCACCTATTATAAAAAAGTTAAAAAAATCATAGTGTCATGTGTCTTATAATAACCCAATAGTTAAAATATGAAATGTAGATGTCTTAATATAAGTTTCAAATTTACATATAAATTAAAAAGATTATTAACAAGTTTCTGCACCCAATCCCTACGTTTAGCGCATCCTCTTCAACACGCGGGTAACGACCAGTAGCACCATATTTCTCTCTGACTTGGTCAGCAACCCAACTGTTGGGGCATATTTTTGTCATATTTTCTTTTAATTGACCGAGATAAGGCACACTTCTACCATTCAACCATATGAATTATTTCCTGTCACTATCCCATTTCATCCTCTTTTGATCGTACAATGCGACCTACGATTGTGTCGCTTCAGAATTGTAAAGAATGAATTTATTGATTTCTTCAATTTCTACATTCGCTTATGAAATCAAACCAACATTATATAGTACTTAGAGATCAAAATATACATTATATCAAAGTTCAACATGAATATTAATTACTTTTTGTAAATTTGAAAAATTATAAGTCGCTTACTCTTTATCAAGCACTTTTTTCCACTCGTTTGGAGCAACTCTCCTTCTCTTTTGTCTTCATCCATTTGATCATCCCAAATCACCGCACCTGGTCTGTTGTCGATCTGCTTGATGTACTCACTAGCATAGTAGAAAGACTCATACGATATGTACCCATCTACCATAGACCCCTCGGGTTTTGCCTTTTGTCTAACAAAACCTTTCAATTTCTTCATGTACCTCTCTAAGAAGAACATCCAACGACAAGAAACAACCCCAAATAATTCAACCTCATCTACCAGGTGGATTAGAAGATGAACCTGTAAGTCCATGAAACTCGTCGGCAGTTCCTTCTCAAACATACAAACAATCTCAACTATCTCTTGACGCCACCATGGAATGCTAGCCACATGAATCTCCTTTGACGTGAACCAACATACAAATGCATATAATTTAGATATGGCATGCCCTAGTTCTTGAGGGAATTCATGTTTCACACACCCATGCACGAACAAAGGATAATGACACTACAAAGTTATAAACACATGCAATAATATACAAAATTAGTTATGTTTTATAAATATAACAAATAGTAAAATCATGATTTTTACATTATGCGTACTCTTAGAAGATTCAAATGGTGATGCGATTTCAACTCCGATAAATGGTCATCCACGGTGAAGCAACACCGTAGTGAAGACCCGTATGAAGTTGGCACCCTCACATCCATTATAACTTCCTTTGCCAAAGATATATCATCTTTTTTTAAAATCCATGGGACATCACCTTGTTTGAAAAACCATGAATTAGAGGGACCAGTGCCTGCCTCTGATCCCGTACTTTCTAATCGTCTTGGCCAATGTTTCTTTTTAGTTTTTGAAGTAATAAGATCTTTCCTAACAACCAATGTGTCACTTTGTTTCGATGATATGTGCCTCCATAAAGAAGATGAAACATTTTTAAATATATGCATGGGATCTAATAAGTGGGTAATCTTAAGATGCTCCCAATATGGGAGGTTAATAAAGATAGATTTCCTTTTCATCCCAATGGGCAATTTCTCAACATAGGTGTCGAAGAATTCTAGATCATCGAGCATAGGCTCCCCATTTGAATCGAACATTTCTATGATCTCCTTCTCCTTCTCTCTCTCATATGATCTAAGCCATTTAGCTGGTGTCAGTATTGGAGGCCTTTGGGTTCTCTCTCATTTACCATTGAAAGCGGATGCTGCTCTTCTGTAAGGGTGTTGTTCTAGTAGGAATATCCTGGAGCAATCATACACTGGATTTCTTAGGTCCTTGGACCATCTAGCTTTCAGAGAAGGTCCACAACATTTACATCCAAAATACCCTTTTGTTACAAGACCTGCGAGATTATATTTGTATACATTAATTAACATGCATGGCACATTAAAGAATATCATTAAGATCAGAACAAATATTATTACAACAAATTAAATAACTAATATGTGAAAGAATATTTTTACATTATATATAAACAAATCAATAAATTAAACATGTAATTTACCAGAGCAAACTCCTAAGCCTGGATAATAATTTTTCGTGTAAGCACGTATGCCATACAATGTAAAACTCCTCTCTACTGCGATGGGTCTTGACACATTGTATACATTTATCCCATCCCATAATTCCTTCAATTCATCTACCGCTGGTTGTAAGTAGACATCCATATTCTTTACTTGTCTTCTTCCAGAGACTATGACAGCCAACATAAGATGTTCATTCTTCACGGACAACCATAGGGGGATATTGTTATTGATCACTACTACAGGCCAAACAGAATATTTGGTGTTCTAGAGGGAATATGGGTTGAATCCATCCATGGCTATGCTGAGTCGTATACTTCGTACTTCATTCTTGAATTTTTCGAGCCATGTATCCTCTATATGCTTCATAGCTATTGAATCAATTGGGATTCGCATAACTCCCAACTCACTTTTGTGTGAGGCATGCCATCCCTGCAACATAGCTAATTCTTTATAACGAAAGATCCTTTGAATCCTTGGGATTATAGGCATGTGCCTCAATATATTAAAAGGAGGACCAGTACATGATTTACCCTTCTTTTTTTATTTATCATACCTGTCATGCCCACATTTTGGACACATCTCTTTCTCTGCATATTCTCCTCTATATAGAATACAATCATTTGGACATGCATGATATGATATTTACTCAACACCCAACATTTTCAACAATTTCTTTGCCTCTTCGCAGCTATCGAGCAAGACATTATCACTCGGAAGAAGCTTATCTTTGAATAACTTGTAGTTGGTGATCATGGAAAAATATATTAATATTAAATGTATATTAATGTCGATATAATTATTAACGTTCATAAAATTTAACATTTGTAATGTTCATTGCAGTGCACTGATTATATTTCAAATTTATGTAAGGGGATTACTTTATGGTAACTTACCTCAAAAGTTCCGAGAAACATGCATTCGACAAGCCAAACTTTTTTTTCAAGTTGTACAGTAACATTGTTGTCCCCAACTGGGTAGACTTTGACTGACCGCCAGGTCCAAAGAGAGGGGTGGTGGAAGAAAATTCAAGGCTTTCGAAAAATGTGTCAGTGATATGAGCATCATCCCCTAGCTGATCATCATTTTGGAATGCATCTAACAAAATTTTCTCCATGGCAGTCGTATCCCTTAAGTAATCATCCATACCAACCTCTGTTTGATTTCCTCCATTTTCAACTTGTGAAGAACTACTATTGCTGTAGTCATTCCTAATTGTTCAATCTGGATGTAGCGTGAATTGAATCGGTGGTTGATTCAACCATTCTTGGTATTGTTCCTCTACAATTTTTTCTCTTAATTCGGTCTTCTCTCGATTTGACATTGTCATGGGGTGCAACGGAAGAGGGTAGGTAGGTCGTTCATCATCACTAGAATCCTAATAATTAAAAAAAAAGTCAAACATGATTAGTACAAAATATATGATATCAATTAGTAACCATGTTGACAATATTGCATGATTATAAATTGGTTTGACGTTGAAATAATTACATATTAATCAATATGTATACCAAACAATTATAATTATAATTACTATCATTGTCCCGAGATTGTGGCTAGAAGATGCAATATTGTTACAATTGGAAGGGTGAAGCGGCTATCCATTTTCATCTACCAAATGTGCCTTGCAGTATGCAGCTCTTAATAAGAACTTCCGACGTTTTGGAGCAGTTTGAATATTTTGTGCATCTGAACTCAATGATGAATCTACATGAACTTGCAAATTTGTATACATTATAAATTTAATTAAGTTGTGCGTGATTGACTGCATAGATAAAAAACATATATAAATTCAATTAGATAGTGAAAAAATAAAACAAATCTGAAGTAAATATTACGTCTCCACATGCATAGGGAGAACTCCGCGATGGACTTTGAGAAATATTATGGAATGAGCTAGATTTTGAAGAATTGTCCATTCCATATAATATATGATATTTTCTCCATACATTTGAGCAAAACAACAATGAATTTTGGTGCACAAACTTCAATGTCATTCTGGTGTGTAATGTACGGAAAGACTCCTTTCTAGGTGTTTTTCGTTTTTTTGTTCTTTAGTTTCTCCATGACACTTTAAGTAGTTAAATTAAAACATTAAACAGATATATGATTAAAAAACGTATTTTGTACCTCTTCAGTAAAAAAATTACGATGAAAATAGGCGAAAAAAAATATTTTCGAAAATCTAACTTCATAAAACATTTTGTTAAATAATAAACACTTTTCATTATTTCTCTATTTTTGCAAAAAAAATTAGCCAGAGATTTGCAGGATACATACCTAGAGCAAACAGAGCATGAGAACACTATGGAGCAGGGAAATATGTTCGAACAAAAGTATTCGGAAAATCACAATTCCAAACCTCTGGTGAGTCAAACCCTGTACCATAGAATTTCAAACGATGTGAGTAAAGTTTATATTTTTTTTGTACTTTTTTAACGGTTTTTATGCGAGTAAATAATCGTCTATTGTTTTTTTTGCTTTTTAATGGTTTTTTTATGAAGTAAAATAACAAAATCAAAGCTTATTGTTTTTTTAACTTTTTTTCCTGCAATTTTTTTTTTACCTTTTCTGCAATTTTCAGAAACAAAAATAAAAAAGAAATCCATTTTTACAAACAAAACCCTAAATTCTTTTTGTTTATGCCCTTTCTTCTTCCTCTTTCTTTTCAATTTAGATTTATAGGGCTTGTATAGTCATAAGACATCCAACCCATGGGATGACTTGCATGTTAGGATCCCAATCCATGTTGGCCCTTGTGTTAATCTTAAAAAAATACCGATTTTTTTTCATCAGTGTGCCCTACATAACAGAGCGCACTGGTGCACTCCATTATAGCAGCGCACCGCAAAAGTACAGTGAAAAAAATAAAATAAAAATTATCAGTGCGCCATACATAACATATGGCACCGGTGCACTATTGCATTATGGTGCACCTTAAACATGATTTTTTGCAAAAAAAAACCATTTTAGAAACAAACCCTACATTCTTTATTACTGTGTCTACATTGATTTAGGAGTGGTGTCAGGTAGATGGACTTTTCAAACCTCAGCAGAACTCTAATAAAAAAGTCTGGCATTTTCTTTTTAAAACAAAAAAAGTGTATTCCGGAACGCACTTGGTTTTCTTTCAAGGTCAAATTTCAACATTTTATAAAAATTATGCTAAAAACAAAATTGTTTCATGAAAAAAGGATTGAAAAAACACCCTAAAAAAAAACCAGTTGATGCTGGAATAACCAAAAGAAAAATTGTGTCATATTTTTGACATTTTTAAAAATAGAAACAAATTTTTTTAATTTTTAAAATTCAAACATTAGAAAAAACATAAAATTTAAGAAAAAAAATAAATTTAAAAAAAAAAAACATTTTAAATCTTAAAATTTAAAAATATATAGGAATAAAAAAATAAAAATAAAAATTTTAATTCAAACATTAAAAAAACCTAAAATTTAAGAAAAAAATAAAAAATAAAATTAAAGATTAAAATTTCAAAATATATAGAAATAAAAAAATAAAAACAAAAACAAAATATTAAATTAAAAAGAAAAACAAGTTAAAAAAAGAAAGAAATTATAAAAAATTAAATATAAAAAAGAAAAAGAAAATGTTTATTAAATGAAAAATAAATAAATAAATAAATTTTAAAATAAAAAATTAAATTTAAAGAGATATATTAAATTTTAATAAATTGAAAACTTAAAAAAAAAAAAAAAAAAAACATTATTGAAATTTAAAGTAAAAAAATTAAAAATTAATTAACAATAAAAAATAAAAATGAAATACAATAAAAATATTAAATTTAAAAAAATATACATTAAAAAAACAAATAGATTTTAAAAAATAAATTAAGTTTAAATTATAAAAAATAATATATATATATATATGAACTTAAATTAAATATATATATATATTAGATTTTATTAAATTTAAAAAAAAATGTTAATATTAAAATAACAAATTAAATTTAAAAAAAAAAAATTTAAATTTTAATAAATAAATGAATAAAAAAATAAATTTTAAATATAAAGAAAAAAAATCATTGTGAAAATAAAAAGTTACAAAACTTTAAAAATCAATTAAAATTTAAAAATTTAAAAAAATAAATTTAAAATATATATATATTAAATAAAAAATAAAATAAAAAATAAATTAATTTGAAAATATTGAGTTTAATTTTTTAAAAAATAAAAATCTAATTTTAAATACACAATTTTAATTGAAATTAAAAAATATATGTATATATATATAAATTTTATGTAATTAAAATAATAATAATAATAATAATAATAAAAGTATTAAATTCAAATAAATTTAAAAAAAATACAAAATTTACTAAATTTTAAAAAATTAAATGAAAAAACTAAACATAAAATTTAATAATAAAAAAAATATGAAAAAAAAAATCAATTAAATTTTAAAAAAAAAAAAAATTACAAAATTTAGAAAAAAAAAATTAAAAACAAAAAAAATGAACAAAATAAAAAATAAAAAAAACAAAACAAATTAAATTTCAAATATAAAAATTAAATTTAAAAAAAAAATAAATAAATAAATTTTTTGAATTAAAAAAAAATTAAAATTAAAATTAAAAAATTAAAAAATAAAAATATTAAAAAATAAAAAATAAAAAATGAATTTTTTGATCGTGGTGGCGCCGCCAATCGGCCTCTTGCCCAGGTGGCGGCGGAGGCCAGCTGCTGGGCGGGAGGCCGATTCCAAGAATCGGTTTCCCGCGGCGGGAGGCCAATTAAGAATGGCCACTCCCGCGACGAAGTCGGTCCGGGGAATCGCCTGAGGGGACGATTCGAGGAATCAGCCTCCGCGAGCGGGGGCGATTCCGGAATCGGCCTCCGCCCCGCGGGCGTCGATTCCGGAATCGGCCCTCGGGGAGATTCCCGGGAATTGGCCTCGAGGGGAGAATTCCGGAGATCGGCCTCGCGCGGGGCGGGCAATTCCGGAGTCCCGGCCATGACGGGAGGGCGATTCCGAGAATCGGCCTCCCGCGGTGGGAGGGCGATTCCGGGAATCGGCCTCCCGCGGCGGGAGGGCGATTCCCGGAATTGGCGGGAGGGCGATTCCGGGAATCAGCCTCCCGCGGCGGGAGGCCGATTGGCGGCGCCACCACGATCAAAAAATTCTTTTTTTTTTAATTCTTTTTTTAAATTTTTAATAATTTTTTTTTTAATTTGATTTTTTTTTTTTTTTTTAATATTTTTTATTTTTTTTAATTTGATTTTTTTCTTTTTTCTTTTTTTTTTTAAATTCAAAAAATTTAAAATAATTTTTTTTTAATTCAATTTTTTTTATTTTAAATTTAATTTTTTTTTTATTTTTATTTTTTTTTTAAATTTAATATTTTAGATTAATTATTTTTTAAAATTTAAAATTTATTTATGAAATTTATTAAATTTTAATTTAATTTAATTTTTTTTTTTAATCTTTTAGTTGATTTAGTTTTTCATTTTTAAAATTTATAAATTGTTTCATTTAAAAAAAAAAAAACAGTAAATTTATGGATATTTGTTTTTTAATTATTTGCACGTGGTTTTTTTCTTTTTTTTGTTTTTTAATGATAGTTTTTTTAATTTTAATTCTTTTATTTTAATTTTCTTTTTCAATTTTTTTTTTTTTAATTTGTTTTTTTGTTAATTTTAAAATTTGTATTTTTGTTTTCTTATTATTATTATTATTTAATTTTAAATTTTAAATTTAATTTTTTTTTTTTGTATTTTATTTTTTTATCTAAATTTTAATTTTGTAATTTAAATTATTTTTAAATTTTCTATTTAAATTTTTTTTTAATTATATGGTTTTTTTAATAACTTAGAAAAAAATGTTTTTGATTTTTTTTTTTGGTTAATTTTTGTTTTTTTTCTTTAAATTATGTATTTTTTTTTCAAATTTTGTCATTTCTTTTGATATAATTTTCGAATATTTTTGTTTTTTTTTGTTTTATTTATTTATTTTTACGAGTTAATTTTGTTTTTTTTACATTTTTATTGGTTTTTTTATTGTTTTTATATATATATATTTTTTATCTAAGTTTTGTGTTTTATTACCAACATGAAAATCACCTCTAAAAAAAAAGGTTGATGTTGCATCAATACGTTTCAAAATTAGCATGAAAATCACCGCTCTAAAAAAAAAAAAAGTTGATGCTACATCAATACGTTTCAAAATTAGCATGAAAATCACTAACATTTTAAAACAAATATTCATACTTCATAAATAAAAATATTAGAGTGTCAAAAATGTGCTCAAAGAAAAAAAAAGGTGATTCTGCATCACCACTTTTCAAAATTGGGTACTTTTTATACTACCAAAAAAAAGTAGGTAACAGTGCAATTACCTATTTCATCGGTAACAGTGTTATTAGGGATTTTCAATTTATATTTATAGGATTTGTATTTCTAAATATAAGCCTAAGACATCCAACCAACAGGAGGACCTGCATAGTCGGATCCTAATCCATGTCGGCCCTTACATCAATTTTAAAAAAAATACAAACTTTTTTTTCGTCGGTGCGTCCTGCATAACATAGTGCACCAGTGCGCTCAGTTATAGCAGCGCACCGCGAAAGTACAGTGATAAAAATAAAAAAATAAAATATGTTTTTATCAGTGCACCATATGTAACATATGGAACCGGTGCGCTATTTCATTATGGCACACCGCAAACATGTCATTTTGAAAAAAAACCTTTTTAGAAACAAACCCTACATTCTTTTTGTTTCTACCCTTTCTTCTCCCACTTTCTGTGATTTCAGAATTAGAACTTTTCAATTTATATTTATAGGGTTTGTATTGCTAAATATAAGCCTAAGACATCCAACCAACGGGAGGACCTGTATAGTCTGATCCCAATCCATGTCGACCCTTGCGTAAAAAAAAAAAAAAAAAAAAAAAATTGTCGGTGTGCCCTGTGCGGAATATTGCACCGGTGCATTCCGTTCTCCAAGCGCACTGTGCAAGTACTATGATAAAAAATTAGAAAAACAAAATATTTTTTCAGTGCGCCATTTGTAAAATATGCAGTCGGTGCGCTATTTCATTATGGCGCATCACGAATGTTCTGTTTCGAAAAAAAAAAATTCAAAAGTTACAAACCTTACATTCTTTTTGTTTCTCCCCTTTCTTCTTCCTCTTTCTGTGATTTCCGAATTAGAGCTTTTCAATTTATATTTATAGGGTTTGTATTGCTAAATATAGACCTAAGACATCTAACCGACAGAACGATTAGCATAGTCGGATCCCAATCCATGTGGGCCCTGGCATGAATTTAAAAAAAAAATAGTTTTTTTTATCGATGTTCCTATAGTACGTAGCACACCGAGGCTCTTTATTTTACAAGTGCACCACACAATGTAATGTGATAGAAAATCAATTTATTTTTTTATCGGTGCGCCATATGTAAAATATGACACCAATTTCTGCTAAAAAACTATCACTGAACAATTTTTATTATTTTATTATGGTTAATCGATGCAGTCATTGACATGTAACACACCAGTGCTCCTTGTTGACATGGAGCATCGTACGTTCTATTATACTGTTATGGCGGTTCGTTTTGAAGAGAGACACGCATCGGCGTCGGTGTGTAAACCATGAATGGTGCACCAGATTTTTTAGAATTTTTTTTTTACTTGAAAAGTTGACAGTTAATTTATAAATATATTATTGAATGATATGGTACGGGTTTGAGATTGATAAAGAAATTAGTGACAAAAGATCAAGTAACAAAAATACTGATAACACATCAAGAAAAGCAAAAAATGCAAGTTCTTTGTAAATTTTTTACAAAAAAAATATTTTTGAACTATATGAAGTTTAACTAATATGTATTGTTTACTGTGTATCATGCAGAACCACAAAATGACGAAGCTCGATAAGATTATTTATGATCTAGGACCAGAAGAGCGTAAAAGCTCAATGGAAAAATTTCAAAAGGATGAATCAGGTGAATGAAAAAATACTATCGATCCAATATGAGTTTCTTTTTTTAGTTTTCATTAATAATATAATTAAAATTATTAGATAACATGTGTGAAAATGTCTATTAATTCACATCTGTTTAATGTTCTACAGGGACCAACAACTCAGCAAAGGAATGTTGTTCTAAGAAAAGAAACAAAAAAGAACATGCAAATGAAAATGAATTGGTCCTTAACTCATATGGAGTGGTGCTGGAGGTTAACGAAAGGGGGAAAAACTTTTACAAAAGTTTGAGAGATCTAGTGGAACGAATGTATAGACGTTCTTTCCACTTACAATACAAAAACCAATCCAATGATTCCAAGAACCAAATTTTATGTAAACTACAGGAATAGTTTCAAGAGAATTGGTTAATGAGACATGGCAGACTTTTAATAGCAAAAACGTACAACAACAAAAAAGAAGGAATGAAAAAATAATATTCATTTAGATGTTTGTCTAGAATTGTTTATAAATATCACTTTTGTTATACTTACTTTTCATATATCAATATAAAAATTAAATAGTTTATTGTCGTGTTACATTTTCAGGAAGATTATGAAAATCTCAAAATATGAACGAGCTGATATCAGAAATATGCCAGTAGGAATGTCCAAAAAGGTGTACAAGGAGATGGTCAAAGAAATGGAAAAAATTGCATCGCTAGAGGAGCCATCTCAACAACAACTTGCTTCAAATGTAATGTGTAATCATTGATTTTTTCGATCATTAGGTAAAATAAATAAAAAATTTAGCATTAAATATTAATTTTCAAGTATTTTCTTGCAGAAAATAAAAGAAAATGGAACCCATTCAGCACATAAAACATGACGACAAGGAAGAAAATGATTGATATCTAAGTTTGTGAGTAATTTTTACTTCCTTATAACAACTTAACTAAATTTCATTTTTGTATTTTTTAAGTTGTTTTACAAAAATCATCATTGAATATCTTCAAACAGGTGCTAACATACAAAGAAGAGCCATCAGAGGAATTAATTGAAATTGGGTTAAATATGGGTTGTGCGTATATGTTGACATATCAGAACTTAATTGTGGAATTTGTAAGCATCTATCAATCTTGTTTTACTTAGCTCCATCTATAATTAATAGAAAAAATAAATCTTTTATATTAAATATATGATTTGTTATGGGGTATATAATTTGCAGGAAACAAAGTATGGCACTTTGGCAACAGATAAAATCTTGAAAGATGGCATGTTACATGGTTTTGAAATAATGTGTATAGTTTATGAGTCAATTTTTGCATTGGTATGTCATCTCTTTTCAATTTACATTGATGTATATTATTTAATATTGTAATTTTCATTATTCTCACCAATGTATATACACTCATTACAGTTTATTTTTATTTTTCTAGATGGAAGGTGAAGAAGAAGAAAACAATCAACACCGTGAACAAAACATTGCTGAAAATAACCCAAGTCATGGAAGTAGCTCTAGCAGTGACAGCAGTTCAAGTGAATAATGATAATCACTATGTTTGGATATAAAAGCAAGGCACTGTATTTTTTGAAAAATGTCTGTGAAATCAGACATTTTCTTTAATGTAATGGACATAGTGTCCCAATTGAAAGATAAAGGGATACCAATAACTGTCCCATTTTGTATGAAAAATAATGTCTTATATGTGTGTGTGTGTGTGTGTGTGTGTGTGTGTGTGTGTGTGTGTGCGTTTTAATTTATTCTATTGCGTTCTCTATTGTCGCTATTGCGTTTTCCATTATCGGTCTCAAATGCACTAATAAAAATTTAATTCATATGAATATTGTTATAATATATGTGTGTGTGTGTGTGTGTGTGTGTGTGTGTGTGTGTGTGTGGACTTTTGATGAATAATGAATTTTAAAAAACCACAATAATTTTGATATGATATAACAAATTAATCCAAACATCACATTCAAATGCATTAATAAAAATTTAATTAATATGAATATTGTTATAAAGTGTGTCGACTTTCGATGAATAATGAATTTAAAACAATCACAATAATTTCACTTTCATAGGTCGATGTTTCTAAAAAATACAAAATGAAAACCGATGTGTGTATACTTACACTGGTGCGCTTTTATTCTTAAGCGCCCCAGTGCGTTTTTATGACCTATGGGCACCGCACAAATACCAAAACCGGTTGAAATTATCGAGGCGTTTGTGTGGTACAGCTCTCTGGTATGTTTATGTCTATTTATACACCAGTGCCCTTTTACGACCTATTAGCACCGCACGAACACAGATACAAATTATAAATCTCGGTGCGTTTGTGTGATACTATGCACCAGGGAATTTTTGTGTCTATACACAGTAGTGCATTTAGACGACCTATGGGCACCGCACGAATACCAATACCAATTATAAATCTCTGTGCATTTGTGTGATATTGTGCACCGGGGCGTTTAAGAGTCTATATGCACCATTGGATTTGTATGACATATTTGCACCGCACGAATACCGATGCCAATTATAAAGCTTGGTGCATTTGTGTGAAAGGACGCACCGTTGCGTTTCTATAAGTCTATGCATCGACGCATTGATACGACCTATGGGCACCACTCAATTCCCAAGACCAATTATAACTGCCCTGTGCATTGTATCACCAACACTACGCCCGATGTTGTTTTATACCTTAACAGCCTAGTGCATTCTCCTTAGACCGCCCCGGGCCGCCTTCCATAGGTACGCAGCGGTGCGTTAAATCGTGATTAGCACACCGATGAAAAAAACATGTGTAATAACCTCCAGCCGCCCATTTTTTTTGGGTTGTGTTGAATTTCCGTTAAAAGCTCCGCCAAAACTTCCGTAACCATAAAAGGATCAGCCCCTTTTCCCTTGAGGGCATTATCAGAGGAGGGCATCAGCATTTCAGATCAGCCACAACGTCATATTCATTTGGTTTCAGTTGCAGTGACAACTTGTTTGTCACTATTGTATTTTATCCGGCATTTCTAGCAATCTCCCTGAGATTGGCTAGAAATCCCATATTGAGCCCATTTTCTTCTCTTGGGCCATTTTCTTGTACCTTTCAGCTACATTATCATTTTGGTATGTATTTAGCAGCTGCATCTCTCATAGAGACTGCACAGTCACTGCCTCCAGCATTTTGTGCAGCAGCAGCATCTCATGTATTACATTGCTTATTCATTGGAGGTTGGTTCTAAGAGCTTGAGGGCCTTGCTCCTCATGATATTTCTGTACATTCTTGCTGATATATTAATATGATTATGGCTATAGTATTTACCCTCTCATGATACATTCATATTTGCAGATTTTTAGATTGATGTTTTGCATATTGTTGTAGCTCACTCTTTGGGTTGATTTATGATGTACCTGTGGTGGGGAGATCTGTTTAACTCACCTAGATCTATTTGTTTCATCTCTCTTTCTGAATTTAGACTCCATATTACATGTGTAAGAGGATCCCATCACTATACAGCGTTTTATATGCAAGTATTTCCTTATACAGTGTTCCCATGGGAGGCATTGCAAAAATTCCTTGAAGGGAACTATTAGCTTTTGACAAGTTCTATTGGCAGAGTCTGATAGTGGGCCAGGTAGCCTCTGGATCTCATCCTTCCTTGTGAAGGTGAAATATCCAGTAAATTCCCCTAACATTCAATCTCTGAAATAGTTCAATGTTGATTGTTAATACTCCTAGAGTTGGAAAAATGGAATATCTTCAGATATTCCCGATGGAGCAGGAAATCCCTCATTTGGGATATTACAGTGGTATCGAAACATGATCTTGGCTTAGCCTGTGCCCAAGATCTAAAGCTATCAGAAATAGTATCTTCTCTCCAAGGAGAGGAGATTTTCAAAGGAGACAAGGAAAGAGGAATGATGGAAGAGGATGTTTCCCTTCTTCTTTTCCAGACCATTGTGGACACCATTGCAAATCTTGATGAAAGGGAACAGTGGGAAGATTTTCTGAAAAGGTTTGTGGATGGAGCAAACCCTAGTTTTTTCATGATGGGTGTGAGCATTCAACCACATATGCAGATCCACAGTGCAGTCCTTTGTCCATTTGCAAGGATAGAGGAAGGAGATGAGGCCATTGGAGGAGCAGCACTGCGACTCAAAGGTATGGCTCATTTTTGTTGGTTTGGAAGTCCATTTTACATTGCCATGCAAATGCAAGAACACATGAAGCATTCACTAAGGGTTTGATGGAAGAACTTGGTGCAACTCATTGTGACATAAACACAAAAACTTTGCATGCATTGGAAGGAACCAACAGCACTGTCATATTGGGAGAACATCCATCACCACATGGAGGTGAGGAGGGAGCTATTGCTTCCACTAGAGGAGCCCTTGTATCTTTGCAGGGAGTTCCAAACATTTTTGCATGTGGGAACCAAGGCACAATTCCGGAGCCTTATGTAGCACTTGTTGGGGATTGTGAGATTGAAGAGCAAGGGAAGGATCAGCATGGAGGGATGATGGAAATTCACCCATATCCATTTCAAAAAAATTCTACACAAGGGAAAGAGACTACACTGCGTAGAGGAGAGAGAGGGACAAATCAGTCCACTCATACATGCAGTCTATTTCAGAGCATGATGTCTCATTTTATGGGGGCATTCCACCTGGAAGGCCACTTGGCTTAGAGTTGATGAGAGGCATCATTCCATTTGGTTCACCACTCATGGATTCTGGAGGGGTGGAGACACTAGAGGAATCCAACACAGCGTAGAGGGTTTGGGGTAAACTCAAGGAGGAGAGATATAGTCTCTCATTTTCATTATCCCCCATCTTCATCAGCTTTACTACGCTGACAGACTTTGCTGTAGGGATGGAGGATTGCATCTTCATGATGCAAGATGACTGCTCCATATATTTAGTGAGAGAGATGATACTTCCTTTGAGGAAGGACTCTTTCATGCATTGGAGTGGATGGAGGCCACTCATGCTTACATTTCCCAGGATCGGGAGATTCTTTGGAGGTGATAGTCTCTCATGGGAGGCTCATTTTCAGAGGCCCTTATTTCTATTTGAGCATGAGCAGTTGCATGATGGCATGGCAGCAACTTGGAAGGTGACTTTGGCATGAGGGGATGTCAAGGTGGCAGGCAACAACATGATGGAGCACCATATTGCAGAATACCAGCGATGTCTATGTGGAGGACTGATCCAGGATGGAGGGCTCAGCATGGGTTGAGTATTCCCCAGGATCCTGATGCATGCATGATTCTTGATGACCAAGAGGGAGATGAATAATACAGATTTTATTATGTAGTCATCTAACACTATGGAAGATTCTTCTTGGCTAGAGCTTTTAGTCTCAATAATAAATTATTGCATGCAGTACATAAGGACTTCCTAGCTATGCACTTGGATGCATACTTTGATTGGCTAGAGGAGTTCACTTGGAGGGCATTCATCATGGCACCTATCAGCATTGGCAGAGATTCATAGCCCACTTTATTATGGTGGAGAGAACCTCACATCCACTTCCATACTCATTGAAGGTAGAGAGGAAATTTCCAGTTGGGCCATTTCAAGCTCAAGAGCTCAAGTACAAATTGGAGAAGGTATAATCTCACATTCTATATTATACTTTCATTCCTTTTTTGAGTAGCATGATGAGTCAAGAAGAGTTGATTCCTTCTTGCATAATGTACAAGGATGTGTTTGTAGACTTTTTTAGCAGAATAATGGACCATTCTTATGGTGGTTTGTGGAGGGAGCCACATGCTCTTTGGTGTGCACCATTGGCACCAATTTATGTTTTCATGTTCCTATCTTTTGAGATATGTGTGGAAAAAAACAAGTGGCTGGGAAAAGCACTTGTTATGTATGTTTTTGATGAAGGAAAGAGGCTCACTACGTTGGTCCCATGAGAGGAGCAGTGACCCACTCTCTAGTTGTCTTGTGACAACTTGTTTTCATTGTATTATGCTACCTTGTATTGCTGATGCTGATTTATTCATAGGGAGCACTATTTGGAGAGTGACTTATATGTTGGGACAGCCCATTGGGAGCATTATTCTCCCCATTACACATGCTCTATATTGCAGGAGATACCATGGGAAAACCATGATTTCCATACTATTACTTTTCTCTTCTTGTGGGGCAAACCACTTGGAGAATTTGAAGAGGCATTTCATGGCTGAATATTTTGATGGGGTAGCTTGGGCAACTCTTGGAGGCCATACCATTTCAGCCCAAAGAAAGAGTCAGCCCCATATGTACTTCAGAGGGAGAGAAGAGCTTATTGGGATGAAGCAGCAACACTCTCCGTTCAGCCCCATTACATTGCACAGAACCGGGGGCAAGATTTCCATTTGGATGATAGCATGGGTGAGGGGATCATTAGTAGGATCATATTTTCTCATGGATTTCATCACTCCTACCTTGAGGAGGCCATGGTTCAGCAGGGATATTTCCACCTACACCTTCTATCTTTCCGTAAGGTGCACCATTCTGGTTTGCATACTTGGGAGGAGGCATTGGAGGACAGTTTTATTGCAACATATCTTGGACAGTGATGGAGATTGTTGATGAGGAGGCCACAAGAGAAGAAGGGGGAGAATTTTTTTTCTCTCTATGCAGTTGCTTGAGGACAAGCAACATGTGGGAGGGGAGGACTGTAATGTTCCCAATTTTAGCCTCAAGCTAAAATGGAACATTATAGTGGCATATTTTTATTTTGATTAATAAAATGGGTAAGGAGACCCCTTATCCCCTTGGTGATAGATAAATAACATTCATTATGAGAAAGGAGGATAAATAAGCAGCTAAAATAAACACCTAATGGTGTGAAAATGATGAGGATCACCTTGAGTTGGCCATATTTGACCAAGTCAACAGTGCTGCCTTAGAGGGGTGGCTTGCTTGAGCAGACAACGCAGTTTTTGGAGGGAAAACATTCAAAAGTGAATGGAAACCCTAATTGTGGGACCTATGGTGAGAGAGAGTTCATATTCTTTATAAGAGAGAATATATCAGCTCATTTTTTCATGCTTTGATTTAGAAATTTCGTAGTAAGGCCAAGGACTTTCATATCCGAGTTGTTTAGCAGGATTGCAGTGCTCTTGAGCACTGGGGGAGTTCCTGGGAGGGGATCCCCCACCTCTTCCTCATGGGAGGAGAGGATTTGAGCTGAATTTCCTCATTCCGGCATTTGGCCAAGCTCACTCCTTCAGTTGCAGCATTATTTCTGTAGCAAGATGGTGCTGTGTTGTTGGGGTAGCAGCAGAGGAACTCATAGAGTCTTTCCTTACTTGCTTTTTCAGTGGTGGAGTGATCTCTTCATTGGAGGAGTTGTAGAGAGGTCTCTTGGACCATATTTCAGATCTGTGGCATCAGGCCACTCATTCACCATCTCCCACTGCGCAGTCACTTGGAGAAACTGCGTTATTCCATGAGGGCAGTGTTGAGGGAGATTCTTGTGCTCATCAAGAGGAGTGATTTTGAGTAAAAGGGGATCAGCCCCTTTTCCCTTGAGCGCATTATCAGAGGATGGAATCAGCATTTCAGATCAGCCATAGCCTCATATTCATTTGGTTTCAGTTGCAATGACAACTTGTTTGTCACTATTGTATTTTATTCGGCATTTCTAGCAATCTCCCTGAGATTGGCTAGAAATCCCATATTGATCCCATTTTCTTCTCTTGGGCCATTTTCTTGTACCTTTCACCTACATTATCATTTTTGTGTGTATTCATCATCTGCATCTCTCATAGAGACTATGCAGTCACTGCCTCCGGAATTTTGTGCAGCAGCAACATCTCATGTATTACACTGCTTATTCATTGGAGGTTGGTTCTAAGAGCTTGAGGGCCTTGCTCCTCATGATATTTCTGTACATTCTTGCTGATATATTAATCTTACAATGGCTGTAGTATTTACCCTCTCATGATACATTCATATTTGCAGAGTTTTAGATTGATGTTTTTCATATTGCTGTAGCTCACTCTTTGGGTTGATTTATGATGTACCTATGGTGGGGAGATCTGTTTAACTCACCTAGATCTATTTGTTTCAGCTCTCTTTATGCATTTAGACTCCATATTATATGTTTAAGAGGATCCCAACACTATACAGCATTTTATTTATAAGTATTTCTTTATACATCATTCCCATGGGAGGCATTGCAGAAATTCCTTGAAGGGAACTATTAGCTTTTGACAAGTTCTATTGGCAGAGTCTGCTAGTGGGCCAGGTAGCCTCTGGATCTCATCCTTCCTTGTGAAGGTGACATATCCAGTAAATGCCCCTAATAGTCAATCTCTGAAATAGTTCAGTGTTGATTGCCAATACTCCTGGAGTTGGAAAAATGGAATATCTTCAGATATTTCCGATGGAGTAGGAAATCCCTCATTTGGGATATTACAAATAATACATTGGGAAATGGAGTCATAAACTTTAAGTAAATAAAATTCACAAATAACAGATGAAGTGTAGCAGGGAAAGGTAGCCTAGAATATTGGATATTTGGAGCTTTGTGGGGTGAATTGGAGGAAAAGATTCAAATTTAATTAAACATAGAGCATTTAGAAATGAATTCTATATTTAATTTCAGTTTGAAAAAACATATATTTTTTATAAGCCAGATCAGAGTGCAATTAAACAAATTCAGCCAATAATTTTCTTTAAACAACACAAATAAGAATAACATATGGAAAAACAAACAAATAACAGTTTCACAAGAGGAAAAACATCACAAAATTGTCTGACACATGAATCCTAGAGAAAATTTATGTATTACTGAAAATGATCACATTTAGCTGAGTGAATAGCTTTACATCAAAAAACTTATTTCTTCATTCAAGTCCCAACCCATAATACTTCGAATTATGAATTATTTACAAACTTTTACAAAATATCTTGATTTAAAATATCAATATTTATTACAAAATATCTTAAAACTGTTTGTATAAAAATAGTATAGAAATATAGGATAACAAAAACTTCTAAAGTTGTTGGCACTATCTTCGAGGATTGCTGGTGATGAATTGACCTGAAAAATTGTTGCCCTATTGCTGAAAATGTAAAACTTCTTTTTACTCCAAAATTCTACACAACTTATAACTTGCTGGTGATGGAAACTTTAGCTAGCCTCCTGTAATTTTCATCTACCTCGGTATATTTCTAAAAATTTCGTTTGACTAGGAATAAATGTTTTATTTCATGTTTAATCAACAGGTCAAATTCGAAACCCTCCATGAAATATTTTCCTGTGATGGTTCCTTTGATAGTGGAAATTTTTTATTTGTATTTTGCTATGGTGTGTAATTTATGTTGATAATCCTCCAATTTAACTAACTTATCTCCAATTCCTTTTAGCCCTGGCAGCCCTTTTTGATTCAGCATATTAAATTTTATTTGAAATTTCTGAATGTTGGCCTCCAAGTTATGGCATTTATTTTCTAACAAAAACATTAGATTCTTTTTAGTAAGAACCCTTTTTAATTCGAGGATGGTTTATGTCTTGTCTGTGATCTCAAATTCTCCTAATTCATCCTTATTTTTTGAATTTAGGACCTTGATCAATGTATTGGCTTCACCTGAAATTTTTCCTAAACTTTCCTTTACCTTTGAAATGATCTCAATAGGGGGCCATATTTCAGTGATTTCTTCATTTATTTCAATCCATATATTCTCCTTATATTTTGTAATTGTTTGAGCCATAGCAGACTCATTTTCTAGATGTTCAATTCTTTGGGTCTATCTATGACTCTTTTGCTACATATTTATTGTCAACTTTTAACTTATGTTCCTAAAGCTTTTTAAGCTGAGATTTCAAATTTTCAATTTCCTACCCTTTGATGGACATTGCTTCCATGGCTTTAATCAATTCTCCTGATGCATCTGTAGATTGTACCCCTACTGAAGTGATGGTTTCTGAAGTGGATGCTTCTGTTGTCAATGTACCTGCAATGGGAACTATACCTACAATAGGAACTGTTGTGAGTGGAATAATTGCTAGCTAAGAGGATTGTTCCTTTTCTTTTAACAATTTCTCCATCTCAATCTCCATTTGTTTAATTTGGACATTTTTTTCAATGGTGATCTTTAACATGTCTTCTTTATCTTGCTCTAAATGTCCAACTTATTTTTCTTGTGGATCTTCAATGGATGGAAGCTTGAGTTTCTTCGCCAATGTGGCTATGTCTGCATTCTTACTCTTAACAATTTCCTATGCAGCTTTTACATCTTTAGGATCATATCCTAATTTAATCACTAAATCATCCATTGATTTAATCTTTTTATATTTAGCCAAAGAGGATATCTTCCCAACTTTCAAATGAGACTCGATGTTATTGACTAAAGCTTGCAATTTTGAAGTTGTCATTTCTTTGTTATTCAAAGTTGAATACAACATCTCGCTTGTTTGTTTATGCGGGTCCATTTGATCAATATGATGCATTTGATCAGTGTCAAAGGAAAAGACAGAATTCTTGTAGTCATCTACAGTTTTGGGAGCAGGAACTGCTGATTGGAGGAATGCAATTTGAATTATCCCTTTCTATGTGTCAAAGGAAGAAAGAAGCCTATTCTGTGAGGTTGTTGTTTGTTTCCATAATTGAGTATAATTTGTAGCGTTAAGCATCTCATTTTTCTTCTTAATTTCTTTGTACTTGGAAAAAAAAATTGGTTCAACATGGTCGTGAACCAATTATGTTGTTTGAGATGTGTTTACAGGCTCTTGAGAGACCGACGAGCATGGAGATTCTTTAAAAATACCTTCAGTTCTTGGAAAAATCGAAGCACAAGAACCTGTCAAAACTATAGTTGATTGTGTATCGTCTTCAAGCAGGAAATCTAATATTGTATTGATCGTCTGCTTCTTTTTGTAGATTAAGAATTTTTTTGCTCCAATATTTGTGACTAAAGGATAAATATCTTTCCTAAGCCTTTTATCCTATATCTCTTTTCGTTATGGAGTCTATGAAATTGTTGTAGATATAATGTTCTCTTATACCTCATGTAAGTTATTTTCCACCTAATGCTCTTGATTCGTAAATTTCTCTATCTCAGGCCTTGGAGTGTGAGTATAGGGAGTAGTCTTCTACTCTACTTTGAGCTTTGAGATGATTCCAAAGGGGTCATATGACCAGGTGAAGCTAAATTTGAAATTAATTTGTTTTAAGAGTGAATCAACTTCCTAATTGTCTACTGCCTTTGTGTTACAAATAGAAGGCCCAACATGTGCCTTGATTTTAAATTGAGATTTCTTCTTTGTTGAAACAAAATGTAGATCATCCATGTTGACCATCTTTCTGATATATTCTAATGAGAAGATCCTCATAGGAACATACTTAGGTAGCCTATATGGAGGCAGTTCACATCTGTACACTCTGATTTATGTGTAATTTTGGTATAAGTACCAATCACATGGTTTAGTCTGCTCACTGAGATGCATAATTCTCTTTATCTCTGGCCCTATTCTTGGTTCAACATCACTGTTCAATAGGCAGGAGACTACATACAAAAATTGGTCAACATAGTCACGTTAGGTAAATTCATTGGTATTCTCTCTTACCAAGGAAGTCCAATGAATCATAGATTGGGAATTCCCTTGCTCATACCATTTCTGTAATGTACACTGAAAATGGTCTTTCTGTTGAAATAGAAATAAATACACTAAAATTAAAGCATATTTAAAACTACCTTCTATGGAAAATTTGAGGAATTGTTCATGAATGGCATTGGCTAAGAATGCATTGTAGTGGAAAATGATTGAGGACTTTTAATCCTTTTATAAAATTGATAGGAATCCCATCATGGCATCATCAACCCACTGATTGGATTGATAGGCCAATAAACATGAAACTATGGAGATGATCTTCTTGGTCATTTCAGGGAACATAGAGGATGGATATCAAGGGCTTTTCTTAGGTAACTGGGCATCCTCATTTTTACACCAATTTTTAGTCATCTAACCTGTTACTATTAGATGGACCAAATTACACCATGTAAGACCAATTTTACCCTAAGTAAAATTGCTTTCACTATGAAAAATAACTTAGTAATCCTTAATTTATTAAGTTGTTTATGGTCTAAACAGGAAACCCCGTGAGGAATAATTGGATAAATCCTTATTTGTTTGATTTTTCTCAAGGGATAATTAGTTAAATAACAGTTTAATTAATATTCTTGGTCATATTTAACCCAAAACAGGGAAAATTATTAGATAATCATTATTTATCTTATTATTTTCTAGGAATAATTATTTAAAACATTATTTAAATAATATTCCTTGTTAAATTTGACTAAACTATTTATAAATAATTGAATAAATCACTATTTATTTAATTATTACTCAACCACATCCTTAAAATAATAAATAAATCATTTATTTATTTATTATTTACAAATAAAGGGATTTGACCAAATTGAAATTATTTTTACCTCCAAAAAATATAATAAATATTGCATAAAAGTTGGATCTAGATTTGGTTAATAATATTTTAACTATGCACCAATATCTAGACTAACTCAATATTTTTTTATAAATAGAAGGGTTTTTCCATTCACTCACTACCTTTTGTTGCCTAAAGATCACTCTGGATCTATAATTTTGGTCTGACTTTTATCCTCCATCATTGTAATATTTTGCTACCATTTTTCTTGTGAGCTCCCTTTGAGTTCCATTTTTGTCTGGGTTTCCTACACAATCAAGAGAGAGAGATATTAGATATGAAGCGTTGAGGACATACAAGAACCCATCCCATTGAGGGGGACTGGTAACATATTTCTATGTTCCCTTCCTAGGTGTCATAAATACAAAAATTATTTAAAAATATTATTGTCTTATTCATTGGATGCATGGTGCAAATCTTATTATTTGATGTTTAATATCTTTAACTGCATAGATATAGATTTTTGTAGCATTTGTCTTGGCCAAATAATTGTAGATCTAAATAATTTAACAACCATATTTGATGTTAGGTTAGTTTTTTATGCATAGCTAAAGTGAGTTTTTTTCGTACGCTTGCGATTAGAATTCACACTAACAATTGGCGACTCCACAAGGGTTTACGATTACGACCACTGTCGTTTTTCAGATCCCTGCATGACCAGCTACTTCAACCCCTACGGTTTTTATTCAGCTTCTTGTTTTTCTTTTCTTGATATTGTTTTTAACCTTTAAAACCCTAAAACAGTAAAAAATCTAACTTCTATGTGTTTACGAGCCTATTGCATAGGTGACAGGTATCAGCCCCAATTGAGACGACACTTTTTTCTGAAACCTACTCCTGAGAGTGCCGGAAGTGTAGGTCACACTTTTTGGGCCAAAACCTACGACCTCAACCTTCAGGATGTGGAAAACAGCCTCAAACCTGCGACCTGTACTTTTTGCAGGAATTTTCTATGATTTTTCTGGGTTTGTCTGGGCTACTGTTCAGGGTTGTCTAACCTCCATATCCACCCATCTTGGACCTGTACTTGCTCTTTTTTACTCATCGAAGTAGGAACCTAGCCCCCTAGGGCTTCAGTACGCTTCCACCTTTCTAGGAGGAGTTTAGCTGAAGCAGGTCGTCTGAGATTTCAGTGTGTTCAGCGATTTTTTAGATCTGATCATATACTTTCATATCCATTTCAGATTGGTTATTCATCCATCCAAAACACCTATTTTCAATTTTTTTTCCTCCTCCTCTAGGGTCCCCTCTGTTTCCCTTCAGGCTGTAGCCTTTCGCCACCTAATTTGCAGCACTTTTCCATCTAGTTTTTGCTATTTTTTTGCACCTATTTCCTGCAAATCGGACCTTTAGATCATTGTCCCTCCCGACTTTAGATCCATTGGCTATTTTTGTGTGTTTTTACTAGATTTTTCCCACCCATAGACTAGTTTTTGGGAAGCCCTCCTTCTTGGGTTTATATTGATGCATCTTTAGCTATTTATTTTCTGTTATAATCAGTTTAATTTACTATTATTTGTAGATTTATTTATAGTTATACAACACATTTTTTTTTCTTTTCTCTCTACACACGTCTGGGTTTAAAAATTAAAAGTAACACACTTAACACGCACACCCTAAGTGAAGAGCACTTGGTTTACACCACCGGGCCAAGAATATAACATTGTAATCATTTGATCCCACACCTCTTTGCCCTTGTTTTGACATTGTAATCATTTGATCCTGCACCTCCTTTCCCTTGGTGGTCTTTCTTCCTTCTGTGATCCATGTATTTTCTTCCATCATTGCACCCCCAAGGTGTTTATCTCGGAGACTTCTTGGCCTTCATCCTCAGTTTCTATTAGGAAGACTTACTCCTCTGCGTAGGATTCGAGTTAGTCCTCCACCGAGTCCCCATTCTGACTCTGCTTCTGGTTCATCGGGTTCCCCTTCTAGTTTTATCCTCGGTTCTCCCCCTCTCACCTTCACCATGTCTGGTTCAGGACCTAATGCTGGTGGTAGCCCTGGCCCTAATGCTGGGAATAATACTAGTGGGACCGCAACAAGAACTATCCTGGCTACTCCTTTGGTCCCTTATATGGAAAGCCTCAGTCTTCTCGATTTTAACCAGTTGATCAATGACCCCATACACCACGATCATGGTTGGCCTTCTATGCCAACCAAGCTCCCTTTTGACATCCCCAAGTTTGAAGGTCTTGCTGGAGAAGATCCTACAAACGATGTTCAATCTTTCCACATGTGGTGTTCGTCTAACTCCATCACCGATGACTCTGTTCGTCTTCAATTGTTCCAGCATACACTTACTAGAGAAGCTTCTATGTGGTTTTTTGACCAGGCTTCCTCCTCTCATACTACTTTTGTAACTCTTTCCCAAGCTTTTCTCTCTTACTTCCAACTTCCCCTTCGTTATGACACTAGTACCGAAATTTTGACCTCTTTCTGTCAATCTTCTGTGACCCACCTATCCGATCGTGTCCAGGAATAGCGGAGAAAAAAGAGCCTATGTCGAGCCCCTACCTTCGAAGACCATGTCTACTGTTGAGCCTCAAATTTGTGCTTTCCTTCACCTCATTTTACCTCATTTTCCCTTGTCCATTTCTATCTTAAGCCCAATTGATCAATAAATATAGTTAAAATTGCTTCTAGAATGGTTTACATGGTCGACTTGTTGAATTTTGTGATTTTTTGCCATTGTTAAGCATTTTGGCTAGGAACTAATCTGCAGAATGCGTGACATTCATGTAGCTAACGGCGATCTACTGACTACCTTCATGTTTGAGTATGTTCCGGGTGGCCCCTTGAGGAAATCCGCATATGGGCATGATCCACGTCTTGTCTACATGGTTTGTTGCTCATCATGGAGGAAGAAATGGATTCGGGTACGGTTATGCACGTGGGAACACATTTATGAAGGAAGACTCCTACTAGGGCTGTCTCGATCCGGATGTCTTTTCTCCTTCACGTAGCCACCTTGAAGACTCCTAATATGATTCGGATAAGGAAAGACATTATTCCTAAATTGTTGTAATTATTGTTACTTGCATTTGTTTTATAAACTCTTGAGTAGACCGAGAGCTTAGTTAGAGATTTTATGTTAGATTTCTGTTGCTAGATTTTGTTTAAAAACTCGTATTTACGTCCTTGAAGACACGGGAGTGTTATGTTCAAACTATTGCATCGTTAATGGAGCGAGACAAATTTATTTTGAAGGCGTGATTTAATTTGAAGTTGAATGCGTCAAGTGGTAGAGGGCCCCTCGCCTCTTGCACGGATTTCTTTTTGCGTAAACTAGATAATTTTTTCCTAGCTTCCTTTACGTTTTTGCATTTGAATTGGTAGTTGTTTTGTTTTATCTCATCGTAGTCGTATTAATTCTAGCTCTTCCACAAGAAGACACTCTTCCAACAGACTAAAATGATGAATGTTTAATGACTATGGTATTGCGGGGATAGGAGTTAAATTTGTATTTGTTTTAACTAGCTACTGTAGTCATATTCGTTCCAGCTCTTCCACAAGAAGACACTCTTCCAACGGAGACCAAAATGATGAATGATTAATGACTATGGTATTGTAGGATAGGAGTTGAATTTGTATTTGTTTTTAACTAGATACTGTAGTTATATTCATTCCGAGTTCTTCCACAAGAAGACATTCTTCCAACGAGATCATAACAATGAATGATGAATAGCTATAGTACTGTAGAGAATTAGTTGTAGTTTTTTCTATTCACTATCACGATTACACTTGTTCTAATCACTCTTCCACAAGAAGAAATTCTTCCAATACATCCTTAAGAAGTTCAAGACATGACCATGATAATGAAATATTTAGTTGTTTGTTTGTACTAAGTATCATCTTCGTTCTTACTCTTAAACGCTTGCCCAAGACATCATAATGACGAGTAGGATATGGATGTGGTAACTTAGTTTTTTCATTTGCTTTCAGTCCATTTGCTTTCAATTGCATACAAGTCCACGATCGGAATTGTTCTACCTCTTCCACAAGAAGGAACTCTTCCAAAATATCACTAATGATGAACAAAGCAGTTGTGTAACTTCATAGATTAATGCATGTTAGTATAGTTAGAACAACTCCCAGGGAGTTTCATTTGCATTTAATTCATGTTCGATTACTTTGTTTCAAGTTTGATGATGACTTATAGTTCAACATTGTTCTAGTTTAGAAGCATCTTAGATCCATTCTTAAGTTAACTCATTGCACTTACATCTCATAGTCATACTGTCATCATCCTTTGCACAATAGATTATTTTAGTTGTTAGGATTCACAAAGACGACCTTCATTATTCACAAACATCTTTTTGTTCGAAAAACTACAAATGATCCATAACCATAGGAACAGAAGATAACATCACTACAAGGTACGAAGTATCTCTGCAAATTTCTCATCATTTTAAAAACGGAGCTCTTCCTCAAAAGAACTACTTTGAAAAGAAACCAATAACTCTTTGAGTATAGGTTACGATACATCCAATTAAATTGCGAGAATAGAACTAGGAATTAGTCATGGAATAGATGAGCTTTAGAACAGAATGTTGCACCATGATAAAATTAGTGTTTAAGCTGTCTAGTTAGAGAACTTGCATATTTAGTGATCATTTCTCAAGTTTAGTTTGTGTCATTTGCCTAAGAAGTCATTATCAAGCTTTTGTTTCTATTTAGTCATAGTTCAGATTTTGTATCCAACTGCATTTGCCAATCCATACATTAGGCTCATGCATGTGTTTTTGACCACCAATTTCTTTCCATTAGTTTTTCTAGGCACTTTCATTGTAAACATAAAACACCAAAAAGACCAAAAACATCATAAATCAACATAAAAGACCAAAAACATCACAAAACACTACACACAACGCATTAGGAAACAAGCACCTAGGTACATATGGTACACTTCACTTCGACAGTTTACAAATCCTGGTTGACAATTAAATGAGCTCGGTTTAGGAGACTAGGCGAGACCCAACATTTTGGCGCCATTGCCGGGGAAGTGAAAACTAGGTAACCTTTGTTTCTTAGCATCCAAAAACAATTTTATGCGTAGGAGAGAGATTCAAGGGGAAGATTTATAAGCGACGAGAGGCAAAAGTTTGATATCTAGAACACCACTTGTTTCATCTAGATCGAGAGCTAGTACACCTTCAACTCAAACCCATCTTCCATCCTTTATCGATCCTCGGACTTCTAAAAGATCTAAGGTCACCTATTCCATTAGAGAAACCTTCCACTTCATCCACTAAACCTGCCATAGAAGAGGATCCAAAAACTTTTGTTGAGGATACAAACCTTTCTACTTCCACGGGAGAGTCAACCATGGCGAGTAAGAAGGAGGAGGAGGAGTTGTTAATGGAGAACACACATTGTTTGGAGGAGGTAGAGGTAGAGGTAGGGGGAGAAGGAGGAAGAGGAGAAGGAGGTAGCGGTGCGAGAAGGAGGAAGAGGTAGAATAGGAAGCTCTTTTGGGTTCCCCTATACTTGATGAAGAAACCAATACAACCATGAAAAACATTTCACCTTTCGTCCTTCCGAACTTCTATGGACTTAAAAGTCGAGGATCCCGAAACTTTCTTATTCGAATTTGAAGTCTGTGTAGGACTTATGACTATCTTCAAGATGCTCAAAAAATTGAAATTGTTTCCTTCGACTCTAAAAGGAGCGGCATTGAAGTGGTTTATGAGTTTGAACGATAGTTCTATTAGAACATGGGAAGACATGAGACAAGCATTTCTAGAGAGATACTTGGATTATTGTATGCCGATTAATCATAAGGAAGAAGTGTTCAAGATGTTACAAAAGGAAGATGAAAACTTAGAAGATTTGTTGGAAAGATTTAAATACAACATAAAAAGGGCACAAATGGAAAACCTAGATCGGGACACTTTAAAAGCTCTTTTGTTGAAAACAATTAGGGATGAATGGTTGGATATCCTTAACATGATGGGAAAAGGAGATATATCACAACTCACATTACCTGAAATATCTGAGTTATGTATCAACCTTTCCGAGGGAAATCCATCATCAAAGGTCAGAGATCCTCGCTCTTGCAAGGGCAAGTAAATGCGTCGCAGGGACGATAAGTAGATCGAAATAGGACACATGCTTGATGATTTTAAATCGACATCTTAGGGAGTCTTAGTGAACAAATAGACACCCTCAAGATACAAAACAAGCAAAAGGGCTGAATCGATGCCTTGGCAATCTTTTGTCCCAAATGTAGGAAGAAACATGCCTTGAGAGAGTGTCCTCTAGATGTAAAAGTTGTAGAAACTGTGTTATTTGTTACGAGAAACATGAGACCAAGAATTGTCCTTTCTCTCTGTCTCAAGGTCATGTTTTCAGGAAGAAACTCTCTGCGATTCCACAGAATCTCTTAAACTTTGTATCTAGAAGACCTCGGCGGGGATCTCGGACACAAGGATTCCATGATCAAATGTATAATCAACCTCCACCTTGGAATTCTTGGCAGCAACCTTGGCCCCAATTTCAAAAATCAATCTCAAGCTTGGGCACTAAAGGATCACAAGGTCCCTATGGAAGATACTCTCCATATTATCGGTATCCACCATCCTATCCACCATATCCACATTTTTATCCTCAAAATCCTCAACAAAAATTTTCCTCAAAATCTTCAACAAAATTTTCAACAAAATCCTCAACAACTTCATCAGAACCAACCTCATCAAAATCAACCACTTCCATTACCATTCCCTCAAAAAATCCAATCAATTGCCGCACTCAACCAATACCAAACCCCAATAATAAGAACCCTCGTAATACATACATGATAGAAGGACAACAATTTCCAACTTATTTAATTACTCCTCTAGACCTTAGTGATGTTCAACTTAGGTCCCAGGAAGGATACTTGAGAAGAGGAAACCTATCGTGATTATACAAGAACAAGATAATTCGAGGAAGACTCCTGCAGGTTAATAAAAGTCTTGAGGAAGGTACATCCTTTCAAGGCCAAAACATTGAAAAAAGCTTTGAAACAAAAAAGATCCAATAACTCCAACTCCGGTATTAGAGCAACCATCCACATCTACTTCTATACCTCCCTTTCGGAAAGACTACAAATTGATAAAGGTGTAGAAAAACAAATAATGGTGCCTAATTATGATTTCTTGGATGAATTGAGAAATGTTTACATTAAAATTCCATTATTGCAAGCCATCGAGGAAATCCCAATTTTAGCCAAAACAATAAAAGGGAGTTGAGTATGAAGACAACAAGAAAAAGAATAAGAGAAACCAAGAAAATTCAATTTGGTAGGACAAATAGCGAGACATTATGATGGGTAAGATTACTATTCCAAAGTATCTTGACCCAGGGAAATCCGATTGTCAAAATTCACATCAATGGAATTGAAATTCAAAACACACTCATTGACTTAGGGAGCAGCAATAAATATCATGAGTAGACAAATCATGGACAAACCGAAACTTCCTAATCTTCTCTTTACACCCACACTATTACAATTAGCAGATAGATCCGTGATCGGACCCGGATGGGGTAATAGAAGACATTCCAGTGTCCCTAGACTCTTGGGAGTACACTACGTGATTTCATGATCCCGACACCCAAGAATAATCTAGGAGGCCATCCCATTATACTAGGAAGACCTTGGTTGGCTACAGTCGATGCCTTTATTAGTTGTAGGTCCCAGGTGATATGTATATTTTCGATGGTAGTTCAACAAAGAAATTCACTTTATATCCTCCGGACTAGGACAATTACTGATTTAGATGACACTCAATGGATAGAGGATGAAGAATATTTACAACCACTCTTCACAATTTCAGAAATTAGTGAAGATAATCAAATTCTGAATACTCTAGAAAACTTTGAATCTTCTCGAACACAAACAAGAATCATTTCAAGAGAGATCCAATATTGAGTTCTTGTCATCTAGACAGATGTCTCTTCATTCTATGGACAAATTTGGCAGCTCTACAAGTGAAATTTTTTCCCGAGCAAAACCTTGAACATAAATAAAAAACCTAGAAAAATCTCAACAAGAAGAGTTAGTCAAAGTATTACGGAGACATTCTTCGCATATGCATGGGAATACACCGACATGAAAGGGATAAGTCCCAAGACTTGTACTCATCACATCTATATAGAGGCAAAATCGCAAACCAATTAGACGACCCCTCAAAGACGGATGAATCCAAATCTTAGGAAATTGTCAAGGAAGAATTACAAAAATTGTTAAATGTTAACTTCATCTATCCTATTTCGGATAGTCGGTGGGTTTCTCCTTTGGTGATTGTGCCTAAGAAAAATGGAAAATGGAGGGTGTGTGTTGACTACAAGAAATCTGAATAAAGCTACTCTTAAAGACCATTTTCCCTTACCTTTCATAGATCAAGTATTAGATACATTAGCGAGGTAAAAAGTACTTTTCATTCCCTCGGATGGATTTAGTGGTTACAATCAAATCCAAGTAGCACTTGAAGACCAAGATAAAACCACATTTACTTGTCCTTGGGGTACCTATGCCTCTCGAGTATTGCCATTTGGATTGTGCAATGCACCGCAACATTCCAAAGGGCGAGTATTAGGAATTTTTTTTGATCATCGATACATGGTACGTGTAGAGGTGTACATGGATGATTTTGCGCTTTATGGGGATACATTTGAAGAGGCTTTAGAAAACTTGGAAAAAGTCTTAAAAAAGATGTCAAGAAGCAAACCTTTCACTTAGTCATGAAAAATGTTTTATGATGTTCATTTGAAGGTATTGTTTTAGGGCACCACATTTCGGGGGGATGGGATTAGAGTAGATGAGGCGAAAGTTGAAGTTATTTCTAACCTATCCATTCCAAATTTTCAAAAATATGTTAGAAGTTTTCTAGGATTTACTGGGGTATTATCGGAGATTTATAGAAAACTTCACCAAAATAGCATCTCCTCTCTTCAAATTACTCACCAAAGATTGTGAATTTAAGTGGACTTACGATTGCCGATTTAGCTTTTGAAACCACGAAAACCAAAATTTACGAAGCACCTATATTAAGGGGACCTAGCTGGAAGTTACCTTTTCATATCTCGACGGATGCTTCCGATACGGCTCTAGGAGCGATGTTGGGACAAAAAGATTTAATTCCCTATGCCATCTATTATATCGGTAAAAAATTTGACTCCTGCGAGTTAAACTATCTTTATGAATCGAAAAAAGAGTTTTTTTAGGTCATTGTTCATGCCATTAACAAATTTAGACACTATATAACGAGGCTATGAAACTTTTATTCACATTGATCATTACGCCATTAGATACTTAATGAATAAATCAATCACTAATGGCGAGTTATAAGATGGTTGTTATTATTGCAAGAATTCAACATTACTATTCTAGATAGGCACTGGAAAACAAAACACCGTAGTTGATTTCTCGTCTAGAATTCAAAATATCAAAGATGACACTCAGGTTGAAGATCAATTTCTGATGAATATCTTTTTGCGATCTCTACTCAAACTCCATGGTTTGCTTGATATTGCCAATTATTTAGTTTCAGGAAAATTTCCTTCAATTATGAATGCAAAGGGATAAAAGAAAAATCATTAATGATAGTGCAAGATATTCATGGGTCGCTAATGAGTTGTACAAGACGAGGTCCAGATTTGATCATTAGAAGGTGTGTTCGTGAAGATGAGATGCTGAAATTCTCAAGGCATGTCATGATGAACCTTGTGGCGGACACTTTGCGAGATAAGAGGACGACCTATAAGATCCTTAATTTAGGATATTATTGGCCATCTTTGTTCAAAGATGAAAGGGAGTATGTAAAAAGGTGTGACGATTTGCCAAGGGTAGGGAAACCTTCTCCTTCGAGTGAGATGCCATTACAACCTCGGGTACACATTGAACCTTTTGAAAAAATGGGCTTTGGATTTTGTAGGACCTATTAGTCCTCCATCAAGACAAAAGAAATATATATTAGTTTGCAATCGATTATGTTACTAAGTGGGTAGAAGCTAAACCATTACTTGTTGCTAATGAATCATCTGTAATTGCTTTTCTTTTGAGGATATTTTTTACTCGTTTTTGGTGTCCCAAGGGAAATTGTTACGGATCAAGGAGCTCAATTTACATCAAGGCTAGTGGAGCAAATGATGGAGAAGTACAAAATCAGACATAGAACATCTACTCCTTATCATCCACAAGCAAATGGTCGAAGTGGAATCCACTAATAAAGTTATTGAAGGAATCCTAACAAAGATCTGTTCATCTACATAGAAGAGATTGGGTAGATAGGCTTCTCGAAGCCTTGTGGGCCTATAGAACTACATGGAGAAACACAACGAGGCCATACTCCTTATGAGCTTGTTTATGGAAAGCAAGTTTTGTTTCCCATAGATTTCCAAATTCAAACATTCAAGATGGCGAGTTCAGCTAGGACTTGATCTAACGGAGGCACAAAAATATAGATCGGAGCAAATTAATGAATTGGATGAGATCGGACAAGATGCGGTTCAGAAAACAAGTCTAGTCCAACGGCCAAAGGGCTAGATGGCATGACAAGTACATCAAGGAGAAGAAATTTAAAGAGGGTGATCTGGGCTCTCTTGTTTGATTCAAAATTCAAGGATTTTTTAAGGGAAATTTCGAGACACATTGGCTTGGGCCATATGAAATTGTTCGAATTTTTTGATAATGGGGCGATAAAAATCAGAACTATAGATGAAGAGGAGGTCACTTTTCTTGTGAATGGTCATAGACTGAAGCTATACCACAAGCCACTCTCAAGAGAAGAGTTTTTCAAGAAGTTCCAAGAAGACAATGATGTGAAGTTAATGAAGAAGAGTCTCTCTTCGTCATCAACTTGATTGAATTTTCTGAAGCATTTCTCTTTTGATTTAAAAATAAAAAATAAAAAATAAATAAATAAATAAAGGTATAAAAATGAAAACCAATCATTGATTGGCATGTTTATACAGAAAAGATAGGGTGAAAATCAGAGTCTCTCTGACACTCTAACTTTTCCCATTCTTGTAGCTAATTTGTTATACAAATCATGAAAATGCAGTTCCATAGTACTTATGATTCATTTCATCTCACTCCATTCACTTATTCATCCATACTCCATCTCATCCATCATTCATATTTCACTCCATTCCACATCTCATTCATCTCACTCCATCTTCCATTCATCTCATTTTCATGTCAAAACACAAAATTTGATATCTTGCTCGTAAGTGAATAAAATATGTCATGAACTGCAATACAACCCTTATGTTCCTTCATTCCATTTCATGAATCGAATCCATCCCATTCCATTATCCACTTCATACATATCATAATCCATCATCCATTTTCATTCATACCACATAACATTTCATCCATACTCCAAAAACATTCCATTTTCATGATTAAAGTGTTCTACGAGAACATTTTGAAGCTTAGTGGACATTCTGAGATCGATCAGCCTTTCTGCGGCCACGGGACGGTCTTTGCGCGGCTATAAACCCCGAAGGCATCAACCGACGAGACATCGGAATCACAACAAAGTGATCCGGTGAATTCATGAATCAAAAACATCAAGAAAAATTGTGAAAGATTCCTCCAAAGATGAGCGAGAGAAGACAAAGGCTACAAAAACATCCAATAAAGAGCAGAGGTAACAAATTTAAATTACGATGGCATTTCATAAAAGTTTAGCATAGTTTAGTTGTGGATTATTCGAAAGGTTGTTTTTAATTGTTTTATTGATCAAACACCAACAAACCCTCTACAGACTTTGTATTAAAATCTTCCATTTCAAATTTCATATCTCGATAGCATTTAAGCGGTGAAATGGCCAAAGCATTTGAATTTTCTACGTCTCTTAACCAAAGCATTTAATGATGATGATTCCCTCTGCCGTCGTAAAATCCTCCGCCGTCTCCTCAATCATTAATACAAGCCCTCCACCTCACTCCACTACTCTATTCGCGTGACCATTTGCCATAACTTCATTCCGTAGCCGGTATTCCATTCGAAAGACGAGAGATATTATTATCACTGGGAGCGAGCTAAAGGATATCGGTTTGAACAGCATTGAGCATTGTAAACGCGAGCGAGAGCAGAAGAGGTAAATTTGGAAGTATAACGGTGTCGGGACTCAAAGCCACTTAATACGGGTAGGCGGATAGCATATCACCGTGGACGGAATTTGAAGCATTTTCACTATAAACTCGGAAATTGTAGCGTGTGTGAGTTAGAAGTCCATTGTTATCAAAGAACGAGAGGTGTTAAAATTGAAGTCTTTTGCTACCAGAGACGAGAGGTGTTATAGTGATTGAGTTTGAAGATTTTTGCTACCCAGAGACAGAGACGTTGTAATGTTGAGTTGAAGTACGTGTTACAGGGAGACAGAGACGTTGTAGTGTTGAGTTGAAGTCTATGTTACCGAAACGAGAGATGTTGCGGCGTTGAATTTGAAGTCTTTTGCTACTAAGAGCCGAAGGTATTGCACGAAAAATAAATTTGAAGCCATCTTCCATTTTCAATCAAAGACATTTCAACTCGAAATTTGAAAGCTGCTCTCATTTTCAAACAAAGGCATAGCACTCCGACATTCAATTGTCAACGAAGCATATCGGTTCGAGGTTTTAAAGGCATTTGTTATTATCAATCGGAGGTATGTCATTCCAAAATTGAAGCCATTTTCATTTAGAGCTTGAAGCTATTTCGGTTCGAAAGTGAAAGTCATTGTTTTGTGGGTAGAAGAGTGTTAATTTGATATTGAAAAAATCATGGGTTTAATTGTAAGGAGCTGAACCTGTGGGTTCAAAATATTTAGAAGGTTACCCACAATGCAAGGAAATGTTACAACAAATAGGATGGCTTCAATTTTTTGGAAAAAATTTAATGGCTTCCATAAGGAAGTCACTAAAACATTTTCCGGATCCTTTCAAGGAACCGAAGTTGAAATAGGGGATGTCAAGTTTCTTTGTCATGAAGTTTTTATAGCGAGAGGCTACGGGATTGTCCCGAAGCTGGGGAGAGATGGTTTAAAAATAGGGAATTCCACAATGACTCTCGGGAAACAAATTTTAAAATCACCAAATATGGATGTTAGTGTATTCAAGAAAGGAATTCCCGATCTTTGCATTGAAAAGCAAATGGAGAAACATACTACTTCTTTTACAAAAAATTTGTTACATGTGAGGGTAGATATGGGACATTTTATGTCTACCACATTAGACTAATGATGCATTTTTCTAGGGAGAAGATTTAAATCTACCATATTTCTTGCATCAAAGTCCGAAGAAAAATGGCTTCTTGTGTTTCAGAGAAGAATTCAATTTTTAGAGACAACCCCTGTATCATCATGGTTTGGTCAAAATTTTGATTGAGCATCATCTATCTAAAACAAATGATACATGGGATGATTTCTTAATAAGAAATCATTTTGAAGAAGCAAAAGAACCATCACTCGAACCACAACCCACAAAGAGAAGTAGGAAATGGAGGACTTCAAAAGATAAAATTGACAAACCAACCCAAGAGAGCGGTGAGGAAGTCATTTTAGAGAAGTTGACTCGGATCAAGAGGCAACTCAAGGAAGAGAAGATAATCAAGGAATCTGCTACGAGAGAAAGGAGAGGGGTTCCTCTCGGCTTAGGAGAAGCCACGGATTAAAAGGAAAAACTCGAAGAAAACACCAATCAAACAAACGAGGGGGTAATCAATATTGAAGATGAAGAAACACCCATTGAAGAGGATGATGAAGAAGATTTTTATGAAGGAACCCTCGAAATTGATCTGCTCAACGAGAAATTTATGACTATGTGGAAACCTTAGAGAGGACGAGCTTCGAAAGCGAGAGAAAGAACCCCAGTCCTCCAGCATCGAAATTGATATATTAAGAAGGGATAGATACGAGTTGGAATTGCTTTGAATAGACACATTAAAAAATGAGAATGAAATTCTCAAAGATCAAATCAAGCTCAAGACGATATGAACTCAACCTTATCACTGCATATAGACAAAGTGGAGAGGACCAATGAGAAGTTGAAGACAAGGAACAAAAAAAGGCTGATCGAGGGCACTCACCAACCTCGGGTTCAAACTTGTGATCGGGGAAACCCGAAGGCCTCTAGCTTTCGGACAAAGGAGAAGAAGGGGATTAGATGTCCTTGCAGAAGCCTCTCGAATTCATAGGATAATTTTCATGAGGACATGCAAAGAGAACGACAGTAGGGGGGTATGTTGAGCCTCAAATTTGTGCTTTCCTTCACCTCATTTTACCTCATTTTCCCTTTGTCCATTTCTATCTTAAGCCCAATTGATCAATAAATATAGTTAAAATTACTTCTAGAATGGTTTACATGAGTCGACTTGTTGAATTTTTGTGATTTTTTCCATTGTTAAGCATTTTTGACCGGAACTATGCGTGAATGCGGGACATTCCATAGCTAACCGGCGATTCTGCGACTACCTTCATGTTTGAGTATGTTCCGGGTGGCCTCTTGAGGAAATCCGCATATGGGCATGATCCACGTCCCTGTCTACATGGTTTGTTGCTCATCATGGAGGAAGAAATGGATTCGGGTACGGTTATGCACGTGGGAACACATTTATGAAGGAAGACTCCTACTAGGGGCCGATCTCGATCCAGGATGTCTTTTCTCCTTCACGTAGCCACCTTGAAGACTCTAATATGATTCGGATAAGGAAAGACATTATTCCTAAATTGTTGTAATTATTGTTACTTGCATTTGTTTTATAAACTCTTGAGTAGACGAGAGCTTAGTTAGAGATTTTATGTTAGATTTGCTCCTAGATTTTTGTTTAAAAACTTCGTGTTACGTCCTTGAAGACACAGAGTGTTATGTTCAAACTATTGCATCGTTAATGGAGCGGAACAAAGTTATTTTTGAAGGCGTGATTTAATTTGAAGTTGAATGTCGTCAAGTGGTAGAGGGCCCTGCTGCCTCTTGCACGGATTTCTTTTGCGTAAACTAGATAAGTTTTTCCTAGTCGCCTTTACGTTTTTGCATTTGAATTGGTAGTTGTTTTGTTTTATCTATCGTATTCGTATTCATTCTAGCTCTTCCACAGAAGACACTCTTCCAACAGACTAAAATGATGAATGTTTAATGACTATGGTATTGCGGGATAGGAGTTAAATTTGTATTTGTTTTAACTAGCTACGTAGTCATATTCTGTTCAGCTCTTCCACAAGAAGACACTCTTCCAACAGCACCAAAATGATGAATGATTAATGACTATGGTATTGTAGGATAGGAGTTGAATTTGTATTTGTTTTTAACTAGATACTTTGTAGTTATATTCATTCCAGTTCTTCCATAAGAAGACATTCTTCCAACGAGATCATAACAATGAATGATGAATAGCTATAGTATCTTGTAGGAATTAGTTGTAGTTTTTTGCTATTCACTATCACGAGTTACACTTGTTCTAATCACTCTTCCACAAGAAGAAATTCTTCCAATACATCCTTAAGAAGTTCAAGACATGGCCGTGATAATGAAAGATTTAGTTGTTTGTTTGTACTAAGTATCATCTCTTGTTCTTACTCTTAAATGCTTGCCCAAGACATCATAATGACGTAGTAGGATATGGATGTGGTAACTTAGTTTTTTCATTTGCTTTCAGTCCATTTGCTTTCAATTGCATACAAGTCCACGATCGTAATTGTTCTACCTCTTCCACAAGAAGGAACTCTTCCAAAATATCACTAATGATGAACAACAGATTGTGTAACTTCATAGATTAATGCATGTTAGTATAGTTAGAACAACTCCGGAGTTTCATTTGCATTTAATTCATGTTCGAGTTACTTTGTTTCAAGTTTGATGATGACTTATAGTTCAACATTGTTCTAGTTTAGAAGCATCTTAGATCCATTCTTAAGTTAACTCATTGCACTTACATCTCATAGTCACACTTGTCATCCTTTGCACAATAGATTATTTTAGTTGTTAGGATTCACAAGACAGCCTTCATTATTCACAAACATCTTTTTTGTTACGAAAACTACAAATGATCCATAACCATAGGAGCAGAAGATAACATCACTACAAGGTCCGAAGTATCTCTACCAAATTTCTCATCATTTTAAAAACAGGTGCTCTTCCTCAAAAGAACTACTTTGAAAAGAAACCAATAACTCTTTGAGTATAGGTTACGATACATCCAATTAAATTGCGAGAATAGAACTAGGAATTAGTCATGGAATAGATGAGCTTAGAACATAATGTTGCACCATGATAAAATTAGTGTTTAATTTCGTCTAGTTAGAGAACTTGCATATTTAGTGATCATTTCTCAAGTTTAGTTTGTGTCATTTGCCTAAGAAGTCATTATCAAGCTTTTGTTTCTATTTAGTCATAGTTCAGATTTTGTATCCAATCGCATTTGCCAATCCATACATTAGGCTCAACTTGTGTTTTTGACCACCAATTTCTTTCCATTAGTTTTCTAGGCACTTTCATTGTAAACATAAAACACCAAAAGACCAAAAACATCATAAATCAACATAAAAGACCAAAAACATCACAAAACACTACACACAACGCATTAGGAAACAAGCACCTAGGTACATATGGTACACTTCACTTCAGCAGTTTACAAATCCTGGTTGACAATTAAATGAGCTCAGTTTAGGAGACTAGACTGAGACCCAACATCTACATGGAGTGGTTTCTCAAATCCCTTTTTCCTGCTATCGAAAAAGATGTCGCATCTCATTTCCCTCATATGGAAGAAGCTGCTCTCTAGATTTCATTGAAATATGACCTGATCTATGCATAGTCTGGTTATGTTATACCATCTTACTTGATCTCCCTAGACCCGGTGGTGCCAACGCATCGGGGGCATCCCATGCCATTGATGGTATTGTTGGAGCCCTTTCTCATCGTACACTTATCCTCCCATGGGTTATGGTTTCCCTCAGGGAGGGGCCAGCTCCTCCTGCACTTTTAACCCTTCCGGTAGCATGTATCTAGGATACGGCATGCCTCCTCCATTTTCCCAACCTGTTTACCACATTGTTTCCCAACCTCATTATTATATGTATACACAGCCTAGTGCTCCATCTCCTCCAGCATTAGCACCCCTGCCTCCCTTACCTTCTCAACCCCCGCAATAGCAGCTACCACCCCCTAAGGGCAAGTGTACGCACAGCAGGGTGTGACTAATCCTCCTACTTCCAAAAAGAAGAGGAAAGGCAACCAAAATAAATTTTCCCAAGGTAATCCAGGGAAAAATCCCTAAGGGAATGCACCTAACACTCCTAACCAGCAAAAGGGCACTCAGCCCAAGAAAGACAAGCCTGTTCGCACAAACAAACCTTTTTCTTGTTGCAGTGTCTATGGTCACTACACCCACGATTGTCCTCTTTTACCTCAGATGCGTCAGATGTGGGATACTCAAGTAGCATCCCGAGGACCACAAGCCTCCCCTTCGGTTCCTCCCAGTGCTGCACCTATTCAGCCAGCTGTGTTTACCAATCCTTTCCCCCAGCAAGGATTCATGGCTACCCAACCCCCTGAAGGTTAGGCAGCCACTCAACCTCCTCCATCTGGTACCTCTAATTACCAGATTCTCATGATGAACTCTGACCAACCCATCATCATTTACCTCAACCTTCACGTCAGTACAATAAGCCTCCCGCTACATCTGCCCCCGAGCCCCCTTCTTCAGGTCCCATAGAGCCTCTTCGACAAGCAATGGTCCTTTATAGATCCCTCAGCCTAAGGCAAAGGTTCATACCAAGATCCCCAAGGGACCATTACACCGAAATGTTGCTTCTAGCAAAGCTTCCCATTCTTATAGTATAGTATATGATTTGGTGCAACCCCCTACTACCATCTCAACGCTGGAACTCCTCCAATCGTGCCCTTCACAATGAAAATCTCTACTAATTTCCATGGGCTTTGTGTATCCTTCATATGATCATTTGATTTTCTTCAATGTTGACTAGTCAAAACATCCCCCCCTTCCTGCTTATGTTGCCTTCCAAATCCCTATCAAGATACGGAATGCCAACATCTCCCATTGTATCATTGATGAGGGGGCATCCACCTATGTGATGTTCGCTTCAGTTTGGAAGCAACTCGGATCTCCAGAGTTGGCCCCTTCCACTATCACCCTCTAAGCGTGGGATGGCCACTCTTCCCAGTCTATAGGCCTGTTCCGCAATTTTACTATTACTCTTGCAGGAAATATTGTTTGTGTTGACGTAGAATTCATTGACGCCCCCTTAGATTACAACATTCTATTAGGTCGTGGCTACACTTATGTGATGTCTTATTTCCCATCTATGGTTCATCGTAATATGTGATTTCCTCACAACGGAAATATTGTCACCATCGACTAGTTGACATATGACGAACCAAAGTCTCAGACCTCCCCTGAGTCCATCATCTCTTCAGTGGCCAATAAAAAAATAGTCGAACCTTTGACCAGAGTTTAACCTGGAGTCTACAAATACTCCTCTTTTCTTGGTTCATTCCCTGTTCTTTCCCCTCATGTCTCTGATCCTAGCTCGTCGAACATTTGCATGATGCGATCGTCTCGGTCCGCCCTCAAGCAACTCGCTTCGACTAGTCAGCAGCCCCGCCCTCCGCAACCTACTCCTAGAACCTCAACTCAGCCTTCAGGACACCCTCCTCCAGGCCCCTCATCTTCAGCTGGTACACATGAGCCTATCTACCCTCCTGGCCTTAACCATCTTAGATTTGTCCTGCCTGGCCATTACCCCTCCAGCCAAATACCATTCTAGCTCCCCCTCCTAGAGTATTTTCGGTACCTATTATGGTTACCTTATCCCTTCCTAACATGACCCTAGGGATCCCATTCTAGTACATTAATCCCCTAGCCACTATTCTGCCTAGTCAGCCCAAACATTATCTTGCTTTGACCCTGATCCAACCGGTCGCCATGACCCCTCCCTTTTCTTCCGTGTCTCAGCCACCTCAACAAGAACCTACTCCTGTTGCGAAAGCTTCGGGTAAGGGGGGGAAAGCCTGCAAGAAGGAACCTAAGGACACGTCTACCCAAACAACACCTGCTCCTCCTAAGCCTCCAAATTGTACACCTTCGTGTGCTTTGTGTGATGTTGTCGGTCATGCCACCCATAATTGTCCTGAATTGCCTCATCTCAAGCCCATGGTCAACGAAGCATTTCCGGAGTCTGATGTCCCAAAAGTCCATGTTACTTTACCTAATTCAGCCAAGAAAATCAAGACTTTATGCACAAATCACCCCTGTGCTTTATGTGATTTCCATGGCCACTATACTTACCTCTGTCCCCACCTCGAAGAGTACCACTCCTCTTTGGAAGTGGTTCGCTAATTCGATGCCAAGCATAACGAGTCCACTACTCCCTTATTTGCACATTTGGCTTCGGCAGAACCAGAGTACACATCCACTCCCATTGACATCCCCCCTCCTGATGTCAAGATGATAGAGTCATCGGCCACTGTCCACTACCCGTCATCATCTATGAGATCCATGGTGGAAGACCCCCCTGGGACTTCCCCTTATGTTTCTCTTGACCTCCCTTCAGCGATAACCTTGGGCTCAACATCGGTGGATCCTTCATCTACTTGTTCTTCTGTCACCCTCCGTAATGATGTGCATGTGAACCTCACTTCTCATGATTATCTTCGTCGCGTCAGGTGGTTTTTCTTCCACCATTCATCCCATCTTCTATTACAATGAGGACATTATGGAAGTAGTAACCACACCTGACTTTATCTATCCCCATTTACATCGAACCCATGCATTCAAACGACATACACCTTGTGGCCATTACATTGACACCCAATGTTTGGGTAAGGGGGCACCCATATTTGAGAGGCCAAGAGAAGAAATTCTCCACAACTCTCCTAGTTCATCTGGTCGTTTCGACTCTACTACCATCATTCTTCCCCACTTAGAAGAAACTCTAGAGTCCCATATCACTTCAGATCACTCTAGGCATGATCCCCCTCATCATTCCTTCGTCTTACATTAGCAACCCAGTCCCCTAGACACTGTTTTTGACCAACCTGTGGGTTTTCTAAAGAGCACCAATTCATTATCTCCAAATCCACTCTTTGGGATAGTGACACCATGTGTGCCAACCCAGAAGCTTAGTCCATTTGCTTCATATATGTAGTACCAAAAGAGATTGGCAATCCTCCATTCCCTTTCTCAAACTGCATAACCATAATGAAAACAAATGGTGCACCACATCATGAAAATGTGTTTAGAGTCCCCTTTTCTAAGTACATTTTGTCATGACCATAACATGCTTGGGGGAACCTATGCCCCTCAACCATAAAATTCCTAGTTCTCAGCCAAAAACAGCACTAAAACCCCCTTTCTCTGACAAGTCACACTTTTCAGGTCATTTATTGGGACAAGTCACAATTTTCTGCCCAGTACCTGCTACCCAAATCGCAGCACAAACCCCAAAAAGTGCGACCTGGCCTGTTCATGAGTTCTGGGTGCCTAAACTGAAGTTTTGATCCCCTTAATTGAAAGAGTATGGTTAGGCCTCTTACCTGCAACAGACGAATCATGATTCCAACATTCATTTTATACACTACGATCGTCGTAAGGTTTAGGGCCTTTTCTCCTCTCTACATTCACCATAGCTACACTTGCAATGAGTGAATTTGGAGGGAAAATGCCTTATTAAAAGAGAAACCCTAGATTTTTCTTTCGCCCACTGCGGCCAAATCGTAGATCAGTTTGATAGACCATACGTACCGTTGGAAAGCTCTCACTAAGCTCTAAAATAGGTATCTGTTATTTTTTTGTTATTTGATACTTCCCCTGGACACATTTTCTCCAAGAAGGGTCACTTCACCACTCCTCAAAATTGAATTTCTTCACTTGCAACAATTTTACTTGGGGCACCACTTAGCCTTCATACTTGTCCATGCTCATGTCAATTTTCGTCATCAGTAACCATCTTGTACTCATGCTTTTCTAGTCCCCACTAGGCCTTTTTTGTGTGGCAACACCATTGAGTCGCCCTTGTTTAAAGCATCTGAGTTGATTCATCATCGCATTCATGGATTCTATCCTGAGTCCCTTTGTATCTCGCCATAGTCCTCCATCCTTCATTGCTTTTTCCCTCTCTCGTGTCGCACACTTTGGCCTTCATTCATACTGTCCCCTATACCCTTTGATATTATGTTACTTGCTGCTAGGTCGTCCATGCCCTTCATGCTCTAACAAGGGAAGTCGTCAGCCCGCTACTCAATATCCCATTCCACCATCATCCATGGTGTCAGTCTATCAGTCGCTCTATTATTATCTCTCATGCCTTAGTTGAGGACCCATTTTTGCCTCACCTATGGTGGACTTCCTTCTTTTGACATTAGCTCATTCATTCCAGAAGACAGGTCTAGAGGGCAGTGTACCTTGGTTCCAGCTTCCACTCTTGTTCAGTGCCTTGGATCAGGTAAAGGGACTCTTTATTACCCTTTGACTTGATTGTTTCTCAGCTCCAGCTCCTTATGGCATGATCGAGATCTCTATACTTGATGGTTCAGTGATGCAACTGATTGTACCGGTGATTCCCGGGTGTGTGTGAGATGTTTCAGACCTCATGAGGGGGTGGCCCTTTAGGTAGCCCCCCACATGCCCGGATGACCTCTCCATTACATCCTTCGATGTAGCTCCATAGATTTGATGGTTTCGGCCTCAACCACTTGCAGCGCCTTTTAGTTTGCATGTATCATTCATATTTTCAGAGCCCTCTCCTGATTTACAAGGCCTCTTTGGTTGTATTTATATCTCATGTACTTAGATATTATTGTATAAGTCCTAGTTTTTATCCCAAGAAAAGTATGTATGTGGGATCAATTATGATGTTTTTATCTGGCCCATGTTTATGCCAGCATGTACTATATAGTTTAGTCCCTTATTTATTCGACGCATTATTCTTTATACTTTGTTATCTCGGCGGGGATAGGTATGCCTCCCCCGCCTCTTGTAGAACAGGTACTCACTCATAAAAGAGACTTGTCACACCTATAAGTATTTCATCCTCGGGGTCTTGTCCTCTAGTGCATTAGTCTACCTTATATTTATCCCTCTCTGACTTCCCCTTCGATGTCTGGTGATCGAGTTCTTACAATGTACCTCGGTCATACTTTTAGCTCCTAACGCTCGCACGCTGGGGGGAAATATATTACACCAATTTTTGGTCATCTAACATGTTACTATTATATGGACCAAAGTACACCATGTAAGACCAATTTTACCCTAAGTAAAATTTCTTTCACTATCAAAAATAACTTAGTAATCCTTAATTTATTAAGTTGTTTATGGTCTAAACAGGAAACCCCATGAGGAATAATTGAATAAATCCTTATTTGTTTGATTTTCCTCAAGGGATAATTAGTTAAACAGTAGTTTAATTAATATTCCTGGTCATTTTTAACCCAAAACAGGGAAAATTACTAGATAAATCATTATTTATCTTATTATTTTCTAGGAATAATTATTCAAAACATTATTTAAATAATATTCCTTGTTAAATTTGACTAAATCATTTATAAATAATTGAATAAATCACTATTTATTTAATTATTACTCAACCACATCCTTAAAATAATAAATTAATCATTTATTTATTTATTATTTACAAATAAAGGGATTTGACCAAATTAAAATTATTTTTCCCTCCAACAAATATAATAAAATATTTCATAAAAGTTGGATCTATATTTGGTTAATAATATGTTAATTATGTACCAATATCTCGACTAACTCAATATTTTGTTATAAATAGAAGGGTTTTTCCATTCACTCACTACGTTTTGTTTCCTAAAGATCACTCTGGATCTATACTTTTTTTCTGACTTTGATCCTCCATCATTGTCAGATTTTGCTACCATTTTTCTTGTGAGCTCCCCTTGAGTTCCATTTTTGTCTGGTTTTTCTACACCATAAAGAGAGGGAGATCTTAGATCTAAAGCACTGAGGACTACAAGAACCCATCCCATTGAGGGGGGTTGGTAACATCTTTCTATGTTCCCTTCCCAGGTGTCATAAATACAAAAATTCTTTAAAAATATTATTTTCTTGTTCATTGGATGCATGGTGCAACTCTTATTATTTGTTGTTTAATATCTTTAACTGCATAGATATGGATTTCTGTAGTATTTTTCTTGGTCAAATAACTAAAGATCTAAAGAAATTGACAACCATATTTGATGTTAGGGTTGTTTGTTATGCACAGCTAAAGTGAGATTTTTTCGTACGCTTGCGATTAGAATTCACACTAACACTCATGTAGCAAAATCTCAAAAATCTTGGCTCTATTAGGAAATGTAAGGTTCTTGTAAAGATCCATGAGGGATTCTTTAGAGAATGGTTTTAGGGACTCAATGTTTGGGTTTTGTAACATTAAAATGATTGACTCGGGAATTTGTATCATTTGATTAATTGAATGAGGGGTTATGGTGAAAACAATGTCACCATTCTAGAATATAATGGATCTTTGGCTAGGGATATATCTAGAGTGGCACAATGCCACAAATTCAGGAAAGTGATGGGTTTGGGAAAAGATGAATTGGGGTAGGAAGGAGTCCCACAAACCCAATTCATCACTCTGGTCAATGAAATTTTTTTTTAACCAGTTGTGAAGTTCATAAAGATCGAATTCACAACTAGTTTCAAGTATTTTATACCCTTGATCTACCAGGGGAAAATGGTCTAGATCAATGACAGAAGGTAGCATAGGGTTTTCATCATTTTTCTTAGCTTTTACTTTAGGGGGTTTCCCTTTAGGGGCCATGATGAAAAGGAAAGGAACAATATTGCTACAATTACCCAGAAATTTAGTTGATTGGAGGTCAATGGCTTGATAATTTTCAGCTGTGGCACGTAATCTCGGTGACTGAATGTTGTACAAGTCCTGGTTTTGCTGATCTGGGTCATGTTGGTAGGTTCAATAGCTGACTGGTTCACGGTGGTAGCTTGGCTTTCTGAACAATTTAGAATAGTTCGTGGGAGGGGCCGCCAAAAGGGGAAACTATCAATTTATACAGAAATGGACCTACCATTGGGGTTTTGAACGTTATCAGAGTGGATTCGTTGGTTAAGATAAAAAAAATAGGCCACGTGGCGTGAGTTGATAAGATGGGGAGTGTAACGGTAGAGGGAGAGGGGTCTAGAGGTAGATACACGTGGTAGAAGGTGAGTGGCAGTGAGGGGTTACGTGGCGGGAAAGGGATGGAGTGGGGGGGTAATTATTAATGGTTAAGTCTTTTGTCAGGAGAAGGATGAGCGGATTTCGGAGTGGGGGTAGGGTGGTAGTTGGTTTTAGGTGGGGGATGTGAATAGTGTGAATGGGTGCCATGTATAGGAGAGCGAGGAACGGTAAACCATATTTTCAGACCCCCACCCCCCCCCCCCCCCCACCACCTTGTGATTAACTGTCAGATGAGCTGGGGGGTTCTGAAACTGTTGGCCCACCGTTGAGTTGGTCAGGTTTGATCTCCACCATCGGAATAACGCACATTTTATCACATAAAGACAAAAAATTATTTTCAAAATACTTTATTACATCAAATTAATCATGATTAAAGGCGTGATTAAACTAATTAATCCAACTTAATCAAATAACTAAAAACTCACTTTATTACACAAATTAATCGTGCTTAAATGGTGTGATTAGTATAATTAGATTTATTTAACTTATTTCCAATGTTTTACTTAACCAATGCACTCTTGTGCAAGGAAATTTATATATCAAATGGTCCTCATAGAATATTTTGCAAGGAAAATTCACATTTTTCTCTTTCCTTTATCATATTTAGCAATAGCAAGTGCTTGAGCTTGGGTGTTTTGAACATATTGTTGCTCCTCAGAAGGAGAGGTCTTGTTCTTATTCCTATCTTTCTTTACATTGGATTGTTATTCAGATTACACAGATTTAGTTGTAGCGGTTGGAAAATTAGTAGTGTGAGCTGGCGTAGTTGAGGTGGGGGTAGCAGTAATGGATAACTAGGCAGTTTGCTCACTCAACTAGGTGATAGCACTCCCAGTGGTAGCACCGATGATACCATCAGTGTTATCACCATGTTGTTGAATAATAGAAGTATTTGAAGTCTGATCATCATTAGGGATAAGGTCATAAAGCATGCATGAATGAGAATATATGACATCTAAGTGATGGCCACGACGAATGACCTAATCTTCAGTAATGGCTATGGACATATTTCCTTTTCATTAGGAGGTAGGAGGGACTTACAAAACCAATCAGCTAAAAATTAATCCAAAAAAGGGGCCTTTACTAGTCTTTGTCAACATATCCATCATGGATATGATCATAGATGTGGGTGGAAGCGTTATGGTGTAAACTAGTCATAATGGATTGGTAGTTGGAAGTGCTTTAAGAATTCCATAGCTAGGGTATTAAAGTTATTGATAAAAAGAACGAGGTAGTTCAATATACCACTTGGTTGTGTTTCCATTCAGGGTGCACGGGAAGAGTCTTATCTAGATACTAGCATCAATCATTGAATTAGAAACACACCAAAGGTGGTAAGTAGTGACAAGTGTAGTTAGTTCATATTTGTGTTTTCCCTCGAACTTAGGAATGTTTGCAAGAATTTTATGCAAGATTGGAGGCCAAAGAAAATTATGGTCGATGGGGTCATTAGTAAACTTGTACATATTCGAGATATCAAGAGTAGCCTATAATGAAAATGGAGTAGGTTTCACTGAATCAGAACAAGCAAGAGCAGGGTGACCTAAGGGGTCGGGAGTTCCACCCATCAAATGGTTTCCAATAGGCTACATAGTTTGCAAAGGATAGTAGTTTCCTTGAGGTAGTGGTGGGTTTCTATAGAGTGATAGGCCATAAGGCATGCCCCTGATGTGAGGGAAGTTACCAGTGAACTGGTTACCCCCAAGATAGAACTTTCCCCTAGTCGGTAATGACGGTCTAATTGGGAGGCCCCAAGGAGATGAATCTGGTCCAATAAATGAGACACCACCATCCACATAATATGGATTAGCTATAGGACCACCACCAATAGAATAACCACTGGTAGGAAAGACATCAATAAAATAAGGACCTTGTTGTACCACAGGTTACATGGATGCAAGAATTCCCCAAGCAGACATATAAGGGCTAGAAACAATTCCCCCACTCTATAATGGAGGGGGAGTTGAACCAAGCATAGGATTCAAACCGAAAGGATTTTTTAATGTTTTAAACACCCAATAGGGACAGATTTCCAAGAGATGAAATGAAAGGAGCTGGAGCAGTGTTGGAAATAAATTACTAAGAACCACCCAAAGTGGGTGCAACTTGGGATTCCTGGATTAGGCATAGTTTTTATAATTGGATAACCGATAATAGATATGGGACTTGATGTAGGTGGTTTGGGTGGCAATAGAGAAAAGGTGTCTACAAAATACCACGACTCACTAGGAGTCATTGGAATGTTTAGGTGGGAAACTAATGAAGATATAATAGAAGGATTAACCTGAATCAAAATGGGACCAAGAGGATTTGTAAGGGGAGGATTGCAAGGAGACACAAAACCTTATGTAAAAGGGTCCTCTGGAAGAAAAGACTCCTTGTAAGTATGGTGTAATTCAGTGTCTGTAACTAGAGACTAACTCCCCTAAGTAGATGGGGAATCTCTTTCACTATGTAATATCTCCTAATTATACCCTAAAATTGTGTGTGTGTGTGTGTGTGTGTGTGAAATAGATTAACAAATAATGCCACATTATTATTTTAAGAGGATATATTTTCACATAGTGTGATATGCATATTACAAAAGGGTTATCTCTCTATTTATATATTTGTATGTGTTATTACTATCATCATATAAAAATGGGTATAGTTTACCTACTCCTCTTATATTTAAACCATCCACTATAATTTATCAACAATAGAGGTTAGCCCCATCATTCTATTATATTATTTGATTAATTCAGATAGACATATGAAACATGTATCATTGATTTTCTAATATATATTGACATTTGATAGCATTTGTCAATAGTTATATTATATTTATAAAACGCATGACATATATATTACACATGATTCTCGGTTGATAATCATTCAATTGTTTTTGTTACAATAAATGGTGTCACTACAAGAAAAAGACCCTCTAGTGGAGGTTATAAAGGAGGTTTTTAGTGTTATAAAATTGGCCAATATTGTTAAAAAAACATTTACTACAACACATGTTTTTGGTAATGGAGTTTTTGACGGAGCTTCTATCGGAACTTCAACACAACCAAAAAATCCTGGGCAACCGGAGGTTTTTATGGATATTTTTCTCATCGATGCACGCATCATGTGTGAACGCACCGATGTGTTTGACCCTGTATGCGCCAGTACTGTAAATATACCAAGCACCAAGATGGAAAACAAATTTTGGAAGCCTCGGGGCATTTAGCAATGTCCTGGTGCGTGTTACCCATAAAGACGCACCGTGTCAATAAAAGTTGCATTCACCGGCACCGTTAAGGTGTAAAAACGCATCGGGTCGTTTAGGTGTTCAAATGAACTGAGTCTTTAAGTTATAAAAATTCACTGGCACGTTAAAGGAAAACCATACCGGTGCATGCAGCGCCTATCCACCCACCCGAGTGGTAGTCGTTGATAAAGTGCACTGGGCGTTCTAATTGGTATTAGTATTTGGTGTGGTGCCCATAGGTCGTAGAAATGCACCGGTGTGCAGTATCATACAAACGCACCAGTGTGCAGTAACTAACATGCAACAGTGTTCATTTTCTATTTTTTAGAAACATCGACCTCTGACAGTGCAATTATTGTGATTTTTTTAAATTAATTGTTCATCAAAATTCTACACATATCTTATAACAATATTCATATCAATTAAATTTTTATCAGTGCATTTGAATGTGATATTTGGATGAATTTTTTATATCATATCATGAGATTTTTCATCTCTTCATTATAATATTTAATCATCTATATAGTTAATCAGTGGTGTAACATTTTATAGCGACAATGGAGAATGAAATAGAAATTAAAATGTATTTTATAATATATATGAATAAGACACTGTTTGTCATACAAAATGGGACAGTTACTGGTATCCATTTGTCTTTCAAATGGGACACTTTGTCCATTACATTAAACAAAATGTTTAATTTCACAGAAAAATATTTCAAAAAAAACAACGTCTTGCTTTGATATCCAAACATATTGATCATCATTCTTCTCTGGAACTGTTGTCACTGCTTGAGCTACTTCCATGACTTGGGTTATTTGGAGGAATTTTTTTTCATTGTGTTGATTGTTTTCTTCTTCTTCAAGTTCCATCTACAAACTAAAAAATAAAATGTAATGAGTGTATATACATTAGTAAGAATAATGAAAATTTCAATATTCAATAGTATACATCAAGTAAATCGAAAAAAAATGTACCATAGAAAGAATTGACTCGTGAACTATACACATTCTTTCAAATTTTATATTAAATATATGATTTGTTTTATACCCCATAACAAATCATATATTTAATATAAAATATTATTTTGTTCTATTAATTATAGAAAGAGCTAGGTAAAACAAGATATATGCTTACAAATTCCACAATTAATTTTGATATGCCAACATATACTGACAACCCATATTTAACCCAATGTCAACCAATTCTTCTAATGTTTCTTCTTTGTATTTTAACACCTGTTTGAAGACCTTCAATGATGATTGTTGTAAAACAACTTAAAATATACAAAAATGAAATCTAGTTAAGTTGGTATAAGGAAATAACAATTACTCACAAACATAGATATCAACCCTTTTCTTCCTTGTCATCCTATTTTATGTGTTGAATGGGTTCCAGTTTCTTTTCTTTTCTGCAAGAAAATACTTGAAAATTAATATTTAATGCTAAATTGTTTATTTATTGTACCTAATCGAAAAATTCAATGATTACATACTATATTTTAAGCACGTTGTTGTTGATATGGCTCCTCATGCGATGCAATAATGACCATTTCTTTGGCCATCTCCTTGTACACCTTTTTAGACATTCCTAATGGCATATTTCTGATATCAGCTCGTTCATCCTTTGAGATTTTCAAAATCTTCCTGAAAATGTAACATAACAATAAAATATTTAATTTTAATATTGATATATGAAAAGTAAATATAACAAAAGTGATATTTATGAATGAATGCTTTGTATTAATATATACATATAATTCTAGAAAAACATTTAAATGAATATTTCTTTTCCAATCCTTATTTTTTGTTGTTGTATGTTTTTTCTATTAAAATTCTGACATGTCTCATTTACCAATTCTCTGGAAGCTCATCCTGTAGTATAAATAAAATTTGGTTCTTGGAATCATTGGATTGATTTTTGTATTGTAAGTGGAAATAACGTCTCTACATTTGTTCCATTAGATCCCTCAAATTTTTGTAAAAGTTTTCCCCCTTTCGTTAACCTCCAGCACCACTCCAGATGAGCTAAGGAGCAATTCATTTTCATTTTCATGTTCTATTTTTTTTTCTTGGAAGAACATTAATTTTATTCGTTGTTGGTCCCTGTAGAACATTAAACATATGGAATTAATAGATTGTTTGAAACATGCTATCTAATGTTTTTAAGTATATTATTAATGAAAATTCAAAAAAGAAACTTATATTGGATCGATAGTATTTTTTCATTCACCTGATTCATTCTTCTGCAATATTTCCATCAAAATTTTACGCTCTTCTGGTCTTAGATCAGAAATAATCTTATTGAGCTTCATAATTTTGTGGTTGTACATGATACACTCCAAACAATACATATTATTTAAACTTACATATAGTTCAAAAATAATAATTTTTGTAAAGAATTTACAAAGAACTTGCCTTTTTTGCTTTTTGGAAGTGTTATCGGTATTTTTGTTACTTGAACTCTTGTCAGCCATTTATTTCTCAATATGAAACCTATACTGCTCTTTAATATATATTATAAATAAATCACATACTTTTCAGATAATAAAAAAAAAACTCAAGAAAACGGTGCGCCTTTCACAACGTACGCACCGAACACAGTGTGGTAGGTTCTTATAAATGCATCGCCAATACAGTAGAAACATTGCACGGTGCTATTGTTTGACAAGGAGACTCGGTGTGTTATATTAATACCAGAGCACTTATTAACATAAATATAAATTAATAAAAAATTATTTTTATCAAATAGTGTTTTTTTCCAGTACGCACCCGGTGCGCTAAACTACAATCACGCACCAATGCGTTATTTTAAATGGTGCGTACCGATTAAAAAAAAAGTTGTATTTTAAAAAATCGTGCAAGGGCCGACATGGATTGGGATCCGACTCTGCAAGTGGTCCTGCGAGTTAGATATGATACACCTATATATATAGTAATACAAACCCTATAAATATAAAATGAAAAGCCCTAATTGTGAAGTCACATAAACAAGAAGAAGCAAGGGTTTAACGTAAGGACGGATTTTTTTGTTTTTTTTCTGAATTTTAATTAAATGCAAATAGGAATAGAGATTTTAAATGATTTTATTAGTAAAATGCACAGTAAAATTTTAAATTTTTACTATGCATGTATTAAATCTAATAGAAATTATTAAAAAAAACAATTATTACAGTAAAATTTAACAATTTTACTATACTACAGGGTTTTTGTGTGAATCACCAGATGTTTCAAATTCTGATTCTCTGAATAGTGTTGTTGTTTGAAAGTATTTTGCTGCTCCATAGTGCTCTCGTGCTCTCTTGCTCCAGGTATGTCTCTCGTGCAAATTCCTCCCTAAAAAATTTTGCAAAAAATGATGAAATAATGAATAGATTTTACTATTTAAAGAACTTTTTATGAAATTAGATTTTCGAAAATCATTTGCCGCCCATTTTTCAATTTACCGCTTCTTTTCACTTCAAAAAAATAAAGTTGCACTTTTTTTTCTCGACATTCGTTGCATTTGTTAACTAACAGCACCGATGCATCCGTTAATAAAACCGCGCTGGTGTGGTTAATAGTACATTAGCACTGATAGCAATAAATCATTTTTAAGGCACCAAAATTACTTTTAGGTATGTACACCAAAATTTATTGTTGATTTTGCTCAAATGCAGGGAGAAAATCTCATAATCATATCAAATGGAAAATTCTTCAAAATCTAGCTCGTTCCATAATATTTCTCAAATTCCATCGTGGAGTTCTCCCTATCCATCTCCAAACGTAATTACTTCAAATTTTGTTTATATTTTCATTATCTAATTGAATTTATTTTTTTATTTTTTATCCTTGTCAATCAGTTGAATAAAATTAATGTATACAAATTTGCAGATTCGTGAAATTTCAAAATCAAGTTCATATGCACAAAATATTCAAAAAATTCCAAAATGTCGGAAGCTCTTATCTGGAGAAGCATACTGCAAGGTGCGATTGGTAAATGAAAATGGACAGCTGCTTCACCCTGCCTATTGTAACATGTCATCTTCTAGCCACAATCCTGGGACAATGATGGTAATAATAATTATTTGGTATAATGTAATTATTTCAACGTCAAACCATTTAATCATGCATTGACGTGCTTACTAATTGATATCATTGATTTTGTACTAATCATGTTCAAATGCATTTTTTGAAATTATTAGGATTCTAGTGATGATGACTGACCTACATACCATCCTCCGTTGCACCCCACGACAATTTAAAATTGAGAGAAGGTTGAATTAAGAGATAAACTTGGAGAGGAACAATACCAAGAATGTTTGAATCAACCACCTATTCAATTCCCATTACGTCCAAATTCACCAATTAGGAATGACTACAACAATAGTAGTTCTTCACAAGATGGCAATGGAGGCAATCAAATAGAGCTTGGTATGGATGATTACTTAAGGGATACGACTGCCATGGAGACAATGTTGTTAGATGCATTCCAAAACGATGATCAGCTAGGGGATGATGCTCATATCGTTGATACCTTTTTCGAAAGCCTTAAATTTTCTTCCACCACCCCTCTCTTTGGACCTAGAGGTTAGTCAAATTCTACCCAGTTGGGAACAACGATGTTACTGTAGAACTTGAAAGCAAATATTGGCTTGTGGAATGCATGCTTCTCTGAAATTTTGAGGTAATTAACCATAAAATTCCTTGTATTTTGAGAAACATAATCACACAATCAACATTAAAAATGGTCAATTTTATGAACGTTAATAATTTTTGGCATTAATGTACATTCAATATTTTCCATGACCAGCTATAGGTTATTCAAAGATAAGGTTCTTCCGAGTGATAATGTCTTTCCTGCTAGTTGCAAAGAGGAAAAGAAATTTTTGAAAATGTTGGGTGTTTACATATCATATCATGCATGTCCAAGTGATTGTATTATATATAGAGGATAATATGCAGAAAAAGAGATATGTCTGAAATGTGGGCAATGATAAATAATAAAATTAGGGTAAATCATGTGGTTCTCCTTTTAATATATTGAGGCACATGCCTATAATCCCAAGGATTCAAAGGCTCTTTCATTTCAAAGAATTAGCTATGTTGCAGGGATGGCATGCCTCACACAGAAGTGAGTTGGGAGTTATGTGAATCCCAACAAATTCAATAGCCATGAAACATATAGAGGATACATGGCCTAAAAAAATCATGGATGAAGTACGAATTCTACGACTCAACATAGCCATGGATGGCATCAACCCATATTCCCTCCAAAACACCAACTATTTTGTTTGTCCTATAGTAGTGATCAATAACAATATCCCCCCATGGTTGTCTGTGAAGTCTAATAAATATCTTATGTTGGCTCTCATAGTCCCTAGTAGAAGACAAGATAAGAATATGGATGTCTACATACAACCACTAGTAGATGAATTGAAGGAATTATGGGATGGGATAAATGTATACGATATATCAATACCCACTACAGCAGACAGGAGTTTTACATTGTATGGCATATGTGCTCACACAACACATGCCTATCCAGGCTTAGGAGTTTTCTCTAGTAAATTACATGTTTATTGATTTGTTCATATATGTAACAATATTCTTTCGCATATTAATTTTTTAATTCGTTGTAATTGTTCTGATCTTCATGATATTCTTTAACGTGCCATGCATATTGTATACAATAATTTCGCAAGTCTTGTAACAAAAGTGTATTATGGATGTAAATGTTGTGTACCTTCTCTGAAATCTATATAGTCTAACAACTACAAAATCTAGTGTATGACTACTCCAGGGTATTCCTCCCGGAAGAACACCCTTACAGAAGAGCAACATCTGCTTTCAATGGTAAACGAGAGAGAACCCAAGGGCCTAAAATAATGACACCAGTTGAATGGCTTAGATCATATGAGAGAGAGAAGAAGGATTTCATAAAAACATTTGATTCAAATGGGGAGCCTATGTTCGATGATCTAGAATTCTTCAACACCTATGTTGAGAAATTTCCCATTGTGATGAAAAGGAAATCTATCTTTTATAACCTCCCATATTGGGAGCATCTTAAGATTACCCACTTATTAGATCCCATGCATATATTTAAAAATGTTTCATCTTCTTTATGGAGGCACATATAATCGAAGAAAAATGACACATTGGTTGTTAGGAAATATCTTATTACTTCAAAAATTAAAAATAAACATTGGCCAAGACGATTAGAAAGTACAGGATCAAAGGCAGTTGGTCCCTCTAATTGGTATTTCAAAGAATATGATGTCCCGTGTATTTTTTAAAAATGTGATATTTCTTTGGCAAAGGAATTTATAATGGGTGTGAGGATGCCATCTTCGTATGGGTCTTCACTATGGCGTTGCTTCATCGTGGAATACCATTTGTTGGGGTTGAAATCACATGACCATTTGAATATTCTAAGAGTACGTATAATGTGAAAATCATGATTTTATTATTTTTTATATTAATAGATTTTATCACATGCATGGATCATAAAACATAAATCATTTTGTACATTATTGCATGTGTTTATAACTTTGTATTGTCATTATCCTTTGTTCATGTGTTGGTGTGCGAAATATGACTTCCCCCAAGACCTAGGGCTTGTCATATCTAAATTATCTACATTTGTATGTTGGATCACGTCAAAGGAGATTCATGTGGCTAGCATTCCACGGTGGCGTCAAGAGATAGTTGAGATTGTTTGTATGTTTGAGAAGGAATTGCCAATGGGTTTCATGGACTTGTAGGTTCATATTCTAATCACTAGTAGATGAGGTTGAATTAGTTGCAATGATTTCTTTTCGTTGGATGTTCTTCTTAGAAAGGTACATGAAGAAATTGAAAGGTTTTGTTCGACAAAGGGAAAAACCCAAGGGGTCTATGGCATAGGGGTACATATCATATGAGTCTTTCTATTATTCCAGTGAGTACATCAAGTAGATCAACAACAGACTAGGTGCGGTATTTTGGGACGATGGGATGAAGACAAAAGAGAAGAGGAGCTTCTCTAAATGAATGGAAAAAGGTACTTGATAAAGAGTAAGGCTTATAATTTTTCAAATTTACACAAAGTAAATATTCACACTGAACTTCAATATAATATGTACTATATGTCGGTTTGATTTCATCAGGGAATGCAGAAATTGAAGCAATCAATAAATTTGTTCTTTACAATTCCAAAGTGACACAACCGTGGGTCACATTGTATGAAAAAAAGAGAATGAAATGGGATAGTGATAGGAAAGAATTCAGACAGTTGAATGGTATAAGTGTGCCTTATCCAGATCATTTAAAATAAAATATGTTAATTATATGCCCCAACTGTTGGGTTGCTAACCAAGTCAGAGAGAAATATGGTGCAACCGATCATTACCCGTGTGCTGAAGAGGATGCGCTAAGCGTAGGGATTGGGTGCAGCAACTCAGTAATAATCTATTTATGTACATTTTAAACTTAATAATGCACCTTTGAAATGTAACATCTATATTTCATATTTTAACAGTTGGGTTATTAGACACGTGACACTATGATTTTTTAAATTTTTTATAGGTGCATTTGTTCCCATCTATGTGGGCATATGGACACCATTTTCGCACATAAAATGCCGATGATGGACACATCACACAAGACTGTGGAGTGGAAGTTGATTTCGATCAATATAGTCGAGCTAGCCACCGTGATCAAAACCTAGTACGAGGAGCGTTAGGTTACGTCAGAAAGATACAAGAGATTATTGAAGTGGACTTATCTTCTTTCCAATGTGTTATTTTTAGGTGCAAGTGGTGGGACACCTTTGATTAGAATAATGTAAAGGAAGATCGCGATAGTAGGTTGATATGTATCAACTTTAGAAATTACCTCTCTAAGAAGTAGTCTATGCTTGCTCCGGAGGTGCCTGCTGATAAAATGGTGTAGTCTTCTCGGGAGGTTCATATTGATCATATGGTGTAGTCTACTCAGGAGGTTCATGCTGATGAGTCGTCAATGGTGCAGCCTACTCAGTGGATGGTGCATGATCAAATGGACCTGCCTGCTTAGTCGATGGTCATGTTTGCTCGGGACTAAGTGACTGCTGAGATGGTGCAAACTTCTCAGAAGATGCCTGTTGATCAAGACTGTATGTTGGTTTCTCATCTCTGGCATGAGGTGAAGGAGGAGGAGGTGGAGTACTAGAATGATGATCACTCCCCTCGTGATCATGATCATCAGATGAGCTGCTCTGTCGCACATCTCCATGACGCCTATCCCTCTTAACCGCTAGTACTCTGGAAGCTCCAATGATATGATGCATAATGGTCATAATATTGCAGGGCATGTCTCTCCATAGCTCTGTGATCCTGCGATCAGCCTAGATCTCTCTTATCATAGCATGGCAAACTCCCTCATCAACTAAGAGTCGACATAGTCAGTCACCCAACTCCATCCTGAATCAGATGTCCACCCTACACCGCATCCCTGCGGGTATCTGCACCCGAGGATCGTGTTTTTCACCCTGATCTGCCACCTCCACCATCTCCTCGTCATGATCTACACCCAAATCATATGGTGGGGGTAGAATCATGTCCCCAACAAATGTGCCAATATATACAAAATATATAGTACAAAATAATAATTGGATAGTTTCATTAAATAATTTAATAAAACAAGTTAAAGAACATGTTAGAATAAATTTTATTCTAATTAATTAATTAAGACACAAAATCAAACTATATTAATTTTAAAAAAACACTAATATTATCTCTAGCATCCAGTGGTTCATCCTGTGTGAATAGGATGTTGGTACACCCTTGCCAATCCAAACCGACATATGGACATGGCACCATCACGAATGAGTGATCATCAACACTAGCTAGCAACTCCAGTGCATCACTAGATATCCTGGCCGGATAGTCAGACATGCCCCTCTTGGGCATCATCTAGCCCCACATCTACATCTGTACATGCAACATCAGCCTACGAGGTTGCCGAACAAAAGTAGACATCATCTCCATAAACCTCTCAAAAAATAAATAAAATAACTCTGAATCAAAAGGGAAGGTCAACCTCCCACGTGCATGAAAACGACATCTATCTAATGCTATACAAAACTGCCACAAAAAAATGGCAGACCATCCCACAACTCGTGGCGTCTGGAATAAAGAATCAACATAAAATAAAAGCTGGAAACTAATGTGTTTCCCGTCACTAGTATAGTGTGCAATGGTCATTGGTAGTAGTGAGAGGCACCTCACCTCCTCTGGACCAAACGAAGCAATGTGTAACTGACCATCGAACACCTGCAAATCTGCAGGAGAATGTATATTGTCCCTAATTTATCTCTCGAAGTATGCCAATTAACTCCCTGTTGCATAACCAATGGAGACATTTGTGAACTAGGGAAAATATGCCCCTCTCCTAGATAGGCCAGTAATAAAATAGATTTCCTCCTAAGTGGGATTGTACCACTGGCCATAACTGACCTGAAAATCTCACTACAAGGAAAATACCCTCTAGCTAAGGTTATAACGGAGGTTTTTAGTGTTATAAAATTGGCCAAAATTGTCAAAAAAAAATTTTCTACAACATTTTTTTTCAGTAACGGAGGTTTTGGCGGAGCTTCTAATGGAGTTTCAAGACAACTAAAAAAAATTGGGTCGTTGAAGGTTGTTACGAATGATTTTTTCATCGGTGCGTTAATCAATATGTGGCAACACACCGGTGCGTTGTACAATGAATGTACCGGTATTGTAAACCTACCAAGCAATGGGACGGAAAACAAATTTCGGACACCCCAAGTCATTTAGCAACGACCTGGTTCGTGTCAGCCAGACAGTTGCACCGGGGCAGTTGAACGTGCATGCGCTGGGCCATTAAGGTATAAAACCACACCGGGCGCACTATAGGTGATACAATGCACCGCGCCATCAAGTTATAAAAACACACTGGCGCGTTAAAGGAAAACCTTACCGATGCATGCAACGCCTATCGTACCGCCCAGGTGGTAGTCATCGATAAAGCATACCGGGCATTCTAATTGGTATTGGTATTTGTATGGTGCCCATAGGTCATAGAAACGCACTGGTGCGCAGTATCATACAAACACACTGGTGCGCAGTATTACACAAACGCACTGAGTGTTATAATTGGTATTGGTATTTGTGCAGTGCCCATAGGTCGTAGAAACGCGTCGGTGTTCATTAGCATACAAACGCATCGGTGCACAGTAACTAACACACACTGGTGTTCATTTTGTATTTTTTAGAAACATTGACCTGTGACAGTGAAATTATTGTGATTTTTTTAAATTCATTATTCATAAAAAGTCGACACATATCTTATAACAATATTCATATCAATTAAATTTTTATTAGTGCATTTGAATGTGATTTTTGGATTAATTTGTTATTTCATATCATTAGATTTCGCAGCTCTTCATTATAATATTTAATCATCCATATATTTAATCAGTGGTGTAACATTTCATAGTGATAATGGAGAACGCAATCGAATAAATTAAAACGTGTTTTATTATATATATATATATATAAGACACTCTTTGTCATACAAAATGGGACAGTTATTGGTATCCCTATGTCTTTCAATTGGGACACTATGTTCATTACATTAAACAAAATGTTTAATTTTACTGACAAATATTTCAAAAAATACAATGCCTTGCTTTGATATCCAAACATATTGATCATCATTCTTCGCTTGAACTATTGTCACTGCTCAAGCTACTTCCATGACTAGGGTTATTTTTTTCACAGTGTTGATTGTTTTCTTCTTCTTCAAATTTCATCTATAAACATAAAAATAAATTGTAATGAGTGTATATACATTGGTGAGAAAAATGAAAATTGCAATATTAAATAATATACATCAATGTAAATCAAAAAGAAATGGCGTACCATAGAAAGAATTGACTCATGAACTATACACATTCTTTCAAAACCAAATTTCATGTCATCTTTCAATATTTCATTTCGGTTGGCACAGTTGAATACTTTGTTTCCTGCAAGTTTTATACCCCATAACAAATCATATATTTAATATAAAAGATTTTTTTGTTCTATTAATTATAGACGTAGCTAAGTAAAACAAGATCGATATATGCTTATAAATTCCAAAATTAATTTCTGATATGCCAACATATACTGACAACCCATATTTAACTTAATGTCAATCAATTCGTCTAATGGTTCTTCTTTGTAAGTTAAGCCCTGTTTGAAGACATCTAGTGATGATTGTTGTAAAACAACTTAAAATATATAGAAATGAAATCTAGTCAATTTGTTATAAGGAAGTAACAATTACTCACAAACTTAGATATCAACCCTTTTATTCCTTGTAGTCATGTTTTATGTGTTGAATGGGTTCCATTTTCTTTTCTTTACTGCAAGAAAATACTCAAAAATTAATATTTAATGCTAAATTATTTATTTATTGTACATAATCAAAAAATTCAATGATTGCATATTACATTTGAAGCACGTTGTTGTTGAGATTTCTCCTCGTGTGATGCAATTATGTTCATTTCTTTGACCATTTCCTTATACACATTTTTGGACATTCCTACTGGCATATTTCTGATATCATCTTTGTTGGCTCAAGGGGTCCTGACCCATGTTCGGAGGTTAAGGTTTGCCAACAAACCCCTATACTACTCACCCTTTCGGCAATGACCTGGCAGTGACCTGCTTGCGCAGGTCAAAGTCTCACCCGAAGCAGTATGGGTGGGAGCTGGAACCAGGTTTTCGCACCCTGAGAGAGGATAGGTAAGCCAAGCAGAGCTACTTTCAGCTTTATAATGACCAGATCGCCTATCTGAGAACCAGATATATAGATCTCCTTCGCATCCACGTGCGCAAGGTCAACCATACTTATTGTGCTCAACAAATCATATACTTATAAAATAGTAGTGCAGCATTACATAAAACATAACAGAACATATCCAAATGTAGTAGAAACACTTACACAGTACTTTCACAGCTTAACACAGAATATGCATAATACAACAGCTATCAAAAATTCGCATAAATAGTACACATAGATTCATTTACTCAAACAACCTTTCTCATTCATCAATCCTTCAGTTCCTTCTTACAATACCCAAACCCAACATGCGCACACAGCAGCAGGGTCCGCACACAGCAATACTTGGGATCTCCGCGCACATTCAGTAAGATTCCTTTCCCCAAAAACCCAAATAGATCTACTAAGCCACAATTCGCATCAAGATCTCATCATCTTCTTGCCTTATAATTCAAAATTTCTCTCTATTTATAACAATCTATCCTATTCTTTCCGATGGTCCGCAAACCATGTTGCGGACTTTAGGTCTACCCTTTGACCCATTACAATTATTTCAGGGCTTTGACCCGCCCCAAAACCCCTACGCTAGACTAAATATAATCAAAGATATACAAAATCAGACCCATTTCGCAGCTTGCAGGAGACCTTGTTCCAACAGTCCCCCAACACAATCTTGTGACTCATCCCGAGTCATTGTGGCCGCGGGTCTGCCAACTGTCCCTATAGCTACTTGATTATCCTGATCAGCATGTGTATCTTGTTCATGCCTCAGTGCCCCATCTCTGGTGGGCCAATTCTGCCTGAGGCAACTATTTCGGCCATATAGTCATTTAACCCTGTATGGTTTGAGCCGACTTCCATTGACATATCTTGGTAACATGTCACCACGCAGGGTAGCTAACCTGACTGCTTCACCATCCGTGATTTCCTTAATAGTGTAGGGACCAAGCTAGTGTTGTCGAAATTTCCCTAGGTGTTTCGCAAACTGGCTATCATATAAGAGGACTAGGTCACCTTCTATGAATGTCTTTTGGCAAATATGTCGATCATGCCAAGCTTTATCGCGAGCCTTCTGAACCTGCTGATGAAATTTAGCAATGAACCGATCTTCTTCCAACGCCAAAAGTTGCACAAGGCATTCTTCCATGATGTCAGGTTCTGCCATATTTGTAAATGTTGTGATACGTAGATTAGGAACAATGTATTCTATTGGCATAATGGCCTCTTTTCCGTAGACCATCCAAAAGGGGGTCCTTCCCGTTAGCTTCTTGCAGGTTGTCTGATAGGCCCACAGAACATAGGGGATGCATACGTCCCAATCATTATGATCGACATTGCAGACCATGGTCAATGCCTGTTCTAAGATTTTGTTGAAAGCCTCGACCGCCCCGTTTGCCTATGGATGATACGGTGTACTTTTTGCGTGATGGATCCGGAATTCCTCATTTAGGGCTTGGATCATTTCATTAACGAAGTGCATGCCTCTGTCGCTGATCAGGATCTTTGGGCATCCAAATCTGGTCAGGATTTTCTCAAAGATGAAGTGCGCAGTAGTATCTGCAGTACAATCCTTTACCGCTTGTGCTTCAGCCCATCGAGTGACATAGTCAGTGGCAGTAATAATGTAGCACGCACCTGTCTTCTTTCCTGGAGGATCGATTGGTCCTACAAAATCAATGGCCCATTTTTCAAAGTCCTGCAAAGGTATTTGAGGTTGCAATGGAATTTCATCTCTTCGTGAGGGTCGTCCTGTCCAATGGCATGTATCACATGATTTATAATAGTCGTGAGAATCATGGTGTAGGGTAGGCCACCATAACCCAGCTCTCAAGATCTTTTGTGTCATTGCCTTTCCTGCATAGTGGCCTCCTACGACGCCTTCGTGCTCCTCCGCCAAGACAGCATGTCGTTCATGTTCCAAGACGTACCTGCGCAGTACTTCATCAATGCCTAGTTTGTATAATTGGCCAGCGATGATAGTAAAGTCCACCACCCATGTAACCAACTCCTTCTTCTGTTGTACTGAATATTCTACGGGGGCCACGCCTGTAGGTAGGAACTGAATGATATCAGCGAAGTGTGCGTCAACGACCTTAATGGCGAACAGCTGCGCATCCGGTAATCCTTCCTCCAAGTTAGTAGGTTCTTCGCCCGTCGCAATGCAGGATAGATGATCCGGACCCACATTCAGCCTTCCTCGCTTGACTATGATTTTGATTTCAAGATGTGTTCCTAAAATAACAACGACCATCTACAAATCTCCCAAAGACAGGCTTGTTCACAAGGTATTTTAAAGCTGAATGATCGATAAACATCTTGAAGTGTCCTTCCAACAGATAGTGTCGATATTTATGTAATGTGTATACCATATCTAGTCCTTCTCGTTCAGTGGTGGAGTAGTTGCGCTCTGCGCCAGAGAGTTTCCAACTAGCAAAGGCAACCAGATGATCAATATCTCCCTCCCCCGGTTGAGTTAGGATAGCACCCAAGGTGATTCCTGATGCATCCACATGTACATGAAATTCCTTCGACCAGTCAGGAAATATTAGTATGGGCGCATAGACCATCTTCTCTTTAAGTAGCTCAAAACTCTTCTGACATTCATCATTCCAAAAAAAGGAAACATACTTTTTAAGAAGTTTTTCCATGGGTGTTGTGATCAATGCATACCCTTGAATGAATTTTCTATAATAGCCCATGTGTCCAAGAATCGAACGCAGTTGTTTCTCCATTGTTGGGACTTCAAGGTTTATAATTACTGCTACCTTTGCAGGACCAACCGTCAGCCCTTGTCGGCATACTATGTGTCCAAGCAAGATTCCAAAAGGCACACAGAAGATACACTTCTTGATATTCAAGGAAATATGGTGCTTTCGACATGCATCCAACATCATGTGCAGGTTGGAGGCATGCTCCTTTACCAAGCTGAATATCGTCCAGTCATCGAAATAAACTTCCAGAAACTTATGGATGAACTCCTTGAATATGGCAACTACTACTCTTGAGAAGATAGCAGGTGCATTCTTGAGACCAAAGGGCATGACTGTATACTGAAAGGATCCCCATTCTGTTGAAAACATAGTTTTACTGCGATCTTCAGGGGTGATTCGGATCTGGCGGTACCCTAAGAACCCATCAGTGAAGGAATATGCTTCCTGTCCGCCCATGCTATCAAGTATTTCATCTAAGAAAGGTGTAGGGAAGGGGTCATGTACACAGGTGTCGTTTAACCTGCATAGGTCCACGCAGATTCATATCTCCCCCTTTTTTTTCTTCTCCTAGACGACCATCAGACTTACCCAATCCGACTATTCAACCGGTTCAATGATACCGGCAATAAGCATTTTGTCCAGTTCTTCTTTGACCTTTTGCTTATATTTAGGGCTCAACCGGTAAAGCCGCTACTTTACGGGGCGCGCCGCTGGTTTCATAGTGATGTGCATAACGCCTAGGTCCCTCGTGATTCCTTTGAGCTTAGAAAAAAATTTTGGGAATAAATCCTGATATTCCGTAAGTAGCTCAGAAATTTTACTTACGGTTCCTTCGTCCCAATAGTCCCCAATTTTTGCCAACTTAGGATGTTCTTCCGTCCCGATATTAATTTCGCGTAGCTTGAGAGGCTAGGTAACATCAATATTCTGCAGCGGGGGTCTAGTAACTATACGTTCCCCCTCAGATTCTAGGAAAGAGACGTTTTGAGGATTATCTTCCTCTTCTTCGATCGCCAAGCTTCGGCAGTCGACTATGTCTTGCATATGTGCTTCTCATGTTAGGAATTTCGGTGCAGTGTGATGGCGCGAGTCATTAAATACAAAAGCATTAATGTCCTGCAAAGCTTCGTCGAGTGCCTCCATCCCCCCAATTAACTCGAACGTTCCTATAAAGTCATCTTTTAGTGTGTCCCAGTGGCGGGTGCGCTAATGTAGCTCTGCATATAAATACCATGCGATGGGGATAGGCCCTAAAGCATGAATAAACAAATGAACCCAGTCTTATGTAGTCCGGTCAGACCATTTTTCCATCCAGGTGAGCAGATGCTCGCAGGGATCTCCTGGCCCGAGGAATATCTTGGTGCGTACGTCAGCCGGGGGTGCGAACCGCAGGATCATCATATCCCGACATTCCTCCCAATCCTGGAATGCTTCCTTGTGGGTGTCCCACCATTGCGCAGGTGTTCCTCGCATAGCTAGATTAAGGGCCCATAGCCTTCATTCCTGAGGTACCACAGCTTCCAATGTCCTCAGGAACTCCTTGATGCTACCGGGCTCATCAAAATGGGGTATATCTCTTACCTTTCAGGAAATGCAGTAGAAGTCCCTTGTGACTCGAAGACATCGTAGCGTCGAGACATCGTGCAACCAGTTTTTCCAATTCTTCGTCACCTCGCGAGAGTCAGAGAAACATTCACTGTCTGGCTCCCAACAGAGTACCCCATCCACTGTGGGATCGATCCAATATTCGTTCCACATGGTCAATTTGTAAATGTGATCCACCCCTTCTTCACTGCATACTGGTTTTGTGTAGCACTCACCTTCATTAGGATCTAATGGTACTATCACCCTTGTTCTGTTATTTTCAAACACCATGCTTCTCTTTTTGAGGTTGATGATACCACCCATATCTATGGCCCAGTCCAGTCCTAAGAGTGCAAGGTATCGATCTACATCTTCTACAATCTAAATTACCTCGAAGTCAGCCTGTACCTTGACCCCAGCGATATCTACCATGATTCTTGATAGTCTCCTGTTGGGGCCCTTGTTTTGAATGTTTTGACTTTGGAACAACGGCCAGATTTTGGGGTTGCGGAACAGGGACACACGACAGCCACAACCAAGTCGCAACCACATCAAACAGCGGAGCTACCAAGGTTGCGACGGAACAGGCACATAGCGGAGGAAACTAGATGCATAAGTGCAGATAAGGAGAAGATACAGCAAAAAGAACACAAGCGGAACACACAGATAATCAGAGAAAAGCTAGAAGCAACTGCAGAAGCACATAAAGAGAATTAACAGTCGCGACAGCGGGTAGATAAATAGCAGTCACACGGACGAAAGAGGGGATGATTACACATCAGAAGAGAGAAGAGAGCGACAAAAAGGAGAGAAAACGCATGCTGCAGCAGGAATCCGGAGCATGGATGAGGTCTTTGTAGTTCCTAGGGTCCATTGATGTAGAATCTCTGTTCCGCAAGGTATATGTATCAAATCTGTAAGACCATTGCAAAGCTATGTAACCGGGAGTTGGCCAAGAGCTTAATACAATTGCATGTTGTTGTCTATTTGTGTGATTCACATGCATGTGTGTTGATTGAGATGCTTTAAAATTTTCATTTGCTTAATATCTGTATGTTCTCTGAATGATGTTGCGTATGTGATTCTATCTATGTAATCTAACTCCTGATGAGAATGAGTTGTGGATCTGTTCCTTGCCACTGGTCTATTCCCCTCCTGCCTGTGGTCACGGCACACCTCGGGTGAGACTCTCTACTCTCCATAGTAGGGTGATAATGCCGGCATGATCCTAGAGTACAGCGGATTCCTTTGTTGGCCACAATCCCTGAACCTGGGTCTTGCCCGCGAGACCTGATCACTCGCCAACAAATGGTTCTGTTGCCGGGACCCACATGATATGAGGGGCTCTAGACCATGGTATCGCGGATCTTCGAAGGGGAGATACGGCGATGGTGGGACAATCATTTAGACCATTTCATTGCTCAGCAAGCGGAGTTGATTAAGAAAGGGGAGGCAGCGATCAAGGAACTCGTCCTCTTCTCAGATTTAGCTGGTGATACGTACGAAATTTTCTGGGGAAATTTCCCTACCGACCTTTACAATTGGTTGCGGAGGTTACAAACGAAGGTGCCTAGAGATGGCTCGCGGAAGATAAACCGCAGGTGGGCGCACGGAGATCTGGTGGCTCTGCATCGGTTGAACACCGAGTTGACCCGCGCGGTGGACTTTTGGGTGGAGACCACGGTGGAAGGATACATTGTGGAGTTTGCTGCTGAGCGCTATCAGTCCTTCCGCTCCGGGCTCAGGGGGAAGCTGCTTAAGGAGATTCCGCTATGGATCAAAGCTCTGATGGTGGATGAAGGGTTGATAGAATTCCACAAGACAAGTATGAAGCGTAAACCACTGGTGCTGGGGGAAGGGTTGAAGGGATCGATGCTACGTAGAGTGTGACGCGGGGAGTGGAGAATGGATGCTGAGGCCGCAAGGACGCTAAGGGAGCGACGTGCACATCGGCAGGGACAGATTGCCAATAGGTGGCAAAGAAGGGTGATGCGAGATTTGAAGAGACGAGAGATCGAGAGGAAGAATCGGAAGGAGGTGCCTCAAAGGGTAGGAATTATGGATGTGGATACTCAGGGACGAGAAGGGACCGCTGTGGGAGTACGATGGGTGCATGGGAGCCCAGCTAAGCGAGCACGCGAGACGGTGACTGACGAAGATGATGGAGGTGTTCAGCCCGAGGAAAGTTCCGATGGTGAGTGGTGCGTTGTGATGCAGCAGTTGTTTCAAGAGCGGACGGCATTCAGTTCTCTAGCCTGCCATACTCCTCCTAATCTGCATGGCCAGGATCCCTACCTTCCCCTGGTACTTTATCAACCTTTGAGTAATATTTTTGTTAAATTTCAAGCATTGAGTCAATTGGAGAGTATTTCAGTGTCGACGGCAACACCCGTTAGTAGCAGTAGCACCAGTAGTATTGTGTTCCCAAGTGGAACAGTCACGCAACCAGGACCCGGAGGATTTATCCTGGTCAACCCGCTGCAAGTGAACATGGCTGGGTCTTTTACCCGATATCCTGAGTTCTCGGGCCGGGGTAATGATGATGTAGAGCAACACTGGTATCTGTGCGAAGCCATTTGGAGGGCTCGGCAGACGCCGGACGTAGGGAAACTAATAGAGTTCCATACCACGCTCAGAGAGAGGGCTCTGCGATGGTTCATCAAGTGGTCCGAGGCCCACCCGAATCCCGTCATCGTGGACGTGAAGCGAGATTTTGTCCGGGAATTTAAGCTTCCCCAGATGGACCAACAAGGTCTGTCCGAGCTCTGGGAAATTAAACAGAAGGAAGGAGAAACCGCATGGGAGCTAATGCGGCGATTCAAGGACGCGATCGGGAAACTCAGTTACCCGATCGACCCGAACCATCATAGGGACTGGTTCATCAAGGCTCTGCTTCCCTTGACGCGAACCCCCCTCACCCAACAGAAGATTGACAACCTTCAGGACGCTTTGGAACAGGCCATGAAGATTGAGGCCATGGTGGGCTACCCTTAGGAATATAGGGGAGGGCCAGCCCCGCAGGATCCCTCCTTGGTTGGATTGCAGCATCAGATAGCTAGCCTGATCGAAAATCTCAAGGAAATACAGCTGGTCAGACCATCCAGGCCGAACGTTTGGTGCACTCACTGCCTGGTCGAAGGCCATGTCGCAACTGAGTGTCTTCGGTTGCGTGGCGCGGGGGTGGGACCCTCGGTCGCGGCAATTCAAGGGGGGCCACCCGCGGGGGGTGGCGTGGCGTTGAATCCGCAGGGGGGATACCAGACGCAATAGCCGTACGCGGGGTTCCCCTCCCAACTCAACCCAGCCGCCACGGAGTATTGTGAGATTTGCCGGACGGTGGGACATCACCTCGGCTGTGCCCGATCCTACAGAAGTATTCCAACGTGCCAAACAATGTATATTTTGAGTTTTGCATTTCCACGACTCACAACACGGAGCCGTGTCGGGCTCTCGACGCACTCGCAGACCGGTTGGATCGACCCTCCTATAGGGTGAATGAAGCTCCTAGAGGAAGAGGGGGCGGGGCGTGCGGAGGCCGCGCTGGGGGCCGCGAGCCGGTGAAATGCTATAACTGTGACCAGGAGGGCCATGTGGCTCGCGAATGTCCCCTCCCTCGCCGTTCGTGGTGTTCCCAGTGCCGAGTAAATACCCATGCGACAGAAGACTATCTTGAGCTCATCAAAAAGTAGGAAGAATGTGCACGGCAGAGGGGCACGAACTTGGTCAACGCCGAGCCGCGGGTGGCTGCAACTCTGGCCATGCAGAACGTCGCTATTGTGACGAGGGTCGGTAAGAAAACGGGGGAGGACGCTCGCGGAAAGGAGCCGGCACCAGTTGTCAGGCCAGCCTCCCCGCACCGGGTAATCAGACCAGAGGCGCAGAAGAAGTATTTTCAGGAGGCGGTTGAAGCATTTGCTCAGCTACACGAAGCGGAAGGCCTGGAGGCACCCCTGCCGACAGATCCCAAGCCACAGCATGCTCCAGGAACACTGATGGAAGAATGGCTCCAGCTATTCCTCAAGATTGTTGACAGTGCTACTCTGCGGCAGCAGCTCAAGTGTACTTTGGAAGGGGCACTGCAGGGGAGGACAGGACTGGGGGAACCGGTGGACCCAGCCCCCCAATCGGTGCAGCGCATCAAGTGAAATAAGCGACGAACGGGTAAAGAGTTCCGGCTCAATACGCAGGTTGGGGGATTCCAAATCAGCGACACCATGCTTGATTTAGGGTCTGACGTCAACATCCTGCCGCGCAAGACGTGGGAGGCTCTCAGAAAGCCACGGCTGGCCTACTCGCCCATCCAACTCAGGATGGCGAACCAGTACTGCATTCTGCCGATTGGCCGACTCGGAGGTGTCGAGGTCGACATTGCGGGGGTAAAGACTTACACCGACTTTGAGGTCATTGATATTATGGGAGACAATGATCCTTACCCCACCCTGTTAGGCATTGATTGGGCCTTTGAGAATTATGCCATCATCGACCTCAAAAAGGAACTGATGATCTTTGAAGATGCGGAGGTCCGGGTCACTCAGCCTCTCGACCCATATCAAGGCCCGAGGTATACCGAAACGGTGGATAACCAGGAGGATTCTCCGATGATGGACCACCTCTACAAGATGACTGCAGGGAAGCGAGAAGACTATATTAACCCGACCGCGACTGGCTCTGTTAGTTGGCGGAGCGTCCAGAGCTCCGAGCTGGGATCCGAACTCGCGTGGGAAGACAGGCAGCAGGGGGGGTACGAGACCAGCACCCGGAGATGTGCCCATGTTGGCCGCGTCAGCTGGATTGGTGCTGAGTTCAAAGGATACCCCACCCTGTCAAACATGCAAGCTGTCAATACCTTTATTACCAGGGTTGAGGACATCGTGCTGGAAGGGAGTAGACTACCCCTTTTGGACGTCACACTACAGTCTACAGCAGCCCAGTGTTGGAAAAATCACCGCAATACCTTGTCGCGGTGGAGTAGTGTGGCGGACGTGTTGCGGGCGCGGTTCAAAGAAGATGAAGGCCCTCGAAGCAAGCAGCGGTACTTTGGAACTTCCAATCCGCAGGACCACTTGCGGACTTGCGAGGAGCAGTGGCGAAGTATGGGATACCCGGAAGAGTTGTGGGTTCATCGGTTTTTCCACTCTTTAGACACCATCCCCCACGCATGGTACTTGGAGGAAGAATGGAAACGAGGGACTAGTTCTTGGATGGAAGTCGCGCACAAATTTGTGCGGTGTTTCTCTTTCCCGGGAGACTCAGAGTTGGAATCTCAGGCTTTGCACGCTATCGAGGCAGTACTGTTTTTCCGCGATTCGCAGACCGACTGCTGCACGCTGCCCGCCCATCCCGAGGCCGTGCGAGAGTTGGTTTGCCAAAGGATCGACGGTGATCCGGAGGACGATGGTATGGAAGACCTGAGGCACCTGTACTTCGAAGAGAAGGAAGGCGAGCGGAACGTTAACGAAGAGCCGGCCACCAAAGGGGTCCATTTACGACCGCTGAAGACAGAGAAGCTGAACATCGGTACAGAGGAGAAGCCTAAGTTGGCTACAGTGGGCGACTAATGGGACGAAGAGACGACCAAGGAGATTTTCAGCCTCCTCTAGGAATATGAGGATTTTTTCCCCTCGTCGATCGCAGATCTGAAGGGCATCAAAGGCGACCTTGGCGAAGTGCGCATCATGCTGAAACCGGGTGCCAGGCCTGTGAAGCACCGACCCTACCGATTGAACCCGCAAGTTAAAGAGAAGGTCAAGATGGAAATCAACAAGATGCTGGCCGCGGGTCTCATCTTTCCCATGGAGGAAGCAGAGTGGGTGAGCCCTATCGTCATCCAGAATAAGAAGGACAAGGCATAGATACGGGTTTGTGTCAATTATCGCAGTCTGAACAATGCCTGCATTCATGATCCTTCCCCACCCCTTTCAGCGATGAAGTGTTGGACCATGTTGCGGGGAACGAAGCCTAATCCTTCACTGATGGCTTTTTGGGTTACCATCAGGTGCGTATCGCAGAAGAAGATAAGTCAAAGACAACCTTCACCACCGAATGGGGGTCGTTCACATACCACGTTATGTCGTTCGGCTTGAAGAACGCTCCGGCCGTGTTTTCCCAGATTATAGTAGCTGCCTTCCGGGAGTACCTTCACAAGTTTCTAGAAGTCTACATGGACGACTGGACTGTATACAGTTTATTGAAGAAACACGCTACCCTGTTGCAGGTCATGTTTGATCGGTGCCGCCAGCTGCAAATTTCCTTGAATTTAAAGAAATGTATTTTTGCTATTCCGTTCGGCACGTTGTTGGGACATGTGGTATGCAAGCAAGGGGTCTGCGTCGACCCTGCCAAGGTTGCGGTGATCGTACACATGGAAGCCCCCTAGACGGTGAAACAGTTGCGGGCATTTCTCGGTCATACGGGATACTACAGGAGGTTTATCCGCAACTATGCCAAGATCACTGCTCCGTTAGAACAACTTCTGCGGAAGTCCACAGTCTTTCAGTGGACGGAGGAGTGTCAGGTAGCCCTGGACACCCTGAAGGAAAAGCTGGCGTCGGCGCCTATTCTAGTTCATCCCGATTGGGATAAGCAGTTCCATGTGCACATCGACGCTTCCAGTATTGCACTTGGGGCTGTCTTGGCACAACCAGGCGATACAACAGTTGACCACCCGGTATACTTCGCCAGCCGCAAATTGTCCAATACGGAGAAGAATTACACCACGACCGAAAGGGAGGCGCTGGCGATGGTGTACTCTCTTCAAAAGTTCCGCCACTATCTTCTAGGGGGCAAGTTCAAGTTCTTCACGGATCACTCTGCCCTGAAGTACCTGGTCAATAAGCCTGTTCTGGAAGGATGGATTTGCCGTTGGCTTTTGCTATTTCAAGAATTCACGTTCGAGGTAATCGTCAAACCCGGAAGGTTGAATGTAGGGCTCGATCACCTATCCAGGTTGGAGACGAGGGAGAATGACGGCTCCCTTGATGATCAGCTGCCCGACGCTGACCTCTTCCGAGTCGAAGCTGTCCCAGATTACTTGGCCGACATTGTCGCCTATCTGACCATGGGGAAATGCCCTCAGGATTACACCCCGTTACAGAAATGGCATTTGGTCGTCCGAGCCGCCGACTACCAATTGATCTTAGGGCAGCTATACAAACTGGGCCTCGATGAGGTTCTGCGCAGATGTGTCCTTGACCACGAACGGGAAGCGGTAATGTGGGAATGTCACAGCAGTGTTGCGGGAGGGCATGTGGGTGCGAAACCCACCGCAAGAAAGGTGCTCCAAGCTAGCTTGTGGTGGCCGACAGTATGTTAGCACCCTGTAATTAGCAATATTGGCAAATTCCAACTGCAAAGGTAACATCATACCACTTTGGGATTCAAGGATCTAGCCCTCCTGAATCCAGAGAGGGATCTCTCTATAAATGAGTTAAAAGATGTGATCTTCAAAGGCTGCAATTGTGATATTAGGCTAGTTATGAAGAGCATGGGTTTGATTTGTTTGTTTTTGGTTGGGAAAAGACATGATGAAGATGAAAGGCAGTTCTAAATAAAGGGTGAAAATGTCTGCAATGAAGGAATGATTCAGTTGACAGAAAAGGGCAAAGACAGTTTTAACCCATTGGGCTATGGAGTCATAGGAGGATTTAATTGGACAGAAAGATTCAAGAAGGATCCATGGGGCAAGTTACTTATATCAAAGGATCTTTTAAAGTGATTTTATGGAATGAAACAGATAAGAAGTGAAAGACCAAACAAAAGGAAGAACAAAGCACAGTCTAAGATCAAGTAAGTACTTTTAAACTAGCTTGCTTTCAACATGTACTTAAGGGGAAACATAAAAGTATTTCTGTTGATCAGGTAAGTGCTTTTAAACTAGCCTGCATTGAAGTACTTTCAATCAGAAACATTTAAAAAATAGCTCGAACTGCTTAAGATCAGGTAAGTGCTTTTAAACTAGCCTGCTTTCAGCATATTCGATAAGGAAACACAGATGATAATCACAAAGAGCAATCTAGATCAGGGAAGTACTTTTAAACTAACCTGCATTAATATACTCTAAGGAAAACACAGGGAAGGCTCATTTTAAAGAGAAATCTAGATTAGGGAAGTACTTTTAAACTAACCTGCATTAATATACTCTTCAAAGAGAACATTCAAATGAAGAAAACATAGAAGTAAAGCTTTCAGTAAGAGTAGGGTACCGTGGAGAGTACATCCTAACTCTATGTTTGCTGCTCTTTATCAGAGAAAGTGAACAGAGTGAAAACATTAAACAAAATAACAATTAACAGTAAGGAGCACATCACCATTGACATAATTGAGGATTCCATGAATCAGCAGCTTGTATTGATGTTCAAACCAGTTACAATCTGCAAGCCCAGTGGGTCTCTATAGCTTTGAAATTCTCATATCAGCTTGTGTATCTTTCAGTTACAAGACAGGGCATCAGTAGCTTCAGAATAACCATTACATGCATTCAGATGTCCAGAGACCAACCTTTCTCTCATCTTCTACCGAAGTATTTATAGAAGAATGAGGAGGTGGTATTTGATTCCCTAGGTGAACTAATACAGACTAGTGACTTCTCGACCCTTGAGGGGTTCGATGAAGAAAGTTACAGGTGTTTATCTGCATTAATTGACTCACATTTACAATTAAGCTCAATGGGAGCTTTCGTCGTCCTTTGAAGCTCGGTGTCACACTGGAGTAGCTCTGTTTCTGCTTCCCGAGGTCTAATGATCGAAAGATCAACTTCTGAACTGTTCTTTAATCTTCTCGAATGGTTCTGCCGACAATTAGAGATAAGATAGCTCAATTAGTATTAATTGTTCGGCGGTATTTGATCTCAATGAGACTGTAGGTGTCTTTTGGAACTGTAGAGGGTTCAATTAGCCTCTTCTTATGGTGGTGGAGGGTTTCTCAGCTCGACATATGTCTTCGTCGTTCCCCAAAACATCTTTAATTAACTTGAAATCCGTGTTTTGGGTCTTCAAACTTCCTCTTCTGATATCTTATGTCTTCGGCGCTGATACTCTTTGACGGCGCCCAATTTAACTGTGTTTCTTGGTGCTCAGGGGTGTGCAGGGTCAAAATGGCATCAATGACTCATGAATTCACTGATAAAGTGTAAATATAAACCCCGGAAACGATTTTTAATGTATTTCGAAGGCCAGAGGATCGTCACCCTCCGCCTACGAGTTCTTTTCGATTATAATAAGAAAAACTTCAAAACCCTGCAAAATACAAGAAACTGTTATAAAATCCTGCATTATATAGGTTGACTGCATCGGAGGGTGTGCGGAGGAGCGTGGCCGTAGGATTAATCGAGAAATGTTATACGGAGGCAGAAAGAAGATCAAATCTGAGCCGTTGATTCGCGCAAAATCGACGGTTGGGAGAGGGCAATGGAAAGTCAGCGGCTTGGTTACAGCGCGAGCACTTTTGTTAATTGCCGGGTCATCTTGGGCAAGTGATCACCGTTGGATGAGGGTCTGCAGATCGGACGGCTGTGATGAATTCCGCTGGGAGACTTGGTCCGAATGATAATGCGCGGGGGACTAAGGTTAAACAACGGTTTTGAAATAGTGCCAAGGACGTCTGTTGCTGATTGTATGGATTCGCTGGCCATCGGGAAAAAACCGCCTCCCGCTGATGAGTGGTGCGGAAAAACCAAGCGGGTTTGGTAAACAGCGCATAGATGGGGGGTCCACAAGGTAAGTCGCGCTCCGCACCGTCCGATCTGTGGAGCAGATCGACGGTGGAGATTTATTAAAAACGAACCGGCGAAAAACCTTTGTAAACAATAAAAATTTACATTTCTCCGCTTTACAAAGGAAAAAAGCGTTTTTTATACGAACGACGGGGTATCGTACGGTGGGCCCGGCGGATAGATCGCATCGCAAAAATTTGCGATGGGTTAATGGATTGAAACCACAAATCTGCGCTTTGCGATATGCGATGGGTGGATTTGTGATCGGTGATCGCATCGCAAATATTTGCGACGCGATTGAATCGCATCGCAAATATTTGCGATGGATCAAAACGAATGTAAACAATGAAATGCGATAGTGCGACATTGCGATTATGTGATTATGCGATTATGCGATGGATCACAGCGCATATTTTTGCGATCAGAAATTTTAAGAACGAAACTGCAATTTGGATTTTGCGATTTGTGCTTTGCTATACGCGCCAAAGGGTTTAAAACTTGGTTCCAGGGTGCGGGCGTATGGAAAAAAAGGGGTTAAAAACTTAGCCCAAGGGGCTTAAGTCCTAGAAAAGTGTTTTTCAAAGGAAATGGAGGATTTTTAGGGGTTTCAATAAGGAAAAGAAGGGGTCTTTAAACCTTAGGAAATGGATTTTTATGAATGGAAGAAGGGCAAAGAAAAAGAAAGGTGTTTTGCAGCAGTATTTGGCTTTGGATTTCTAGCAGAATTTCTGAGTGGTCAAGAGGAAAGCTATGAAGATTGAAACAAAGGTATGACATCTGCCTGGAGGCTTCAAGAGATACACTTTCTGCCAAGAAATTGTTCCTTGATGACTGAATAATGTTTTGGCCACCTTTTGATGAAACAAATTTTATAGGTGTCCAACAGTGGCTCCACTTGGGGATGGTGCCTTCTTGAAGACATCAAGAAATTCAGACTTGCATTCTCTGGGAAGCTGACCATGTGCCTCATTCTTTGGATTGCTCTTCTTTTGCTGGATGATCTGCTTTTGCTCTGAAATATGTTAGCAGCATTGAAAAACATGGATTTTCATCAACACAAGCTTCTACCTACCCAATCCTACTGATCTAACATTTTTTTCTTCATTTTTTAGAGTGCACTTGGATTGGCAAACTCTTTACAACATTTTATTCTTTGAAAGCAGGAAAACTAATCTAATTCTACTCCTTATTTCTCCATGGACTCAGATTAGACAGTTGATTCCATATAATTCTCTACCTAATCTACTGTCTGTTGGGATTAAACTGTCCAACAGCCTTTCATTCTCTAAATTCTAAAACATAAATTTAAAAATAGTCAAGCCAAGATTGAGCTGTATGGCTTGCTGTGATCTATGGCATAAAAGCAAGCTGCACATAGACATTATTTTGCATGAATTTAAACAAAAACTGAAAGTTTTTAAGATCTGAAATTTCAAAGCAGTTCCTCCATCTTTTTACAGCTCTATTTTGAATTCTGTTTGAGCTATCCTTTCCTTTCCTCTAGTTCGGATTTTGAGTTGATTAGAACCAGATTTGCATTCTTCTTTGACTCAGAATTTGAAACATATTTGAGTCATTCTTCTTGGAAGCTTAGGTTCAGGTTTTGAGCATGTTTGAAACTTTGATTTATATCCTAACCTATCTACTGATAAGCCAAGATTAAACAGTTTGGCAAATCAAATTCACTATCCTATCAGCAGTAAATTTAGAACTAGTTAGTCAAGATTAAACTATTTGACTAACTAGGGGTATGTTTTTCAGGAGTGGCATTTGAGCTTGCACACTTTCAAAATTATTTCTCTTTTTTGGCATGGGGCTCTGCCTTCATTGTTTTTACAATCTGCCCTCTTTTCGTTCTTTTCTTTGTTTTTGTATATATATATATATTTTTTCTTTTTTTGTGAAACTGAATAAAGCATGATATTTATAATGGAAATGAAAG